>OW121754.1:38665621-39005621 GCA_933228765.1 Miltochrista miniata | reverse complement strand
CTAACCTAACCTAACCTAACCTAACCTAACCTAACCTAACCTAACCTAACCTAACCTAACCTAACCTAACCTAACCTAACCTAACCTAACCTAACCTAACCTAACCTAACCTAACCTAACCTAACCTAACCTAACCTAACCTAACCTAACCTAACCTAACCTAACCTAACCTAACCTAACCTAACCTAACCTAACCTAACCTAACCTAACCTAACCTAACCTAACCTAACCTAACCTAACCTAACCTAACCTAACCTAACCTAACCTAACCTAACCTAACCTAACCTAACCTAACCTAACCTAACCTAACCTAACCTAACCTAACCTAACCTAACCTAACCTAACCTAACCTAACCTAACCTAACCTAACCTAACCTAACCTAACCTAACCTAACCTAACCTAACCTAACCTAACCTAACCTAACCTAACCTAACCTAACCTAACCTAACCTAACCTAACCTAACCTAACCTAACCTAACCTAACCTAACCTAACCTAACCTAACCTAACCTAACCTAACCTAACCTAACCTAACCTAACCTAACCTAACCTAACCTAACCTAACCTAACCTAACCTAACCTAACCTAACCTAACCTAACCTAACCTAACCTAACCTAACCTAACCTAACCTAACCTAACCTAACCTAACCTAACCTAACCTAACCTAACCTAACCTAACCTAACCTAACCTAACCTAACCTAACCTAACCTAACCTAACCTAACCTAACCTAACCTAACCTAACCTAACCTAACCTAACCTAACCTAACCTAACCTAACCTAACCTAACCTAACCTAACCTAACCTAACCTAACCTAACCTAACCTAACCTAACCTAACCTAACCTAACCTAACCTAACCTAACCTAACCTAACCTAACCTAACCTAACCTAACCTAACCTAACCTAACCTAACCTAACCTAACCTAACCTAACCTAACCTAACCTAACCTAACCTAACCTAACCTAACCTAACCTAACCTAACCTAACCTAACCTAACCTAACCTAACCTAACCTAACCTAACCTAACCTAACCTAACCTAACCTAACCTAACCTAACCTAACCTAACCTAACCTAACCTAACCTAACCTAACCTAACCTAACCTAACCTAACCTAACCTAACCTAACCTAACCTAACCTAACCTAACCTAACCTAACCTAACCTAACCTAACCTAACCTAACCTAACCTAACCTAACCTAACCTAACCTAACCTAACCTAACCTAACCTAACCTAACCTAACCTAACCTAACCTAACCTAACCTAACCTAACCTAACCTAACCTAACCTAACCTAACCTAACCTAACCTAACCTAACCTAACCTAACCTAACCTAACCTAACCTAACCTAACCTAACCTAACCTAACCTAACCTAACCTAACCTAACCTAACCTAACCTAACCTAACCTAACCTAACCTAACCTAACCTAACCTAACCTAACCTAACCTAACCTAACCTAACCTAACCTAACCTAACCTAACCTAACCTAACCTAACCTAACCTAACCTAACCTAACCTAACCTAACCTAACCTAACCTAACCTAACCTAACCTAACCTAACCTAACCTAACCTAACCTAACCTAACCTAACCTAACCTAACCTAACCTAACCTAACCTAACCTAACCTAACCTAACCTAACCTAACCTAACCTAACCTAACCTAACCTAACCTAACCTAACCTAACCTAACCTAACCTAACCTAACCTAACCTAACCTAACCTAACCTAACCTAACCTAACCTAACCTAACCTAACCTAACCTAACCTAACCTAACCTAACCTAACCTAACCTAACCTAACCTAACCTAACCTAACCTAACCTAACCTAACCTAACCTAACCTAACCTAACCTAACCTAACCTAACCTAACCTAACCTAACCTAACCTAACCTAACCTAACCTAACCTAACCTAACCTAACCTAACCTAACCTAACCTAACCTAACCTAACCTAACCTAACCTAACCTAACCTAACCTAACCTAACCTAACCTAACCTAACCTAACCTAACCTAACCTAACCTAACCTAACCTAACCTAACCTAACCTAACCTAACCTAACCTAACCTAACCTAACCTAACCTAACCTAACCTAACCTAACCTAACCTAACCTAACCTAACCTAACCTAACCTAACCTAACCTAACCTAACCTAACCTAACCTAACCTAACCTAACCTAACCTAACCTAACCTAACCTAACCTAACCTAACCTAACCTAACCTAACCTAACCTAACCTAACCTAACCTAACCTAACCTAACCTAACCTAACCTAACCTAACCTAACCTAACCTAACCTAACCTAACCTAACCTAACCTAACCTAACCTAACCTAACCTAACCTAACCTAACCTAACCTAACCTAACCTAACCTAACCTAACCTAACCTAACCTAACCTAACCTAACCTAACCTAACCTAACCTAACCTAACCTAACCTAACCTAACCTAACCTAACCTAACCTAACCTAACCTAACCTAACCTAACCTAACCTAACCTAACCTAACCTAACCTAACCTAACCTAACCTAACCTAACCTAACCTAACCTAACCTAACCTAACCTAACCTAACCTAACCTAACCTAACCTAACCTAACCTAACCTAACCTAACCTAACCTAACCTAACCTAACCTAACCTAACCTAACCTAACCTAACCTAACCTAACCTAACCTAACCTAACCTAACCTAACCTAACCTAACCTAACCTAACCTAACCTAACCTAACCTAACCTAACCTAACCTAACCTAACCTAACCTAACCTAACCTAACCTAACCTAACCTAACCTAACCTAACCTAACCTAACCTAACCTAACCTAACCTAACCTAACCACACGAGACACAGTGTCTTCGATGGCTCGTGCCCAGTAAAAGGAAAGTGGGATCAGATAGCGAGGGCGTCCATCCAGTACTGCTGAGGGCACCCCGGCAAATAGGCCCCCATACAGGTTTTTGCAAGTAAACCTCCAGAAGAAGGCGCAGGCCACAAAAGACCTAATGATAGAGGCCGCAAGGCTCAAAGCCGCAGTTGCTCTGGTGCAGGAGCCCTACGTTGGCTCGAAGAGGGGCATGGGGGCATACCAGGGCGTCAGGGTCTTCCAGAACACTGGGCAAGGAGAAGGGACTGTTAAGGCGGCCATCGTCGTGTTTGACGCGACGCTGGACGTCTTGCAGTACCCGCAACTCACCACAGACCATGTGTGTGTGGTGGGGATCCGGACCAGTGCCTGGGAGATCACGCTGGTGTCCTACTACGTCGAGCCAACGACGCCTCTGGAGCCCTGCCTGGAGCAACTAATGAAAGTGAGGCATGAACTTGGAGGCCGGCGCCTTCTTCTAGGAGGCGATGCTAACGCAAAAAGTACCTGGTGGGGGCATCCGTTTCAAGACAAGAGGGGAGGGTTACTGATGGACGTCCTCGAACAGATGGACCTCCATGTTCTGAATAGCGGAAGTATTCCAACTTTCGACACGTATAGGGGTGAAAGGAGGTTCCACAGCTACATAGATGTAACATCATGCACGGGAGACATGCTCCCCCTGACCGACGGCTGGAGGGTTGACACAGGGCTAGTCAACTCCGACCACAACTGCATAGTGTTTAATGTCCACCTAGAGCGAGCCAGTGGTACGCAGATACAGCGTACCACTAGGCTCTATAATACTAAAAAGGCTGATTGGGATGGCTTTAAGACGAAGCTGGCGCAGGAGCTCTCACTGCGGGACCTGGGTGCTCGGCGGCTCGCAAGTACAGAAGATCTGGAAAACGCAGCCGTCGAGTACTCATGCTCAGTAGGGGGGGCCTGTGGGGAGGCCATCCCAAAAAAGCGAAGCTGCCAAAAAATCACTATGCCGTGGTGGTCGGAGAGGCTCGCCAACCTGAAAAGGGAAGTCAACACCAAAAGGCGTCGGATCAGGAACGCAGCGCCGGATCGACGGCAACTAGTAGTTGTGGAATACCTAGAATGCAAGGAGATGTATGAATCAGAAGTAAAAAAGGCACAGGTCGAAAGTTGGAAGAATTTCTGTGGAAAGCAGGACAGGGAGGGCGTCTGGGAGGGGATATACAGGGTAATCGGGAGGGCCACAGTGAGGGAAGAAGATCGACTGCTAACCCATAACGGGACCTTTTTGGACGCTAGGGGCTCAGCACAACTCCTCGCTCGAACCTTCTACCCGGAGGATCGAGTCGAGGAGGACACTGAAGCGCATCGACAGATACGCGAAACCGCCGTAAAAGATATAGATGGTCATTATGATGATGACCCACCTTTTACGGTGGGCGAACTGATCGATGCGCTTCAGAAATTCAACCCGAAAAAAGCGCCGGGAGTGGACGGCTTTACAGCCGACATCTGTTCCCGAGCCATCGAGACCGATCCGTCACTCTTCTTGAAGCTGCTGAATCAGTGCCTCCATCACGGCTACTTTCCTAAGATATGGAAGGAAGCCGTGGTGGTGGTGCTGAAGAAGCCAGGCAAGGACTCGTACACCGTTCCCAAGTCGTACAGGCCTATAGGCCTATTACCGGTTTTGGGAAAGGTGTACGAGAGGATGGTGATTACTCGACTCAAGTACCACCTATTGCCGCGTATGAGCACTCGCCAGTACGGATTTATGCCCCAGAAAAGCACCGAGGACGCCCTCTATGACCTAATGGGACACATAGTGGCTAAACTCCGTGAAAAGAGGATAGTCACTATGGTGTCCTTGGACATAGAGGGGGCCTTCGATAGCGCCTGGTGGCCGGCAATAAAAGTACGGCTGGCGGAGGAAAAGTGCCCGGCAAACTTGAGGCGAGTAATCAGCAGCTACCTTAGCGAAAGGAGAGTGAGGGTTCGGTACGCCGGTGAAGAGCAATGTCGCTCCACCGACAAAGGGTGCGTCCAGGGGTCGATCGGGGGTCCCTTGCTGTGGAATTTGCTTTTAGACCCACTTTTGAAAGGACTTGAGCGGATGGGCGTGTATGTGCAGGCGTTTGCGGACGACGTGGTGCTCGTGTTCGACGGAGATTCAGCCCTGGAAATCGAGGGACACGCCAATGCCTCTCTCGAACATGTGCGGGAGTGGGGCATCGGAAACAAGCTGAAATTCGCACCGCACAAAACCAGTGCGATGGTTATCACGCGGAGGCTAAAGTACGATGTCCCACGCCTCAGCATGGGCGGGATAGACATTGGCATGTCCAAAGAGATCAAAATCCTAGGGCTGACCATTGACAGGGCACTCACTTTCAACACACACATTACAAACGTATGCAAAAAGGCGATCGGCATCTACCGGAAGCTGGCGCGGATGGCCCGGATCAGCTGGGGGCTTCACCCCGAGGTGATCCGGACGATCTACGTCGCGGCCGTGGAGCCAACGATACTGTACGCCGCCAGTGCTTGGCACGCATCGGCAGAGAAGCTTGGAGTCCAAAAGCAGCTAAACGTGGTACAGCGCGGTTTCGCCCAAAAGCTGTGTAAGGCATACCGCACGGTCTCCCTGAACTCGGCGCTGGTCCTGGCTGGTCTGCTCCCTCTGGACCTCAGACTTCATGAGGTGGCCTCGTTATACGAGGCCAAGAGAGGAGTGGGCCAGTCATGGCTGGGAGACAGGGAGGTCGAGCGCATGTCTCCAGCGATTGAGGCTCCTCACCCCGCGGAGCATCCGCCATTGGGGTTCACCAGTCTGGTAGACGAGGGGCAGCTTGAAGATGCGAATCATTTTGAGATTCGCATCTTCACGGACGGGAGCAAGATTGAGGGCCGTGTCGGTGCCGCGCTATCATTTTGGGATAGCCGGGCCGAAATTAAGGCCCTCAAACTTGCTCTGTCGCCCCATTGCACCGTCTATCAGGCCGAGCTCCTGGCGTTATGCAAAGCGGCCAGTGAGGCCCTCAGGCGAGGCGCGTCCACGTTTGGCATCTTCAGCGATAGCAGAGCCGCTCTCCTGACGGTCATAAACCGTCATGCTCTTCACCCCCTGGCGGTTGAAGCCCGAGCCGCCATTCACAAAGGCATGGCCCAGGGTAAGGAAATCTCCTTATTCTGGGTCAAGGCTCACGCGGGGTTGGAGGGCAATGAGCGAGCCGACCAGCTCGCCAAGGAGGCGGCTCTGAGGCTGAAGAGAGCACCGGACTACGGACTGTGCCCTGTTTCATTCGTGAAGCGTGCCCTCAGGCAGGACACGCTTGACGAGTGGAACAAGAGGTACAGTGAGGGCGAGCAGGCCTCCGTCACCAAGCTTTTCTTCCCATGTGCAGTGGAGGCATACAGTGTCGTCCGGAGGATGACGATCGCCGGCACCACAACCCAATTGCTGACGGGGCATGGTGGGTTCTCCGAATACTTGACACGCTTCAAGTGTAAGGAGGACCCATCATGCGCCTGTGAGCCTGGGGTAGACGAGAATGTGGTCCACCTGCTCGTAGACTGTCCCATCCATTCTCCCGAGAGAGTGGATCTGGAGGCCATAACAGGTATTAAAGTTAATATTGAAAATTTCCCAGTTCTTATAGCCAGGTATAGAGAACGGTTTCTCAAATATGCCGACAAAATAATAAAAACAGTCAACAAACGAAATAAGTAGATAGTAAGGGTTTTGTTCCACAATATGTTTGCATATTTGTTGAAGAACAAAACAAGTTCAGATAGGTAAAATATGAAAATAAGCAGGAAAGTGGGCCGTTCTCTGGGGTATCTATAAGAGAATGCAAACATAGACAAACATAATTATGTAAATGTTATCCAATAAGATTTAGAAGAAATTGTAGAGCACTAACTTGTTGATAAATTTTTTGTTAAGATATTAATGTAGAACAATGCTTTGCTTAAACAAATATAAAAATGTAAACTGTAATTTAAACAAAATGTATAATATTAGTTTAATAATTTTAGTATTAATTCTCTATGTAATTAGCACAGTATGAAAAGCTGTAATGAACCCTATAAATAAGAGAAAATGTTTAGAAATTTTATATATTAAGAGAACAAACTTGTAAAGTAGTATAATAGATGTTACAAAAACTTTTTTTAAAAATAAATAAATAAAAAACAACATCCCACCACCCCCACCAAACGTATGCTACCCCAAATCCCCAGAATGAAAGGCCATCGTGAAAGTGCGAGAGGAATAAAAGCGTGACGAGTATGGTACTAGAGGAATAAGAATGAAAGACGATAGTTTTAAGGATTAGCTAGTTTAGATCAAAGAATGAAAGGTCGGGAAAGCGTGAAAGTGCGAGAGGCATAAAAGCGAGAACTGGAATGATAAAGAGAATATGGGTGAAAGAGGATTTAGTTTAGATAGGTTCGAGATGCCGGGGGACTGGGGGCGCTACCCAAGATGGACGTAAAAGGCCGGCGACACAGTGACTCGGTATGGATGGGAGCATGCGAGTGCTCCCAAAAGTGCCAGCACTGCCGTTTGCCGAGGCAAAGAGTAGTGCTCACAAAACGGGATTATGTGCCCCCGCCCCCCGACATCTCTTGAAGTAGGTAACGAAGCCCCGCGGGGCTAGACTCTATGATTAGATCGCTAGAATGACATTGTATCGATAGGCTTTGCCCATGGCAGAGGTGCAGAAAAAAAAAAAAAAAAAAAAAAAAAAAAAAAAAAAAAAAAAAAAAAAAAAAAAAAAAAAAAAAAAAAAAAAACTAACCTAACCTAACCTAACCTAACCTAACCTAACCTAACCTAACCTAACCTAACCTAACCTAACCTAACCTAACCTAACCTAACCTAACCTAACCTAACCTAACCTAACCTAACCTAACCTAACCTAACCTAACCTAACCTAACCTAACCTAACCTAACCTAACCTAACCTAACCTAACCTAACCTAACCTAACCTAACCTAACCTAACCTAACCTAACCTAACCTAACCTAACCTAACCTAACCTAACCTAACCTAACCTAACCTAACCTAACCTAACCTAACCTAACCTAACCTAACCTAACCTAACCTAACCTAACCTAACCTAACCTAACCTAACCTAACCTAACCTAACCTAACCTAACCTAACCTAACCTAACCTAACCTAACCTAACCTAACCTAACCTAACCTAACCTAACCTAACCTAACCTAACCTAACCTAACCTAACCTAACCTAACCTAACCTAACCTAACCTAACCTAACCTAACCTAACCTAACCTAACCTAACCTAACCTAACCTAACCTAACCTAACCTAACCTAACCTAACCTAACCTAACCTAACCTAACCTAACCTAACCTAACCTAACCTAACCTAACCTAACCTAACCTAACCTAACCTAACCTAACCTAACCTAACCTAACCTAACCTAACCTAACCTAACCTAACCTAACCTAACCTAACCTAACCTAACCTAACCTAACCTAACCTAACCTAACCTAACCTAACCTAACCTAACCTAACCTAACCTAACCTAACCTAACCTAACCTAACCTAACCTAACCTAACCTAACCTAACCTAACCTAACCTAACCTAACCTAACCTAACCTAACCTAACCTAACCTAACCTAACCTAACCTAACCTAACCTAACCTAACCTAACCTAACCTAACCTAACCTAACCTAACCTAACCTAACCTAACCTAACCTAACCTAACCTAACCTAACCTAACCTAACCTAACCTAACCTAACCTAACCTAACCTAACCTAACCTAACCTAACCTAACCTAACCTAACCTAACCTAACCTAACCTAACCTAACCTAACCTAACCTAACCTAACCTAACCTAACCTAACCTAACCTAACCTAACCTAACCTAACCTAACCTAACCTAACCTAACCTAACCTAACCTAACCTAACCTAACCTAACCTAACCTAACCTAACCTAACCTAACCTAACCTAACCTAACCTAACCTAACCTAACCTAACCTAACCTAACCTAACCTAACCTAACCTAACCTAACCTAACCTAACCTAACCTAACCTAACCTAACCTAACCTAACCTAACCTAACCTAACCTAACCTAACCTAACCTAACCTAACCTAACCTAACCTAACCTAACCTAACCTAACCTAACCTAACCTAACCTAACCTAACCTAACCTAACCTAACCTAACCTAACCTAACCTAACCTAACCTAACCTAACCTAACCTAACCTAACCTAACCTAACCTAACCTAACCTAACCTAACCTAACCTAACCTAACCTAACCTAACCTAACCTAACCTAACCTAACCTAACCTAACCTAACCTAACCTAACCTAACCTAACCTAACCTAACCTAACCTAACCTAACCTAACCTAACCTAACCTAACCTAACCTAACCTAACCTAACCTAACCTAACCTAACCTAACCTAACCTAACCTAACCTAACCTAACCTAACCTAACCTAACCTAACCTAACCTAACCTAACCTAACCTAACCTAACCTAACCTAACCTAACCTAACCTAACCTAACCTAACCTAACCTAACCTAACCTAACCTAACCTAACCTAACCTAACCTAACCTAACCTAACCTAACCTAACCTAACCTAACCTAACCTAACCTAACCTAACCTAACCTAACCTAACCTAACCTAACCTAACCTAACCTAACCTAACCTAACCTAACCTAACCTAACCTAACCTAACCTAACCTAACCTAACCTAACCTAACCTAACCTAACCTAACCTAACCTAACCTAACCTAACCTAACCTAACCTAACCTAACCTAACCTAACCTAACCTAACCTAACCTAACCTAACCTAACCTAACCTAACCTAACCTAACCTAACCTAACCTAACCTAACCTAACCTAACCTAACCTAACCTAACCTAACCTAACCTAACCTAACCTAACCTAACCTAACCTAACCTAACCTAACCTAACCTAACCTAACCTAACCTAACCTAACCTAACCTAACCTAACCTAACCTAACCTAACCTAACCTAACCTAACCTAACCTAACCTAACCTAACCTAACCTAACCTAACCTAACCTAACCTAACCTAACCTAACCTAACCTAACCTAACCTAACCTAACCTAACCTAACCTAACCTAACCTAACCTAACCTAACCTAACCTAACCTAACCTAACCTAACCTAACCTAACCTAACCTAACCTAACCTAACCTAACCTAACCTAACCTAACCTAACCTAACCTAACCTAACCTAACCTAACCTAACCTAACCTAACCTAACCTAACCTAACCTAACCTAACCTAACCTAACCTAACCTAACCTAACCTAACCTAACCTAACCTAACCTAACCTAACCTAACCTAACCTAACCTAACCTAACCTAACCTAACCTAACCTAACCTAACCTAACCTAACCTAACCTAACCTAACCTAACCTAACCTAACCTAACCTAACCTAACCTAACCTAACCTAACCTAACCTAACCTAACCTAACCTAACCTAACCTAACCTAACCTAACCTAACCTAACCTAACCTAACCTAACCTAACCTAACCTAACCTAACCTAACCTAACCTAACCTAACCTAACCTAACCTAACCTAACCTAACCTAACCTAACCTAACCTAACCTAACCTAACCTAACCTAACCTAACCTAACCTAACCTAACCTAACCTAACCTAACCTAACCTAACCTAACCTAACCTAACCTAACCTAACCTAACCTAACCTAACCTAACCTAACCTAACCTAACCTAACCTAACCTAACCTAACCTAACCTAACCTAACCTAACCTAACCTAACCTAACCTAACCTAACCTAACCTAACCTAACCTAACCTAACCTAACCTAACCTAACCTAACCTAACCTAACCTAACCTAACCTAACCTAACCTAACCTAACCTAACCTAACCTAACCTAACCTAACCTAACCTAACCTAACCTAACCTAACCTAACCTAACCTAACCTAACCTAACCTAACCTAACCTAACCTAACCTAACCTAACCTAACCTAACCTAACCTAACCTAACCTAACCTAACCTAACCTAACCTAACCTAACCTAACCTAACCTAACCTAACCTAACCTAACCTAACCTAACCTAACCTAACCTAACCTAACCTAACCTAACCTAACCTAACCTAACCTAACCTAACCTAACCTAACCTAACCTAACCTAACCTAACCTAACCTAACCTAACCTAACCTAACCTAACCTAACCTAACCTAACCTAACCTAACCTAACCTAACCTAACCTAACCTAACCTAACCTAACCTAACCTAACCTAACCTAACCTAACCTAACCTAACCTAACCTAACCTAACCTAACCTAACCTAACCTAACCTAACCTAACCTAACCTAACCTAACCTAACCTAACCTAACCTAACCTAACCTAACCTAACCTAACCTAACCTAACCTAACCTAACCTAACCTAACCTAACCTAACCTAACCTAACCTAACCTAACCTAACCTAACCTAACCTAACCTAACCTAACCTAACCTAACCTAACCTAACCTAACCTAACCTAACCTAACCTAACCTAACCTAACCTAACCTAACCTAACCTAACCTAACCTAACCTAACCTAACCTAACCTAACCTAACCTAACCTAACCTAACCTAACCTAACCTAACCTAACCTAACCTAACCTAACCTAACCTAACCTAACCTAACCTAACCTAACCTAACCTAACCTAACCTAACCTAACCTAACCTAACCTAACCTAACCTAACCTAACCTAACCTAACCTAACCTAACCTAACCTAACCTAACCTAACCTAACCTAACCTAACCTAACCTAACCTAACCTAACCTAACCTAACCTAACCTAACCTAACCTAACCTAACCTAACCTAACCTAACCTAACCTAACCTAACCTAACCTAACCTAACCTAACCTAACCTAACCTAACCTAACCTAACCTAACCTAACCTAACCTAACCTAACCTAACCTAACCTAACCTAACCTAACCTAACCTAACCTAACCTAACCTAACCTAACCTAACCTAACCTAACCTAACCTAACCTAACCTAACCTAACCTAACCTAACCTAACCTAACCTAACCTAACCTAACCTAACCTAACCTAACCTAACCTAACCTAACCTAACCTAACCTAACCTAACCTAACCTAACCTAACCTAACCTAACCTAACCTAACCTAACCTAACCTAACCTAACCTAACCTTTTTTTTTTTTTTTTTTTTTTTTTTTTTTACAAGGAGTGATCCGCTTACAGACGAACCACGCTGGCGAGGCGTGGAACAGTGTCAGGGTCGCCCGGCACTTGATCTTGTTAGCACTGGGAATACTGACTAAAACTCCTTGGCACCGTTGTGCCCTAGCAGAGGTGTTCTGGGCCCTGTTAAACTCTACCAAAACACCTCAGGGCTACTCAGCCTGGCTGAGCTGCTGCGCCGGAAGGAGGATTACCTCGGTGTGCGCCAGGTAATCCCCAGACGTGGTGGCCAGTGCAATGCACACGAGAGTGCCACTCTCGTGTGCTGGCCAACCCAAGGGTTAGAGACGGTCTGCAGCCGGAGCCACTCGCCTTCTCCTTCCCCTCCGTCTACGCCGGATGGGAGCGGCCAGAGCATCCTCTTCCCGCTCCCTCTCCGCAGCCTCCTTCGCCGACATTACAACTTCGGCGAAGTTGGCGATTTCTTGCCAGGCCTCCGCGCTGTTGATCATAGCGTTCACCATGCCCGACAGCGTGAGACCGCGTCCGTCGATCGCCGCAGTGATGACAGGTCGGCGACTCCTCTCGGCGTGCCACTCGATACAGGTAGTGACCGAAACAGCCATGTCCGGTCAATACCTGTACCAGGCGGTAGGTAAGATCCCCACCTGGGCGACTCACCCACTCTTCCAGCACCGGACGAATTGCCTCAATTGTCCGGTGGCCAGCGCTAGGAGCAGTTATCTCCTCCTCCCAACGCCTTAACGCCTCTCTTCGCGCCAATGAGCGGACCCGCTCGACTTCTTCGAGGTCAGGCCGCTCACCTCGCATTCTGGCTTCGACCCTAAGTCGGTGCACCTCTGCCAGCACTGGTGCCTCAATTGCCCACGGGATTGTACCCGCCAAAACGCAGGCCGCACCGTGGCTTACCGTACGGTATGCGCGTACCGCCCGGGTTGCAATCGCCCTCTGCGGTTGGCGCAGAAGAGTTCGCGTCCGACGAGTGAGACAGTTTGCCCACACTGGGGCTCCGTACATTGCCATCGACCGAATCACCCCATGATATAGTCGACGGCACGACGAGCCTGGTCCTCCGATATTGGGGAGAAGACGACCGAGCGAGAGCGCCGTGGCGCGCAACCTGGGAGCGAGGAGCTCAAAGTGTTTTTCGAAGCTCCATCGCGAATCGAGTATAAGGCCGAGGTACCTCATGTGTGCCTCGACCTGAATGCGACTGCCGTCCACGTTGACCCTGAGGTTTGCAGGGGCTCTCCGACGCGAGGCATTAAAACTCATGGCCCTAGTTTTATTAAGGGCCACTTCCAACCCCAGAAGACGAATGCGTCGGACGACCATGGAGGTGCCGACGGATGCAAGATGAGCTGCCTCGTCCCATTCTTCTGCTGCTGCCGCAACCAGGGTATCATCCGCAAAACAAACGACGAGCATTCTTGGCAGCAGCGAACCACGGAGCACCCAATTGTACCCCAGGTTCCATAGCAGCGGGCCCAGCACGGATCCCTGGGGCACCCCCGCCGACACTCTCCAAGACTGTACTTGGCCCTCCGAGTCCTCATACAAGACACACCTGTGTCGCAGATAGTCCCTCACCAGAGCACGAAGGTACTGTGGGACTCCATGAAACCGGAGTGCCTCCTCTATGCATTCATGGGGGATGGTGTTGAATGCATTTGCTATGTCCAATGACACCGCCAACACCACCTCCCCACGCACCATTGCTCGCTGTGTCCACTCTTTGAGGCGGTCGATTGCGTCGACTGTGGACCGTCCAGCTCGAAAACCATATTGGCAGTCAGCCAACTCTGGGCCCACCCTCTCGAGGTGCTCGATGATGCGGGAGGCGAGAATTTTCTCGAAAGCCTTTCCCGCCTCATCGAGCAGCACAACCGGTCGGTACCCCGTCGGCGAGTCTTCTGGGCGACCTTCCTTCCGCAGCAAGCAGAGACGACCCACTTTCCACCTGCTGGGAAAATGGGCTTTCAGGATACAGAGATTCAACACCGCTCGGAAACGCTCCTCCAGAGGGCCCAGGGCGACAGCCATGATTTTGGCAGGTACTCCGTCTGGCCCGGGCGCCTTGCTCTTCTTACGAAGCCGTTCCCTTACGGTGCCAAACTCCGCGTCCGTGACTGGTGGCCCGTCAGCCCACACCTCCGAGGCAGAATCGGAGGTCGGCATTCGCGGGGGCACAAAACCTCCTGTGTCCGGAAACAATGTCTGGAGGACTCTGCTTAAAAGCGCCGGCTCCATACACGATGTAGATGGAGCTGGGCCTGCGAACTTCCGCCTAACCGTTCGGTACGGTCGCCCCCAAGGGTCACCGTCAAGAATTGCCACATAGCGGTCCCATGCGTCAACCTTCGCCCTACAAATGGCAGCTCTTAAGTTCCAGTGGGCTTCCTTGAGTTCCTGATGGAACCTTTCCTCTTCCCCGGTCTCTCTCCGGGCGCGCCTGCGGCAGCGTTGATACGCCCGTCTGGCTCTTACACTGGTGGCACGCAGATCGGAAAGTTCCTGCGTCCACCAGTATACCTGCCCCGGGTTCCGAGGGCCCATCCGCTGCCTTGGCATGGCGGAGTCACACACGACCCGCATGTCGTCGGCAAATAACTCCGCCATACTTTCGGGATCATTAGCGATCAAGTCTGGCACCTCGGCCCACGCTCGAACCATCGCTGCCTCCTCCGCAACGTCAGGCCGCATCCGGGCAAGTGCCCATTTCGGGAATGCTGAACCGCTTACTGCAGTATGCAGCCGAAGAGGGAGACCTCGTGCTGAGATCTCGAACCGAATATATCGATGGTCGGATAGGGTCTCCGCTTCTTCGACCACCCTCCAGTCCCTGATGCAGGTCGCTAGTGATGAGGTGGCAACGGTCACATCTATGACGGACGTGCCATTCCACCGGACGCATGTTGGGGTGCTTCCAGTATTGATGGTCTGGAGCCCTAGGGACAGAACCCAGGACTCCAGATCCACACCCCTTGGATCCAGAATTGATGACCCCCATGCCGGTGATTTGGCGTTTAAGTCGCCTGCCACCAACACCGGGCCAGGAGCTGCTCGCCTGACCACGCCTTCCAGCACAGTCAGGAAGCGCTCAAATTCTGCTCTGCTTCGGTTGGGGGAAAAATACGTGGCGACCACCATGACGCCCCCCCATCTCGCCGCAACGTACCCTTCCCCTCTTTCTGCCACAACGAGAGCGGGAGGCGCCACACCGGCTACCATGACTGCCGCGAGATTATCAGTGGCTACGGCACACCCGGACGGCAGGGAAGCCACGGACGGCTCCGACAATACCACCAAATCTATATCCCACTCAGCCGTCGCCTGAAACAAAAGGTTCTGGGCGCCGGGTGAGCGGTTCACATTTGCCTGTAGCACACGTCCCATGGATTTAGCTGGCATTGATGGTATCCATGGGAGTGACTTCAGGAGTGGCCTGACTGGCCGTGTTGCGAGAGGCCACCCCCAGTATTGGGAGACGGCGACCTTTGACCGGGGGAGGGTTGCAATTAACCCCGGCCATGCGATGCGCAGATGGTAATCCGCGGTCGGCGCAAATCGCGCAACGCGGCTCAGCCGAGCAGGTGGAGAGCGTATGCCCCTCCTGTCCACACCGATGGCAGAGTGTGCTGCGGTCCTTCTTGGAGGGGCACAGCACCTGTGGATGGCCCACCCCCATGCATCTGAAGCACCGCATTGGGCGCTGCTCCAAGATGCGGATGGAGGCATGGCTCCAGCCTATGGTCACTCGTTGGCCGCTCGCTAGCGCTGCGACTGCTCCAACAGGGCAAGAGACAATGACCGAGCCAACGCCTGTGTAGCCCAGAGATATGTTGCCAACCTTGAATTTTTCGGGTGGACACCCGGACTTCTCTGCCAAAGCTTGGCGTATTTCCTGTTCGGAAACGGCGTCATCCAGACCCGAGACACGTATTTGCGCCGTCTTGGTGGGTCTGGTGACCTTGGCGCCGTCACCGAGGGCCTCCCCGATCCTGGCAGCCAATGTGTCAGCCTGGGTGGCCGTAGTCTCCTTCGGGAGCTCAATAATGCGAGCTCCCGTAATCCCCGTCCGGAATTTCGCTGGACCAATTCCTAGCGCTCCCAGGCTCACCGATGCCTTCGCTTTAGCTATGGCGTCCCTGTATGTGGCACCCTCTGCCATAGCCTCTGGCTTGAGGGATACCACGACTGCCAAAGTCTTAGGAGCCTTTGGGAGCCTGGGCTTCTTTGACTCTGGAGCCTTGGCCACTGTCTTCTTCTTCGGTTTCTTTTTAGCTACGGTTGTCCAGGCTTCATTAACCACTATTGGCTGCTCCTGGTTCGAAGATCCTGCCACTTGCTCCGTGGCTCGTACCACTTTTTTTACTCTGGCCTCCTTCGGCATATTTGCCGGGGGGGTCAAAGTGGTGGGGGCTCCTGGGTCACCATTAGTGTGCGCCTTCTGGGTTCTTCTGGGTGCCGCCGCCAGTGATGGCCGGTGCAGTTGGGGTTCCGCTGGCAGAAGGCGGCCATCCACCTCAAGGGCCTCCAGTCGAGCACTAATTACTCCTCCGACGTGATCCATAAGGACACGTTGGAGGCGACCCATCATTTCTTCGAGGCTCTTCATAGTTATGGCCGCTCCATCTGCTGGCGTTGTTTCTTGCCTCGACGGCGCAGTTACTGTCAGGACAGGGGAAGGGCTCCTGGAAAGTCGTCGCCTGCCCTCGGCAAACTCTCGCCTTAGGGCAGCCACTTCTTCCTGGAGGGCTGACAACTGACCTCGAAGGCGTTTGTTGTCCGCCCTCAGCCGTCTCATCTCGTCGTTTTCATTACGTCCAGCTAGCGACTGGACGGTCAGAAGCAGCGACGCGGCACGCTGTTTTATTTCCTTGACGCAGGTACCTTTCAGGTTTTTGGAGATGGAAGCCACCCGATTTAGGGTACCCGCGTCCTCTTCTGCTTTACTTAGTAGGTCCTCCACCGCCAGCAGCGTCGGAGAACCCTTGCCAGTGTTCTTCTTGGGGGAGCGCGTCGACAGCTCGTCCACATTGGTGCAGTCCGAATCAGAGTCCGAAGCCCCAGCTCGGAATTCCCGCAGCGCCCGTGACTTTCCCACATGATGGACAGTCCCTCTTCCTCTAGCAGACTGTCTCACTGCTTTTCTTTGCGGGGTATCTTCCTCGCTTCCGTCCTCAAGTCCCGAGGTAGACAGACGAGAGCTCCGGTCTCGTTTCTTACTGAGAGAACGCTTAGGGCAGGGTTTCATCGGGGGCATCATGCGTTCTTTTCCATCGGATATGAATCCTTCTGCAGATTCGGAATCCATCGTCCAGTTGAGGGCACTGCCCACGACTGAGACGGATGGAGAGAAAATTTTTAATTCGCAGGGAATCTGTTTTGACACAGACTCCACGCAAACAAGACAAAACGGTAACGAAACAATGGACACAACAAAACAAACAAAAACCAACTCAGCAGGCAATCAGGAGTCCAGAAAACACGCTGAGTCGTAAATGAAGGGTAACTAAGGAAATCAACGGAGAACAGAGGGGATAAGAACACCATCCACTGGCCACTGCGTTACCGCGCACCAAGTGGAATGGGTCTATATGCAGAGAAAAAGCACGGTATTAGCAATGAAACACCGATATTCAACAATTTTGGCCGCAAGTACAGTCGCAGAGATTTAGTCACCCAACCTGCCACTCCGTTACGGTGGTCAAGTCGGGGTCCAGGGCGGACGACGAGGACGTACTCTGACAACACTTGGGGCCCCGCCCCAACCTAACCTAACCTAACCTAACCTAACCTAACCTAACCTAACCTAACCTAACCTAACCTAACCTAACCTAACCTAACCTAACCTAACCTAACCTAACCTAACCTAACCTAACCTAACCTAACCTAACCTAACCTAACCTAACCTAACCTAACCTAACCTAACCTAACCTAACCTAACCTAACCTAACCTAACCTAACCTAACCTAACCTAACCTAACCTAACCTAACCTAACCTAACCTAACCTAACCTAACCTAACCTAACCTAACCTAACCTAACCTAACCTAACCTAACCTAACCTAACCTAACCTAACCTAACCTAACCTAACCTAACCTAACCTAACCTAACCTAACCTAACCTAACCTAACCTAACCTAACCTAACCTAACCTAACCTAACCTAACCTAACCTAACCTAACCTAACCTAACCTAACCTAACCTAACCTAACCTAACCTAACCTAACCTAACCTAACCTAACCTAACCTAACCTAACCTAACCTAACCTAACCTAACCTAACCTAACCTAACCTAACCTAACCTAACCTAACCTAACCTAACCTAACCTAACCTAACCTAACCTAACCTAACCTAACCTAACCTAACCTAACCTAACCTAACCTAACCTAACCTAACCTAACCTAACCTAACCTAACCTAACCTAACCTAACCTAACCTAACCTAACCTAACCTAACCTAACCTAACCTAACCTAACCTAACCTAACCTAACCTAACCTAACCTAACCTAACCTAACCTAACCTAACCTAACCTAACCTAACCAGTCGCATTCTAACCTAACCAGTCGCATTCTGACCTCTGAGCTGAAAGCCACGTTTTCGAATTGCTCCGTAACATAAAAATTCAAAGTTGTGGGTTTTTTGCTACTTACCGAAGTGTCCGATACACCAAAAGTTGCGTCTCGGCGCCGCGCACACGCTGGAAGTGTCCAATTCAGCCGCACGATTCACCTGAAAAAGTTTTACGTGAAAAACCTCGTTTTTGGAAGGTTAAAGTGAATTTTTACACCAGTTTATCCGTAATAACTCAGTGCATAGTGAGAAACCCGACCAGAAAAAAGTGTGTGCAGATAGACCTCGGCGGCCCGCATCGGCCTGCAGCAGCGGCTTTTCCGGAAAACCAGCGGTTTTTCCGGGAAAGTGAAAAAACAAAATTCGCCACGTGCTCGTGTCAGCACGTGTTTGGAGAACCAGTCGCACCAGCAACACCATCTCTGGCAGGAAGATTGAAGGTACCGAGTAGAACATTTTTCAGCAAAAAACCGATTTTTACATCAAGTAGTTTTTAATTATTTTATATATAAAGTTGCGAACTTTGCACCTGAATATCAGTAAAACTAAGTGGAAATAAGAAAAAGCGCTACTGCTATCTCTTGCGCGCTTCTTGATAGAACAGGTTGACAAGGTCGCAACATTTTTTGGATTTTTATCGGGGGAGCCATAATCGAAAAACTAGAATTTTCATATTTTTGAAAAAATTTCATACTTTTTATTAATAAAAAATTATTGTTTTAACTGTACCATATAGAGCAGCATTTTAACTATTTTATGGCATTTTTTATTGATTTTTAGCGTTTATAGTTTAGGAGCTATTGAATTTTATATGTTTTTTGCAATTAAATAGGAAAATAATACAAAATTAATAAATCTGACACCGGGGGTGACCTTAAACACCCCAAAATAGTATTTCTAGACCAAAACCAGGTCCTCCTAGCTCCAAAATTAAAAGTTTGGAACTTTTCGGCCATTTTTTACAATTATTGTAAAACTTTGAAAAATTTTCAGATCTCAATAGCTCTCGAACTGTTAGGCCTAGAGCAGCGGGATTTTCAGATTCGGACAGCTCGGGTGAAGGGCTTTCACCTCACATAGGTCTGGGGGCGATTGGAGGGAAAATTTTATTTTCGCTCCAGACCCCTCCAGAGAGGTACCCGAGGAGGCGCTAAGACCGTAGAAGAAAGTCCGACGATCGTAGGTTGAATGGTCGCCGAGTTATAGCTGTTCAAAATCTGGTTTTGACAGCTCGGCGGCCATTTTGTTTTTGGTTACAAGTCCGTAATTCCTGAACCCGTAGCCCTAGGAACTCAATTTTTTGGATCTAGCCTTAGGAGGTCGAGATCCACCTGCTTCCTGAATTTCAGGAAAATCGGAGCGTCAAAATTTCAGGGTGCTGAAAATCAGTCGGGTCGGTAGAGGGGGTTGAGCTGATCAAGGAAAGCCCAATCTTGACTGCTCTGCGACGTCTGGGACCGGAGCTACAGGCGATCAAAGTTCGAGTTTGACAGCTCGGCCGCCATTTTGGAAATCTTTGATCGTCTGTAGAATTGGAACGGGGCGTCGTAGGGGAGTCTGGGTTTCTTTGGGGAGCTCAGCGGCCACTACTCCACCCGACAGGGGGGGTTTGGGGGGGATTGGGGCCAAAAAATTTTTAGGCTCAAAAAAGGCTACCAGAGGATAGGTCTCGTCGCGCACATAAAGATAGACCCAAACACGAGCAGGATCGGACCAGTGGTTCCGGAGATACGAGGGTTTTAACAAAATTGTAAAATTTTGTAAAATTTTACAAGGAATTTACAATCCTCGTAGCTCCGAAACCCCTTGGGCTAGGATAGCCGTGTTTGGGATTGTTGGATTGGGCTCGACGGGGGCTATCAGCTGGGCCTACCTACACGTCTCTACATAGAGCGTGTAGCGATTTGGATCAAAATTTTTACTTTTTTCGACTATTTGGGGGATTTTCGGCAAAATTAGGCAGGGGAGGACTCCGAGGCAGGTGGAGCGACAGTAGGTTAGCGTTAGTTTAGGACAAAATTTGGACTTTTGTCCAAATTTTATAGTTTTAAGTAGATTAAGATTACTAGATAAGACTAGGCCCTATTGGCCGAAATTTTTGTATTGACGTAGCTGCGCTACTGTAGAGAAGGTGTGGAGTTACCCTGCACCAAAACCAAGACTGCTCTATACGGAGCACTATAATTTGACGTCTCTATATTTTTTATCTTTATTTTATTTTTATTTTATTGTTTCATTTTATTGACCCTTGTATTTTTATCTGACCTTTTACAATTTTAAAAAATTTTTACTAATTAAACGTTAGGACAAGAGTTTATTGACTCTATCGGCAGAATAAAACAGACCAGCGACCGGAAGGGTAGAAATTATATCCTTTAACCAAATCGTCGGACACCGGCCGCTCGCCAGAGGTAAAGAGTAAAACCTGTGCATTCACAACACCTACAGATCAGTACACACATACATCACACAACACACTCACTAACGTACATAGACAGTCTTAGACAAACACAACATACACCTACAAGACACTCACACAAAACACACACCACACAACACACAAACAATCTGGTGGGGTACCCTATACATACCCTTCAGATATCTACACTACACTTACCTTAACGCGAACTGGGGTACTCTTTACATACCCCACAAGCGACACATAGATTAGAACCGACGAAACATACTTGTACCTCCTACGATGTTTGTGTCACAACGCACACCAGTAAAGAAGACTGAGGAGGACACTGCTCGCACGTCACCATCCAGAACGGTGACGAAAAAATCTATCGTTCGACGGAGCCTCGAGACCTTTGAAGGCAAGGCGAGCACATCGAGGTCAACATCCTCCGAAAGTATAAACGAGATAAACCCACTGAGGCCGTCAAAACGTCTTGAATATAGTCCGCCAAAACACATCATGCCATCGGAAGCGGAGAAACCAAAGAAGGCAAAGACACCACAGCCCATTGAGCACAGCCCAATGACAGGGAGAAAATACCCGAACAGATTGGCACAGGCGGCAGATATGGCCAAGAAGGCCAAGGCTTCTCTCGGCCTAGCCAAAAATTTACGCACGGAAATCAAGACGGACGTCACTCAGTGGCTGGACAAACTGGTGGACATCGTGAGACAGATGGAGACAGGGCTGGAAAAAGTTGAAGAGGTCTCGGTGGCCCCGCCCACCCACGCGCCCACCCACTTACCCGACTTGGAGACTCTCACCAAGAGATTGAACGAACACGCCGAAATGCTCAACAAAAATGCAGCACAAATGGCTGAATTGAAAACCGCACTGCAAACCAACACCGAAATGCAGGAGAAACAGACTTACGCCCAAGCGACAACTACCTCCCCAAGAATGCCACAGGTAAAACCCGCATTGCATTCAATAGTCGTAACATCAGACAAAGAGGAGGAAACTGGCGATCAAGTCTTGGAAAGGGTGAGAAAGGCGGTGGATGCCAAGGAGGGGTGGATACGCGTGGAGAGGGTCAGGAAGGCAAAGGACCGCAAGATTATACTCGGATGCCCAACAGCGAAGGACAGGGACAGCGCACGAGCAAGACTGGAGAAGGAGAGACTCCTTGTTGAGGAGATCAAAAACAAGGACCCGATGGTGGTTCTTAGGGATGTCCTGAGCATCAATTCTGATGAAGAGGTGCTCCGGGCACTCCGGAAACAGAATCGGGATGTTTTTGATGGCCTCAACAAGGAGGACGAACGACTCTCAGTTAAGTTCAGGAAAAGGACGAGGAACCCCCACACGAATCACGTGGTCCTAAATGTAGCCCCGAAACTGTGGAGACGGATGACTGATGCGGGCACTCTTCACGTAGACCTGCAGCGGGTGAGGGTGGCTGACCACTCACCACTAGTGCAGTGCTCGCGCTGCCTGGCGTATGGTCACGTGAGGAGGGTCTGCACCGAGTCAGAAGACGTCTGCAGCCATTGTGGGGGACCACATCTAAAGGCGCATTGCGACAGTTGGACGGTCAATGCACTTCCATCTTGCAGGAACTGTCGCAAGGCAAAAATGGATAGGGTAGAGCATAACGCCTTTAGCGAAGAGTGTCCCGTCAGAAGGCGCTGGGAGTCCCTAGCCCGGTCAGCCGTAGCATACTGCTAAGGGCAGCCAGGCAGTAAATACTATCTACCGCGTGTTCCAAGCAAACCTGCAGAAACAAAAGAACGCACAGCAGGAGCTACTAGTGGAAGCAGCAAACCGCAAGATAACAGCGGCTCTAATCCAAGAACCCTGGACGGAGGGCAAGGCTCCAGTGATGAGGAGCTACCCAGGAGTTAGGATCTTCCAGAATACCGCGACTGGGGAGGACAGGGTCAAGGCGGCAATAGCCGTCTTTGACCCCAACATTGACGTAGTCCAGTATCCCGAACTCACCACGAACAACATCACAGTGGTGAGCCTAAAAACAGTCGCTTGGAAGATCACACTGGTCTCCTTCTACCTGGAGCCTAGCCAACCAATTGGCCCATACCTGCAGAAGCTGAAGACGATTGCTGCCAAACCAGGATTGGGGAAACTCATAATGGGTGGAGACGGAAATGCTTGGAACACGTGGTGGGGTAGTAGAAAAAACAACAGAAGGGGCATAGAGCTGATGGAGATGGCAGACGAGATGGGCCTCCAGGTGCTCAACACAGGTAACATACCAACTTTCGACACCATAAGGGGAACAACTAGGTTCACGAGCCACGTCGATATTACATTATGTAATGAAAAAGCATTGACCCACGTGGTAAATTGGAAGGTTGAGGAGAACCTAACAAGATCGGACCATAATGGAATCACATTCGGGATAAAACTCAAAAGATCGAGAGGGACAAATATCGCGAGAACAACACGCAGGTATAACACCCGGAAAGCAAACTGGGAAGAGTTTCGGGGATGTATGGCGGAGCAAAAGACGAGAGAAGACATGACCATCAACAAGGTAAATGCCATTAGGACAACTAACGATATTGACGACGTAGTCGAAGGCTTCAGCCGAATCATCACCGAAACATGCGCCAACACTATCCCAGAGAAGCCCAAACACCAGAGGCTTTCGATTCCATGGTGGTCCGAAGAAATAGCCAAGTTAAAGAAAGACGTGACCACAAAAAGGCGGCGCATCAGATGCGCAGCGCCAATACGTCGGGAAACTGTCGTGAGAGAGTACCTGGAGAGCAAGGAGAGTTACGAGACTGAGGTCAGAAAAGCCCAAATAACATCATGGAAGAGTTTCTGCTGCAAACAGGACAGAGAGGGAATGTGGGAAGGGATATACAGGGTCATCGGACGAACCACCGGTAGAGCTGAGGACGTACTATTGGAAACGAATGGCGTGGCGCTAGATGAACAAGGTTCGGCAGAACTGTTGGCGAAAACGTTCTACCCAGAAGATCGGGAAGAGGAAGATACGGCCGAGCAGAAACTAGTTAGAGAATACTCTGTTGAGGTGGCGGGGGGACCGTGTGGAGAACCGCACGATCCCCCTTTCACCCCGTATGAGCTTGAGGTGGCGGTTCGGTCGTTCAACCCGAAGAAGGCGCCCGGAGCTGATGGCTTCACCGCCGATATCTGCAGCCACGCCATCAACGCAGATCCAGAATTATTCCTTGGTCTCGCAAATAAGTGCCTCACATTGCATTATTTTCCGAAGACCTGGAAAGAAGCGACGGTTGTGGCGTTACGTAAGCCGGGCAAAGACAGCTACTCGCAACCTAAGTCCTACCGACCAATTGGCCTCCTTCCGGTGCTGGGAAAGATCCTCGAGAAGATGATTATGTCGAGACTTCGACACCATCTGCACTCGAGGATCAGCCCCCACCAATACGGGTTTATGTCGCAGAGAAGCACCGAGGACGCCCTCTGTAACCTAGTTCAGAAGATCCGGACAGAGCTAGACAGGAAGCAAATAATAACAATAGTGTCGCTGGATATAGAGGGCGCCTTCGACAGCGCATGGTGGCCAGCCATCAAGAAGCGGCTCGTCGAAGAGGAGTGCCCGGAAGGACTTAGGAGAGTGCTCAATAGCTACATGAGTGACCGTCGGGTGCATGTGAGGTACGCGGGCAGGGAGCATACCGCGAGAACATGGAAGGGCTGCGTTCAGGGCTCTATCGGTGGCCCGATGCTCTGGAATCTCTTGCTGGACCCACTGCTTCACGATCTCGAGAGGAGGGGCGAGTATGTGCAGGCTTTCGCCGATGACGTCGTCCTGGTCTTTTGTGGGGAAAAAGGGGGAGATATTGAGAGGCGTGCCAACGCCACCCTCGAACATGTTAGGGCGTGGGGTGACAAAAATAAGTTAAGATTCGCACCACATAAGACACATGCTATGGTGATTACAAGAAAGATGGTGTATGACACACCACGACTTAGCATGGGCGGGGTTGACGTTGGCATAAAGAATGAGTTGAAGATACTGGGCCTCACTATAGACCACAAACTGACATTCAACACTCACGTGAAAAACATCTGCACGAAGGTTACCGGTCTCCATAAACAATTGACCAGGGCGGCAAAGGCGAGCTGGGGTCTGCACCCCGAAATCATCCACACGATATACACAGCGACCGTGGAGCCTATAGTGCTGTACGCGGCTGGCGCATGGGCGCAGGCGGTTGGGAAGCTGTGCATCAAGAAGAGGCTTAACTTTATACAGCGCGGCTTCGCACAGAAGATTTGCAAGGCATATCGCACGGTCTCCCTCAACGCGGCTTTGGTACTGGCCGGTATATTGCCCCTTGACCTTCGAGTCAAGGAGGCCGCACTATTACATAGTATCCGAAAAGGCGAAACAATACCAGACCTAGCCGGGAGGGAGATCGAGCGAATGTCTTCTGCTGCGGAAAATCCTCACCCTGCCGAACATATGAGCCTGGAGTTCATTACCCTTGATAACACAGAACTAGACGGACAGTTTGAAATTAAGATCTTCACGGACGGCAGCAAGATTGCGGGTAAAGTCGGAGCCGCACTTTCCTTCTGGAAAGATGGGGCCGAGACGAGAGCCCGCAAGCTTGGTCTGCCGTCATATTGTACAGTGTATCAGGCGGAACTCCTGGCCATATGCGAGGCAACGAGGATGATCCTTGGACATAACGCGACAAGCTTCGGGGTGTACAGCGACTCAACCGCAGCACTCCAGACGGTCATAAATCCCAGTCGTCTCCATCCCCTGGCGGTAGAAGCCAGGAGCAATATACGAAAAATTATATTCTCAGGTAAAAATATAACTTTGCACTGGGTCAAGGCTCATGCGGGGATGGAGGGGAATGAGAGGGCTGACCAGCTGGCCAAAGATGCAGCCTTGGGAACGAGGCGGGCGCCGGACTATGACCTGTGTCCGATCTCATTCGTCAAGCGGCAGATCCGCATGGACACGCTTGGCGAGTGGAATCGGAGATACGAGTCCGGCGAAACCGCCTCGATCACAAGGCTCTTCTTCCCAAATGCGGTGGACGCGTACAGGATTATACGGAAGTTCACTCCAAACAAACACACCACACAGGTCCTGTCGGGGCATGGTGGGTTCTCAGGGTACTTGACCCGATTCAAGTGCAAGGGGGACCCATCATGCTCTTGCGACTCCGAAACCGAGGAGACCATCCCTCATTTACTGGCGGAGTGCCCGGTGTTCTCGAGTCTGAGGTATAACCTAGAACAGAAAATTGACATCGACATAACAGTCACAAATTTAAAAAGCATAATGGCAGGAAAATATAGAGACGAGTTCTTGGAATACTGTACAAAAATATGTAAGATAGTTAATAATAGTAATAGAATTGTCTAAGAAGTGGAGTCACCACGGCATAACGTAAGCTATGCCGTAGGTGACATAACATTAGAAACTACAAATAGAAACTGTATAACGGTATAATAGAAACTAGGAAGTAAGAAATTAGAGAATTAGAATATGGCAGATTATGGCAATCCCACAACCCACTCTGGGTAGTAGTAATAGAGATAAGATAAATAAATAAGAAATGTGAAAAGGAGAGATTGTTAGATTGTTAAGCAAGATATATGTATTTAAAAGATAGCAAACGATAGAATTTAAGAAGAAATTGTGAAAGGAGTGGAGTTCATTTATTTACCCTATAGTAATAAGTTTATAACAGAAAATAAATAAAAACCTAGAAGAGAGTTTAGCAGGCGTCCCACCTGAAAATGAAAAGAATGAAGTATATAAGAAAGAACAGGTATGCAGAATGACTGAGATCAGAGAAACAGTGAGAACTAGAATGCAAAATTAGAGTAGGAAAGTCTCCGAAATGTAGACATCGGAGGATAGATAGGTACACACCCAGCTATCCATGGTAGCTGGGCACAAAAAAAAAAAAAAAAAAAAAAAAAAAAAAAAAAAAAAAACCTAACCTAACCTAACCTAACCTAACCTAACCTAACCTAACCTAACCTAACCTAACCTAACCTAACCTAACCTAACCTAACCTAACCTAACCTAACCTAACCTAACCTAACCTAACCTAACCTAACCTAACCTAACCTAACCTAACCTAACCTAACCTAACCTAACCTAACCTAACCTAACCTAACCTAACCTAACCTAACCTAACCTAACCTAACCTAACCTAACCTAACCTAACCTAACCTAACCTAACCTAACCTAACCTAACCTAACCTAACCTAACCTAACCTAACCTAACCTAACCTAACCTAACCTAACCTAACCTAACCTAACCTAACCTAACCTAACCTAACCTAACCTAACCTAACCTAACCTAACCTAACCTAACCTAACCTAACCTAACCTAACCTAACCTAACCTAACCTAACCTAACCTAACCTAACCTAACCTAACCTAACCTAACCTAACCTAACCTAACCTAACCTAACCTAACCTAACCTAACCTAACCTAACCTAACCTAACCTAACCTTTTTTTTTTTTTTTTTTTTTTTTTTTTTTTTTTTTTTTTTTTTTTTACAAGGAGTGATCCGCTTACAGACGAAACACGCTGGCGAGGCGTGTGACAGTGTGAGGGTCGCCCAGCACCTGATGTTGTTGGCACTGGGAATACTCACTAAAACTCCTTGGCACCGAACTGCCCTAACGGAGGTGATTTGGGACCTGTAAACTCAACCAAACCACCTCTGGGCTACTCAGCTTTGCTGAGCTGCCGCGCCGGTGGAGGATTACCTCGGTGTGCGCCAGGTAATCCCCAGACGTGGTGACCAGTGCAATGCACACAAGAGTGCCACTCTCGTGTGCTGGCCAACCTCGGGCTAGAGAAGGTCCGCGGCCGGAGCCGCTCGCCTTCTTCTACCCCTACGCCTGCGTCGGATGGGAGCGGCCAGAGCATCCTCTTCCCGCTCCCTCTCCGTGGCCTCCTTCGCCGAAATTACTGTTTCAGCGAAGTTGGCAACTGCCTCCCAAACCTCCGCGCTGCTGAGCATTGCACTTACCAATGTCTGCAGCGTGAGGTTAGCCCCGTTAAGCTCCGCGCTCAATTCCCGGCGCTCGTCTCGCCACGCCGGGCACACAGCTAATGTGTGCTCGGCTGTGTCGTCAGGAGCGCCGCAGTGGTGACACGCGGGCGTCTCCTCTCGCCGGGCGACCCGGTGCAGGTAGTGACCGAAACACCCGTGTCCGGTCAATATCTGCACCAGGCGATAGGTGAGTTCCCCATCTCGGCGGCTCACCCACTCCTCCAGCACCGGACGAATCGCCTCGATTGTCCGGTGGCCAGCATCGGGGGCAGTCAGCGCCTCTTTCCAGCCTCTCTCTGCGCCTGTGAACGAACCTGCTCGACTTCCTCGAGATCAGGTCGCTCACCTCGCACTCTGGCATCGACCCTCAGTCGGTGCACTTCCGCCAGTACCGGTGCCTCAATCGACCACGGGAGAGTGCCCGCTAGGACGCAGGCCGCTCCGTGGCTGACCGTCCGATAAGCGCGCACCGCCCGGGTCGCGATCGCCCTTTGTGGTTGGCGCAGAAGTGCCCGCGTATGCCGTGTTAGGCTGTCTGCCCACACTGGGGCCCCGTACATCGCCATCGACCGCATCACCCCATGATACAGTCGACGGCATGCCGAGCCTGGTCCTCCAACATTAGGAAGAAGGCGACCAAGGGAGCGCGCTGTGGCGCACAATTTTGGAGCTAGGAGCTCAAAGTGCTTGCCAAAGTTCCATCGCGGGTCGAGGGTTAGGCCGAGGTACTTCATGTTTGCCTCGACCTGTATTCGTGTGCCGTCGACGCAAACTCTGAGTCCTGTGGGTACCCTCCGACGTAACGTATGAAAATACATGGCCCTAGTTTTGTCCAGGGCCACTTCCAGCCCCAACAAGCGAATGCGCCGGACAACCATGGAGGTGCCGACTGACGCGAGATGGACTGCATCCTCCCAGTCTCTAGCTGCTGCCGCCACCAGAGTGTCGTCTGCAAAACAGACGACGATCATTCTCGGCAGCAGTGAGCCCCGGAGAACCCAGTTGTACCCCAGGTTCCATAGTAGAGGGCCTAACACGGAGCCCTGGGGCACACCCGCCGACATCCTCCAGGATTGAATCCGGCCGTCAGGGTCCTCATACAGAACGAATCTATCCTTCAAGTACCCGCTGATGAGAGCACACAGATACGGAGGCACTTTGTGAAAGCGAAGTGCTTCCTCTATGCATTCGTGGGGGATGGTGTTGAAGGCGTTGGCTATGTCCAAGGACACCCCCAACACCACCTCCCCACGTGCCGTTGCTGTCTTCGTCCACTTTTCGAGACGGCTGATCGCGTCGGCGGTTGACCGCCCGGTTCGAAAGCCATACTGACTATCGGCCAAGTCCGGCCCCACACTCTCGAGATGCCCGATGATGCGGGAGGCAAGGATTTTCTCGAAAGCCTTCCCCGCCTCATCGAGCAGCACAACCGGACGATAACCCGCCGGCGAATCCGCTGGACGACCCTCCTTTCTCAGCAGGCACAGACGCCCCATTTTCCACCTGCCAGGGAAACAGACTGTTTTGATGCAGAGGTCTACTACCGCCCGGAAACGCTCCTCCAGAGGGCCCAGGGCGACAGCCATAACTTTGGCTGGAACTCCATCTGGCCCTGGCGCCTTATTCTTCTGGCGAAGCCGTTCCCGCACGATACCGAACTCTGCATCTGACACTGGCGGCCCATTAGCCCACCCCTCCGAGGCAGAATCGGAGGGCGGCATTCTGGGGGGCACGAAGACTCCGGGGTTGGGGAACAGAGTCACCAAGACTCTCCGTAGAATTGATGGCTCCATGTCCGAAGTAGATGGAGCTGGGGATGACAGCTTCCGCCTTATTGCCCTGTATGGTCGACCCCAGGGGTCGCGGTCCAGAACTTCCAAGTATTGGTTCCAGGCGTCAACTTTGGATTTTCCGATGGCGGTTCTGAGCGCTTTGTGGGCATCCTTGTATGCCTGGTGAAGCATTTCCTCTTCACCAGGCACTCTGCGGGCGCGCCTGCGGCAGCGCTGGTACGCACGCCTTGCCCTTGTACTGGCAGCACGCAGGTCGGAGATTTCCTGCGTCCACCAGTACACTTGGCCTCGGTTTTGAGGGCCCGCCCGCCGTTTTGGCATGGCGGAGTCACACACGACCTTCATGTCGTCAGCAAGTAACTCCGCCATGGCATTGGGGTCCTCAGACATAGTTTGGGGCACCTCAGCCCACGCACGCACCATCGCCGCCTCCTCAGCTACATCTGGCTGGAGCTGCTTCAGAACCCATCCAGGGAATCTGGATACGCCCGTCGACGTCCGGAAACGGAGAGGAGGGACCCCCGTTGGAGTAGTGGAGACCTCGTATCTGACATATCTGTGGTCAGATAGGGTCTCCGGGTCCTCCATCACTCGCCAGCCCTGTATGCAGGGAGCTAGCGATGCGGTGGCAAAGGTCACATCAACTCTTGACGTGCCCTGCCACCGCACGCAAGTTGGGGTGTTTCCAACATTAAGGATCTGAAGCCCCAGGGACAGAACCCAGGACTCCAGATCCCTACCTCGGGCGTCTGTATGCCAATCCCCCCAACATTGGGAATGTGCATTCAGATCGCCCGCCACCAGCACCGGACCGGGTGCCGCTCTGCGGACCACTCCCTCCACCACGGCCAGAAACCGTCCGAACTCCATTCGGCTGCGATTAGGGGAGAAGTACAGAGATACTACTGTAATTCCCCCCCATCGCGCCGCAACGAACCCCTCCCCTCGTTGAAAGAGAGTAAGAGGGGGCGTTACTCCAGCTACCATGATTGCCGCGAGGCCATCCGCCGAACTCACCCATCGCGGAGATGAAGGGATGAAGTTCGGCTCCGAGACAATCACTAGATCGATGTTCCACTCAGCCACCGCCTGACACAAGAGGTCCTGTGCGCTGACTGAGTGGTCCACGTTCACCTGCAGTACACGCCCTATGGATCTAACTGACATTGGTAGTGTCCATAGGCGCGACTGCAGGGGCGGCCGGAGTGGCCGCGGTGTTTGAGGTCCCAGAGAGTGGGAGACGACGGCCCTTGACCGGAGGAGGCTTACAGTGAATTCCGGCCATCCGGTGTCCAGAGGGTAGGCCACGATCCGAGCAAATGGCACAGTGCGGTGGGGCCGAACAGGATGTGAGCGTGTGCCCCTCCTGACCGCAGCGGTAGCACAATCCACTGCGATCCTTTTTGGAGGGGCACAAAATTTGCGGGTGACCCGTGCCCATGCACCGGTGGCACCGCATTGGACGCTGTTCGAGTATCCGGATGGATGCTTCGCTCCAGCCGATAGCCACCCGATGCGCGTTCGCCAGCGCGGCAACTGCTCCCACTGGGCATGAAACAATTGCCGAACCTACGCCCGTGTAGCCCAGTCCAATATTCCCGACCTTAAATTGGTCGGGAGGGCACCCTGATTTCTCCGCCAGGGCCCGACAAATCTCCTCCTGGGATACTGCGTCGTCCAGGCCCGATACGCGTATCTGCGCCGATTTGGTGGGCCTGGTGACCCTGGCGTCGTCACCCAGGACCTGCCCGATCCTGGCCGCTAGGGTGTCGGCCTGCGCGACCGTGGTCTCTTTTGGGAGCTCTATAATGCGAGCTCCCGTGATGCCGGTTCTAAACTTGGTTGGCCCAATGCCGAGCTCACCCAGGCTCACTGACGCCTTCGCCTTAGCAATGGCATCCCTGTATGTGGCGCCCTCCGCCACCGCTTCTGGCTTCAGGGACACCACCACCGCCAGTGTCCTGGGCGGCTTCGGGAGCCTGGTCTTCTTCGGCTCTTGGGCCTTGGTCGGTTGTTTCTTCTTGCTCTTCTTTTTTACCACGGTCGTCCAGGTTGCCTCGAGCACTGGTTGCTCCTGATGTGATGAACCAGCAATTTGCTCTTCAGCTCGGACCATCCTTTTTTGTCTGGCCTCCTTCGGCATATTTGCCGGAGGGGCCAGAGTAGTGGGTGCGATGGCAGCAGGAGTCGCAGTGCGAACCTAACCTAACCTAACCTAACCTAACCTAACCTAACCTAACCTAACCTAACCTAACCTAACCTAACCTAACCTAACCTAACCTAACCTAACCTAACCTAACCTAACCTAACCTAACCTAACCTAACCTAACCTAACCTAACCTAACCTAACCTAACCTAACCTAACCTAACCTAACCTAACCTAACCTAACCTAACCTAACCTAACCTAACCTAACCTAACCTAACCTAACCTAACCTAACCTAACCTAACCTAACCTAACCTAACCTAACCTAACCTAACCTAACCTAACCTAACCTAACCTAACCTAACCTAACCTAACCTAACCTAACCTAACCTAACCTAACCTAACCTAACCTAACCTAACCTAACCTAACCTAACCTAACCTAACCTAACCTAACCTAACCTAACCTAACCTAACCTAACCTAACCTAACCTAACCTAACCTAACCTAACCTAACCTAACCTAACCTAACCTAACCTAACCTAACCTAACCTAACCTAACCTAACCTAACCTAACCTAACCTAACCTAACCTAACCTAACCTAACCTAACCTAACCTAACCTAACCTAACCTAACCTAACCTAACCTAACCTAACCTAACCTAACCTAACCTAACCTAACCTCTTCAGTGATAGCAGAGCCGCTCTCCTGACGGTCATAAACCGTCATGCTCTCCACCCCCTGGCGGTTGAAGCCAGAACCGCCATTCACAAAGGCATGGCCCAGGGTAAGGAAATTTCCTTATTCTGGGTCAAGGCTCACGCGGGGCTGGGGGGCAATGAGCGAGCCGACCAGCTCGCCAAGGAGGCGGCTCTGAGGCTGAAGAAGGCACCGGACTACGGACTGTACCCTGTTTCATTTGTGAAGCGTACTCTAAGACAGGGTACGCTTGACAAGTGGAGCAAAAGGTACAGTGAGGGCGAGCAGGCCTCCGTCACCAAGCTTTTCCTCCCATGCGCAGTGGAGGCATACAGTGTCGTCCGGAAGATGACGATCGCCGGCACCACAACCCAATTGCTGACAGGGCACGGTGGGTTTTCCGAATACTTGACACGTTTCAAGTGTAAGGAGGACCCATCGTGTGCCTGCGAGCCCGGGGTGGAGGAGACGGTCGTCCACCTACTGCAAGACTGCCCCATGCACGCTGCCGATAGGGTGGATCTGGAGATAGTCACCGGCGTGGAAATTAAGGCAAAAAATTTTGAGATATTGTTTAAGCAGCACCAGTCAGTATTTTTGAAGTATGGCGAAAGGATTGTTAAGGCAGCATTGCTTAGAAACAAGAGATGAAGGTTTTGTTACTCAATATTATGATAATATTGCCACTAACAGAAATTATGAGATAGTAAACGTAAGGGCTGTACTCCAGATCTGCAATGTAACAAATTAATGTAGTATATGGAAATGTATAAATAATAAATTAGTTAAGTCGTATGATAAGTTTATGCCATGTGTAACGCAAGAGGGAGGGAAAAAAAAAAAAAAAAAAAAAAAAAAAAAAAAAAAAAAAAAAAAAAGCACTTACACCATAACCGTTTAACAATTTCATAGTAGTAAAATAAAAAAAATAAAAAAAAAAAAAAAAAAAAAAAAAAAAAAAAAAAAAAAAAAACCCTCTTTTCCAACTGCGCCTGCTGCAACTCTTTGCTATAAATTTGCTTTATTTCATTTGTTTGCTTGTTAATTTATTTTTTCCAAACAGCATATTGTATATGGACCGGAGATGTGTTATGCGCCAAACTAGAACCCCTTCCATCCCATGGGGTGCGTGTAATACATAATGTGTGACTGACAGACAGAATCGAGATGAAAGCTAGTTAAATGAACAAGAATGAAACATATTGCGTGAATGAATGAATGAAAGAAAGGTCTTAAGCTAATGCGTTCATTGTGCAAGTGCGAAAGGTACAGCGTGATTGTATGAAAGGCATGATTGTATGAAAGTTAATGTGATTGTGAAAAAAGGTATGTTAATTTAAAAACGGACGTGATTCAGAGAATGTATGCGATAGAATGAATAAGTATACAACAGAATAAACGCGGGTGTGAGATGGAGCCGGGGGCCCGGATGCGCTTGCATCGTGTCCTAGCATTGCTTGCCGCGCGGGGCTGGGGTTTCCTGGGCCTCCGAGTCCATTTCATACTTATACGGTTTTAAAGAAAAATCAGATTTTAAACGCCATTTGGGCTAGATTGATAATAATACGTAATTAATGAAACAATTGAGTAGATTGCCTTTGCCCACGGCAGAGATGTGCGAAAAAAAAAAAAAAAAAAAAAAAAAAAAAAAAAAAAACCTAACCTAACCTAACCTAACCTAACCTAACCTAACCTAACCTAACCTAACCTAACCTAACCTAACCTAAGTCGGTGTTGGGGAGGACCAGCCATCCTCCTCGCGTTCCGTAATCCCCAGGGTCATCGCAACCATCTGACTGGTGGCTCCAGTCGGTACGTGGTGTCCTTAGGGACCGGAGGGCTTGCCTTTATTGGTCGGCCCGCGACAAGGACAGTCTTTAACACCCGACAGCGAAGTCGTTAAAACCTGTACGGGCACCTGGCGAACCCTACAGTAGGTAGCCCGCTCCCTGGAATGAGCGTCACCCAGGGAGTGTACCTTTTCGTCTCATACTCGTGGGAACTGTATGGAAAATCTAAATGACAACTTATTTTTTAAAACGGATACTGGCAATAAAACGGACAACCGATTACTTAGCGAAGTGGCTGAAGAAGGAAGAGTGGTGAGACCCGGGACCCCAATCTCGGGTCTCAAAGAAGTCAAGGTGGCGCTGTCGCGTTGCGACGCCGTCACTTTGAGGTGTGACGAGCAGATGCTGTCGGAGTCCGACAGCAGCTGCAAGTCGAAGAAGACGGTTTCGTCCCGTCACTCTCCGACCCCAAGGCTGTGGCAGCGGAAGCGCTGCAACAGCAAGAGTCCTGGGGAGTCGGACAGTGACGGAGACGAGTCGGCTGGCTCCAACACCATTCGGGGCCAGCCCGGTAAACGAGGGCGTGGCCGCCCGCCTACGACAGGCCAGTACGTCGGCCTGGCGAAAGCCAAGGCCGACCTCGTCGCGGCCGAAGAGCGCGAGCTCGAGCAACAGGCGGAGCGGGAGCTCGCGCAAGAAGAGGAGAGAAGACGGCGGGAGGAGAGGCGAAACTCCTTCCTCCGCGAACAACCTGCGCCGGAAGAGGCGCCGACGTCGATGACTGTTCGGGGACCCAGATCCGAACAGTTATCGAAGGCGGTAGAGGAGGCTTGTGCGTATATTCAAGAAATAGCGTACAAGTCCTCCCGCCTGAAGGGACAGAGCGTCCAGGGGCTCAGGAGCGCGTCTGGCTCCATCCTGGAGCACGTGAGGGAGCTAGTCTCTCTCAAAGTAAATGACGAAGTTTTATATCTGAAAGGCGAGCTCCAATCTGTGCAAAAGGAGCTAGAGTGGACGAAGCGGCAGGCCAGCGCCGCTCCCCCTCCACAACCGTCAATGACACGTGAGGAAATCATGTTCGTCATTGACGCGCGCTTCGGAGGGGTGGAAAACAGGCTCCTGCCTGAGCCCCGGTTGCGTCCACCTCTTGCAGCGGACGCTCGCAACGCAGCCCGCAGTGCCGCTGCGGCTGCTGAGACTCCTGTCGGTCCTTCCACGGGCCCTGTCGTCGGCGCCTTGTCGGTCCTTCCACGGGCCCTGTCGTCGGCGCCTCTGCGCCTCCACGCCCTAAAAAAGGCAAGGGCAAAAAGTCGTCTGGCGCCCCTGCCGCCACGCAATCTTCTGCCGTCCCCTCCACACCTGGGGTGGAGGTGACGGACATGGATGTTGTCGAGGCCACTCCGCTGGCTCCTTCCTCTTCTGCCCCAAGCCAGGGGAAGAGGAACAGAAAGAAGAAGAGCGCTGCGGCGCAGGAGGTGGAGGCTGCGCGCAGAGAGCGCCAGCCGGCCACAACTGCCGAAACAGCACCCGTGACCCTGGCTCCAACCGAGTCGTGGAGCCAGGTCACGAAAAAGAAGAAGGCGACAGGTCCGGCGAAGGTAAAGACGTCGGCCAAGTCATCCGCTAAGGCGCCCGCGAAGCCCGTGGCGAAAAAGAGCGTCCCAAACCTCCGCGCCCCGCGAACCGCAGCGGTAGTCATAACGCTGCAGCGGGAAGCGGAGGGGCGGGGCGTTACATACGCCGAAAAGCTTGCCGAGGCTGAGAGGTCGATCGACCTCAAAAGCCTCGGCATTGACGGGCTGCGCTTCCGCACTGCGGCCACTGGGGGTCGCATACTTGAGGTGGCGGGTGCGGATCGAGGCGCGAAAGCGGACGCCTTGGCGTCTAAACTAAAGGAGTCCCTTGGCGACGACGTTCACATCGCCAGGCCGGAGAAGTGCGCGGAGCTGCGCATCTCCGGTCTAGGCGACTCGGCGACAAAGGAGGTTGTGGCGCGGGTGGTGGCAGACGTTGGAGGCTGCGCCGCCACCAGCGTCATTGTTGGAAATATCACCCGCCAGGCAGACAGAGAGGGCACGGCGTGGGTGAAATGCCCAGTCGCGGCGGCCAAAATTATAACGGATGGCCGCGCCCTTGTGATCGGCTGGACCCGCGTTCGTGCGGTCCTCTTGGAGGTCAGGCCGCAGCGGTGCTTCCGCTGCTTAGACGTGGGGCATGTGGGGGCCAAGTGCGCTGCGGGTATCGACCGCAGCGCCCTCTGCTTCAGGTGTGGGCAGCCCGGCCACAAAGCGGCCGGCTGCAGTGCAGAGCCCAACTGCCCCGTGTGTGCTGCGGCGGGAGAGGCCGCTGCGCACCGCCTGGGCGTCAAGGTCTGTCTGGCGGCATCGAAGAAACGTTCGCGTCGTCGCCGAGGTGGTGTCAGTGGGAGGCGGGTCGGGCCGGTCGCGGACCCCGCTCCCACTCAACAAGTAGTGGAGGAGATGGACACCGCTCAAACCTAGATGTCCAACTCGAACTTCTCGATCCTGCAGGCCAACGTCAGGCACTGTGCTGCGGCCCAGGATGTCTTGCTCCAGTCCGTAGCACAGTGGCAGACGACCGTGGCTGTAGTCGCCGAACCGTACGTAGTCCGTGCCCGTGATGATTGGGCCGGCGACTGCGACGGTGAGGTGGCTATCGTCTCCCAGCGGGGCGCCTTTGACAAAGTGTCAAAAGGACGAATGTGCGTCCTCGCGCTGCTGGGAGACGCTGCAGTGATTGGGGTGTACTGTCCGCCCAGGAAGACCCGTGCTCAATTTGAGCAGTTACTCGTTGAGCTCGGGGCTCTTGTGGCGGAAGCACACCCCACCCCGCTCATCGTCGCCGGGGACTTTAACGCCCACTCTACGGCGTGGGGATCTCCGGCGACGGACTTGCGGGGCGAGTTGGTCGAGGAATGGGCGGTGTCCAATGGCTTGGTGTTGCTCAACCAGGGGGCGGTCCACACGTACGTGGGGGAGACCGGGAACCGGTCTATTGTAGACCTGTCCTTCGCCAGTCCTAGCTTGGCGAACCACGTGCGTGACTGGAGGGTGGTGACAGATGTGGAGACGATGTCGGATCATCGCTATATACGATTCGACATCGTCTCCCCCGCCCTAAGGACCCAGGATCGTCCCCTGGCCGGTGAGGGCCCACGGTGGCGTATCAAGACGCTAGACCGGGAACTGGCGAAAGAGGCGGCCATCGTCGAGCGATGGGCCGCGTTTGGCGGAAGCCCGGACGTGGACGCGAGGTCGGAGCGGCTGTCTGAAGCTCTGACTCGCGTCTGCGATGCGGCGATGCGGAGGTCAGGGCCAGTCCCACCGCGGCGGCGAGTGTACTGGTGGAACGACGACCTGTCGGGGCTGCGTGCTGAAAGTCACGCAGCCCAGCGGCGGTACACTCGCTACCGCGGTCGGAGAGATAGGAACCCTGTCCTCGAAGAAGAACTGCGCGCCGCATACCGGGACGCCCGAGCGGCCTTTCGCTCGGCGATAAAAACCGCAAAGGAGGACTCGTGGAAAGCGTGGCTCGAGACGCTAAATCAGGATCCGTGGGGGCGCCCGTATAAGGTCGTGAGCGACAAACTCCGGCCTTATGCGCCCCCACTCACAAAATCCCTCGAGCCCGCTTTCCTCGGGCAAATCGTCAGTTCCCTCTTCCCTGCGCGGGAAGAGTGGGTCCCACCACGAATGGCAGCACCAAGCCGTGTGCCGGCAGACACTGAGGCGATCCCGCCCGTGTCCGATGTCGAACTGGGGGCGGCGGTCCTCAAGCTCCAATTGAGGAACCGCGCCCCTGGCCCGGACGGCATCCCAGGGCGGGTCGTCGCCCTGATCATGCCGGCGTTTGAACAGGAGACGCTGTCCCTCATGTCTGAGTGTCTGGCGTCGGGTAGAGTTCCGCGAAATTGGAAAACGGGGAAGCTCGTGCTGCTGAAGAAGCACGGGCGCCCCGCCGAGTCGCCGTCGGCCTACCGCCCCATTGTTTTGCTCGGCGAGATGAGCAAGCTCTTTGAGCGGGTGCTCGCTGCTCGTCTCGTCGGGCACCTGGAGGGGGCGGGGCCCAACTTGAATGACGGCCAATACGGATTTCGTCGCGGACGATCTACCCTCGACGCCATCTCCCGACTGAGGGACAGCGTCCGAGAGGCGGTCGATCGGGGGGAGGTGTTGTTGGCGGTGTCGCTGGACATCGCGAACGCCTTCAACACCATCCCCTGGCCGACGATCGCCGAGGCGCTGAGGTACCACAACGTTCCGTGGTACCTCAGGCGCGTCCTTGCGGACTACTTCTTGGACCGGGCCATTTCTTATCCGACCCGGTTGACCGTAGTCCGCAGGGAGATGTCTTGCGGTGTCCCACAGGGGTCGGTTCTTGGTCCGCTCCTGTGGAACATCGCATACGACTGGGTCTTGCGCGGTGCCACTCTTCGGGGGGTCGGCGTACTCTGCTACGCCGACGACACCCTGGTTACCGCGCGGGGCCCAGACTTTCGAGACGCGAAGGTCCTGGCCACCGCGGGCGTTGCCCAGGTGGTCAGCCGCATCAGGGCGCTGGGACTCCAGGTGGCCCTCGAAAAGTCCGAGGCCGTCTTCTTTTACGGGCCTCGGCGGAGGGCCCCTCGAGATTCGGTGATTGTGGTGAGCGGCACCCCCATCGCTGTCGGGGAGACCATTAAATATCTTGGACTGGTCCTCGACAGCCGATGGGGGTTCGTCGAGCACTTCCGGCGTTTAGCGCCTAAATTGATGTCTTACGCCGGAAGACTGGCGAGGCTGCTCCCCAATCGGGGGGGGCCTGGAAGTGCGTGTCGCCGTCTTTACGACGGTGTAGTACGCTCCAAGGCGCTCTACGGAGCGCCAATCTGGTCGGACGCCCTCTGCGCCAAAAACATCCCATTGCTGCGGAGACCGCAGCGAGTGATTGCGCAGAGGGCGGCGCGGGCGTACTGCACCGTCTCTTACGAGGCGGCGTGCCTAATTGGCGGGAGCCCCCCCTGGGATCTCGAGGCTGGAGTCCTTAAAATTGTATATGAGGAAAGCGCCCTGATGCGTAGGAATGGTGGTCGCCCACTTCCGGACGAGATCGATCGCTTGAGACAGTTGGCTCGCGATGATCTCTTCCGGAAGTGGGCCGTTCGATTGGAGGAGCCCTCTGCGAGCGTGCGGCTCGTGGGGGCTGTCCGGCCCGTCCTTCGGCCTTGGGTAGAGAGGGCGCACGGAGCGCCGACGTACCACCTCACCCAGCTCCTCACAGGTCATGGCTGCTTCGCGAAATACCTGTGGGAGGTGGCAGGGGTGGAGTCTAACCCCGTGTGTCACCACTGCCCAAGTGGCGCCGTGGACTCGGCGGAGCACACACTCGCCGAGTGCGCGGCGTGGGACGGGCCGCGGGTCGCCCTCACAGGCCAAATTGGTACAGATTTGTCGCTGCCGGCCGTGGTGCGAGCCATGGCTGGCAGCCAAGAGTGTTGGGCCGCTGTCACCTCGTTTGCTTGCGAGGTGATGGCGGCCAAAAGAGAGGAGTTGCGGGTGCGGGAGCGTGCTGGTGAGACGCTCCCGCCCCGCCGTCCGGTCCGAGGGCGCCGCATGGCGGCTTTTATGCGCGCCCCGGACTAATTGTCGTACCGGTGGACGGAGGTCGGGGGACCCCGTCCACCGATGATCGTTTGGCGGAAGGCACCTCCCCGTGTTCCGGAGGTGCCTTCAGAGCCGCCCGCTCGGCTGCTCTCCACTTGAGAGCAGTGCGACGCGGGCTTGATTTCTTCAGCTCCTTAGGGAGCTCCGGGGGAGCCGTGCATCTGGCTCCCCCGAGGAGAGCCTCAAATTTTTCACGGGGCAACCCTGCCGGGCCGACGTGAGTACTTTACATAACCTTCGGTCCGGCAAAAGGGTGAGTCGGAACACCGCGGGGTTTAGTGGGTAGGACGGTCCCTGTTTGGGACCGGTGAGTCCCACACACCGTCCCAGCTACCCCCGTAGCTGGGATGACGGTGCCTAAATGCATTCCCCGCGTCAAAAAAAAAAAAAAAAAAAAAAAAAAAAAACCTGAGTGGCAAGTTGGGTGACCGAATTTCGAACAGCTGGACTTGAGGCCAAAAGAATTTGATTTGATCATGGATGCGAATACGAGTATTTCTAGTGCGAGTGACGCGAAAGTGTCGAGGCCCGGGACTCCAAACCCGGGCGAGAAGGAGCTGCGGGTGTCGCTGTCGCGCTGCGATGCGACCCCGCAGGCTTCTGGTAGCATCAAATGCGACTGGCAGCGGCTGTCGGACTCCGATAGCAGCTGCCAGTCGATGATGACGGTTTCTTCCCGTCCCTCCCCGACTCCCAGGTTGTGGCAGCGCAAGCGCTGCAACAGTAAAAGCCCTGGGGAGTCGGGGAGCGACGGTGAGGAGTCGGCTGGCCCCAGCACCATCAGGGGCCAGCCCGGTAAAAGAGGGCGTGGGCGCCCTCCAACGACGGGCCAGTATGTCGGCCTGGCTCAGGCTCGAGCTAGCTACGCTGCGGCCAAGGAGCGCGAGCTTGAGCTCCAGGCGGAGGAGGAGCTCGCTCGGGACGCTTTTCAGGCCGAAGAGGAGGAGCGTCTGAAGCGGGAGGAGCGGCGATGCTCCTTCCTCCGGAAATCCCCGACGCTGGAGAAGGAGGTGTCGACGTCGGCAGCTGCTCCGGTATTGCGGTGCGAGCAGCTGTCGAAGGCGGTAGAGGAGGCGGTGAAGGCGATCGATACGATCGCCTACAAATCCTCCCGCCTGAAGGGCCAGAGCGTCCAGGGCCTGCGGAGTGCTGCTGGGTCGATCCTGGAGCATATGCGAGAGATGGCCTCCCTCAAGTGCAGCGACGAGGTCATGCGCTTGAAGGGAGAACTCGCGGCCGTGCGTGGCCAGATGGAGGAATTGAGGCGCCAGTTGAGCGCCGCTCCAACACCGTCGGCGGGGCTGTCGCGTGATGAGGTGCTGTACCTCATCGACGCGCGCCGCGCCGGCTTCGAGGATCGGCTGCTCCCGGCGCCTCGGTTGCGTCCTCCCCTCGCGGCGGACGCACGCAATGCTGCCCGCATGGCCAGTGCTCCGGCACCCGGCGGTGCACCTGTCGCCCCCTCAAAGGGCCCTTCTGTCGGCGCTTCGGCGCCCACGCGCTCAAAGCGCAAGGCCGCTGGCGCCCCTGCCGCCGCGCCTCTACCTGCCGTCCCCTCCACATCTGAGGTGGAGGTGACGGAAACTGTCGTGGCCGTTCCGTCGGCCTCTTCTTCTTCTCTCCCAGCTCAGGGAGAGAAGAAGAACAGGAGGAAGAAGAAGAGCGCTGCGGCGCGTGAGGTGGAGGCGACGCGCCGAGAGCGTCAGTCGGCCTTGACTCAACCGGCCCCGGCTTCCACGTCTCAGTCTCAAACTGAGACGTGGAACAACGTTGTCAAGCGGAAGAAGAAACCCGCTAATGCGCCCGCTAGGGCACCCGCGAAGACAGGCGCAAAGAAGAGCGCCCCGAATCTCCGCGCACCGCGAACCGCAGCAGTGGTTATAACGCTGCAGCGGGAAGCGGAGGTTCGGGGCGTGACTTACGCCGAAAAACTTGCCGAGGCTGAGAGGTCAATCGACCTCAAAAGCCTCGGCATCGACGGCCTGCGCTTCCGCACTGCAGCCACCGGGGGACGTATCCTCGAGGTGGCTGGTGCGGAGAGGAGTGCCAAGGCGGACGCATTGGCGGAAAAATTAAGGGCGTCCCTCGGCGACGACGTTCGTGTCGCCAGGCCGGAGAAGTGCGCGGAGCTGCGCATCTCCGGTCTGGGCGATTCGGCAACCAAGGAGGTTGTGGCGCGGGTGGTGGCGGACATTGGAGGTTGCGCCATCACCAGCGTTGCTGTTGGTTCTATTGTCCGCCAGGCAAGCAGAGAGGGCACGGCGTGGGTGAAGTGCCCCGTCGCGGCTGCCAAACTAGTTACGGATGGCCGCGCCCTAGTCATCGGTTGGACCCGCGTCCGTGCGGTCCTTTTGGAGTCCAGGCCGCAGCGGTGCTTCCGCTGCCTGGATGTGGGGCACGTGGGGGCCAGGTGTGCTGCGGGAGTTGACCGCAGCGCCCTGTGCTTCCGCTGCGGGCAGCCCGGCCACAAAGCGGCCGGCTGCGCCGCGGATCCGCACTGCCCCGTGTGTGCGGCGGCGGGAGAGACCGCTGCGCACCGCCTGGGCGCCAAGGCTTGCCTGGCGGCGTCAAAGAAGCGGCGTCGTCGCCGAGGAGGAGTCGGTGGGAGGCGGGTCGGGCCGGTTGCGGACCCCGCTCCCACCCAAGCTGAGGAGGTTATGGACACCGCTCAATCCTAGATGTCCATATTCTCGGTCCTGCAGGCCAACGTCAGGCACTGCGCTGCGGCCCAGGATGTTTTGATCCAGTCCGTAGCGCAGTGGCAGACGACCGTGGCTGTAGTCGCCGAACCGTACGCGGTTCGTGCCCGTGATGATTGGGCCAGCGACCGCGACGGTGGAGTGGCTATCGTCTCCCAGCGGGGCGCCTTCGATAAGGTGTCCAAAGGACGAATGTGCGTCCTCGCTCTGCTGGGAGACGCTGCAGTGATCGGGGTGTACTGTCCGCCCAGGAAGACCCGTGCTCAATTTGAGCAGTTACTCGTTGAGCTCGGGGCTCTTGTGGCGGAAGCACACCCCACCCCGCTCATCGTCGTCGGGGATTTCAACGCCCACTCTACGGCGTGGGGATCTCCGGCGACGGACTTGCGGGGGGAGTTGTTGGAGGATTGGGCGGTGTCCATGGATCTGGTGCTGCTGAACCAGGGGGCGGTCCCCACGTACGTGGGGGAGACTGGGAACAGGTCCATCGTGGACCTGTCCTTTGCCAGTTCTGGCCTGGCGAACCACGTACGTGGCTGGAGGGTGGTCACGGAGGTGGAGACGATGTCGGACCACCGGTATGTCCGATTTGATATCGTCTCCCCCGCCCTGAGGACCCACGATCGTCCCCTGGCCGGTGAGGGCCCACGGTGGCGCTTAAAAACGCTGAACCGGGAGCTGGCAGAAGAGGCGGCCATCGTCGAGCGATGGGCCGCGTTTGGCGGAAACCCGAGCGTGGACGCGAGGTCGGAGCGGTTATCTGAGGCTCTGACTCGCGTCTGCGATGCGGCGATGCGAAGGGCAGGGTCTGTCCAGCCGCGGCGGCGGGTGTATTGGTGGAACGACAACCTGGAAGGGCTGCGTGCTGCTAGTCACGCAGCCCAACGAAGATACACCCGCTACCGCGGTCGTAGGGCCGGAAACCCTGTCCTCGTGGAGGAGTTGCGCGCCGCATACCGGGACGCCCGAGCGGCCCTTCGCTCGGCGATCAAGGCCGCCAAAGACGAGTCGTGGAAGGTGTGGCTCGAGACTTTAAATGGAGATCCGTGGGGGCGCCCATATAAGGTCGTGAGCGACAAACTCCGGCCTTATGCGCCCCCGCTCACCAGGTCTCTCGAGCCCACCTTCGTGAATGATGTTGTCAGCTCCCTCTTCCCTGCGCGGGAAGAGTGGGTCCCGCCGAGCATGGCGGCACCAGACGGAACGCCGGCTGACACGGAGGCGATCCCGCCCGTGTCCGATGCCGAGTTAGGGGCGGCGGTTCTCAAGCTCAAGTTGAGACACCGCGCCCCCGGTCCGGACGGCATCCCGGGGCGGGTCGTCGCCCTGGTCATGCCGGCGTTCGAAGAAGAGACGCTCTCCCTGATGTCGGAGTGTTTGGCGTCGGGTAGGGTCCCGCGAACGTGGAAGACGGGGAAGCTCGTGCTGCTTAAGAAGCACGGGCGCCCCGTCGAGTCGCCGTCGGCCTACCGCCCCATTGTTTTGCTCGGCGAGATGAGCAAGCTTTTCGAGCGGGTGCTCGCTGCTCGTCTCGTCGGGCACCTTGAGGGGGCGGGGCCCAACCTCGACGGCGGCCAGTACGGGTTCCGTCGCGGGCGGTCTACCCTAGACGCCATCTCCCGACTCAGGGACAGCGTCGAAGAGGCGGTCGGTCGGGGGGAGGTGTTGTTGGCGGTGTCGCTGGACATCGCGAACGCCTTCAACACCATCCCCTGGCAGACCATCGCCGAGGCGCTGAGGTACCACAAGGTCCCGTGGTACCTCAGGCGCGTCCTTGCGGACTATTTCGTGGACCGGGCCATTATCTACCCGGCCCGGTCGGGAATAGTCCGCAGGGAGATGTCGTGCGGTGTTCCACAGGGGTCGGTGCTTGGTCCGCTCCTGTGGAACATCGGCTATGACTGGGTCCTGCGCGGTGCAACTCTAACGGGGGTCGGCATTATATGCTACGCCGACGACACCCTCGTCACCGCGCGGGGCCCAGAATTCAGGGACGCGAAGGTTCTGGCCACCGCGGGCGTTGCCCAGGTGGTCAGCCGCATCAGGGCGCTGGGACTCCAGGTGGCTCTCGAAAAGTCCGAGGCCGTGTTTTTCTACGGGCCTCGGCGGGGGCAACCTCGAGATTCCTTCATTGTGGTGAGCGGCACCCCCATCGCTATCGGGGAGACCATGAAGTACCTAGGATTGGTCCTCGATAGTCGATGGGGTTTCGTCGAGCACTTCCGGCGCCTGGCACCCAAACTGGTGTCATACGCCGGAAGGCTGGCGCGGCTGCTCCCCAATAAAGGGGGGCCGGAAAGTGCATGTCGCCGTCTCTACGACGGTGTAGTGCGCTCCAAGGCGCTCTACGGAGCGCCCATTTGGGCGGATGCTCTCTGCGCCAAAACCATCCCCCTGCTGCGGAGACCGCAGCGGGTGATTGCGCAGAGGGCGGCGAGAGCGTACTGCACCGTCTCTTACGAGGCGGCGTGTCTAATTGGCGGAAGCCCCCCGTGGGATCTCGAGGCTGGAGTCCTCACTCGCGTGTATAACGAAAGCGCCCTGGTGCGGATTAATGGAGGTCGCCCACTCCCGGACGAGATCGATCGCTGGAGACAGTCTGCTCGCGACGATCTCTTCCGGAAGTGGGCCAATAGGTTGGTCGTTCCCTCTGCGAGCGCGCGGCTCGTGGGGGCTGTCCGGCCCGTTCTTCGGCCTTGGGTGGAGAGGGCGCACGGTGCGCCGACGTACCACCTCACTCAGCTCCTCACAGGACATGGCTGTTTCGCCAAGTACCTGTGGGAGGTGGTGGGTGTGGAGTCGGACCCCGTGTGCCGTCACTGCCCAAGTGGCGCCGTGGACTCGGCTGAGCACACACTCGCCGAGTGCGCGGCGTGGGACGGGCCGCGTGTTGCCCTCACGGGCCTAATTGGTTTTGATTTGTCGCTGCCGGCTGTGGTGCGAGCCATGGTCGGCAGCCAGGAGTGTTGGGCCGCCGTCACCTCTTTTGCCAATGAGGTGATGGCGGCAAAGAGAGAGGAATTGCGGGTGCGGGAGCGTGCAGGTCAAACGCTCCCGCCTCGCCGTCCGGTTCGGGGGCGTCGCATGGCTCTGTTCATGCGCGCTCCCGACTAGTGTTGTTCCGGTGGGTGGTGGTCGGGGGACCTCACCCACCGATGATCGTTTGGCGGAAGGCACCTCCCCGTGTTCCGGAGATGCCTTAGTGCCCGCCCGCTCGGCCGCTCTCTACCCCCTCTGCTTTCAGAGGGGCGCTCGAGAGTGGTGCGATGCGGGCTTGTTTTCTTCAGCTCCTTAGGGAGCTCCGGGGGCCGACCATCTGGTCCCCCGAGGAGAGCCCCAACCCTACGGGGCATCCCTAGCCGGGTCGATGTAGAATCTGCTCTTCATATCCCTCGGCCCGGCTATAGGGTGAGTCGGAACACCGCGGGGTTTAGTGGGTAGGACGGTCCCTGTTTTCGGGACCGGTGAGTCCCACACACCGTCCCAGCTACCCCCGTAGCTGGGATGACGGTGCCTAAACGCATTCCCCGCGTCAACAAAAAAAAAAACCTAACCTAACCTAACCTAACCTAACCTAACCTAACCTGGCCGCGAAGGACGAGTCATGGAAGGTGTGGCTCGAGACTTTGAACGGAGATCCGTGGGGGCGCCCGTATAAGGCCGTGAGCGACAAACTCCGGCCTTATGCGCCCCCGCTCACCAGGTCTCTCGAGCCCACCTTCGTGAATGATGTTGTCAGCTCCCTCTTCCCTGCGCGGGAAGAGTGGGTCCCGCCGTGTATGGCGGCACCAGACGGAACGCCGGCTGACACGCAGGCGATCCCGCCCGTGTCCGATGCCGAGTTAGGGGCGGCGGTTCTCAAGCTCAAGTTGAGACACCGCGCCCCCGGTCCGGACGGCATCCCAGGGCGGGTCGTCGCCCTGGTCATGCCGGCGTTCGAAGAAGAGACGCTCTCCCTGATGTCGGAGTGTTTGGCGTCGGGTAGAATCCCGCGGACGTGGAAGACGGGGAAGCTCGTGCTGCTCAGGAAGCACGGGCGCCCCGTCGAGTCGCCGTCGGCCTACCGCCCCATTGTTCTGCTCGGCGAGATGAGCAAGCTTTTCGAGCGGGTGCTCGCTGCTCGTCTCGTCGGGCACCTTGAGGGGGCGGGGCCCAACCTTGACGGCGGCCAGTACGGGTTCCGTCGCGGGCGGTCTACCCTGGACGCCATCTCCCGACTCAGGGACAGCGTCCAAGAGGCGGTCGGTCGGGGGGAGGTGTTGTTGGCGGTGTCGCTGGACATCGCGAACGCCTTCAACACCATCCCCTGGCAGACCATCGCCGAGGCGCTGAGGTACCACAAGGTCCCGTGGTACCTCAGGCGCGTCCTTGCGGACTATTTCGTGGACCGGGCCATTATCTATCCGGCCCGGTCGGGAATAGTCCGCAAGGAGATGTCGTGCGGTGTTCCGCAGGGGTCGGTGCTTGGTCCGCTCCTGTGGAACATCGGCTACGACTGGGTCCTGCGCGGTGCCACGCTTAGAGGGGTCGGCATCCTTTGCTACGCCGACGACACCCTCGTCACAGCGCGGGGCCCAGAGTTCAGGGACGCGAAGGTTCTGGCCACCGCGGGCGTTGCCCAGGTGGTCAGCCGCATCAGGGCGCTGGGACTCCAGGTGGCTCTCGATAAGTCCGAGGCCGTGTTCTTCCACGGGCCTCGTCGGGGGCCACCTCGAGATTCCGCAATTGTGGTGAGCGGCACCCCCATCGCTATCGGGGAGACCATGAAGTACCTAGGATTGGTCCTCGATAGCCGATGGGGTTTCGTCGAGCACTTCCGGCGCCTGGCACCCAAACTGGTGTCATACGCCGGAAGGCTGGCGCGGCTGCTCCCCAATAAAGGGGGGCCGGAAAGTGCATGTCGCCGTCTCTACGACGGTGTAGTGCGCTCCAAGGCGCTCTACGGAGCGCCTATTTGGTCGGACGCTCTCTGCGCCAAAACCATCCCCCTGCTGCGGAGACCGCAGCGGGTGATTGCGCAGAGGGCGGCGCGAGCGTACTGCACCGTCTCTTACGAGGCGGCGTGTTTGATTAGCGGGAGCCCCCCTTGGGATCTCGAGGCTGGAGTCCTCAAGCGCGTGTACGAAGAAAGCGCCCTGGTGCGGATTAATGGAGGTCGCCCACTTCCGGACGAGATCGATCGCTGGAGACAGTCTGCTCGCGACGATCTCTTCCGGAAGTGGGCCAATAGGTTGGAGTGTCCCTCCGCGAGCGTGCGGCTCGTGGGGGCTGTCCGGCCCGTTCTTCGGCCTTGGGTAGAGAGGGCGCACGGTGCGCCGACGTACCACCTCACTCAGCTCCTCACAGGACATGGCTGTTTCGCCAAGTACCTGTGGGAGGTGGTGGGTGTGGAGTCGGACCCCGTGTGCCGTCACTGCCCAAGTGGCGCCGTGGACTCGGTAGAGCACACACTCGCCGAGTGCGCGGCGTGGGACGGGCCGCGAGTCGCCCTCACGGGCCAAATTGGTTTTGATCTGTCGCTGCCGGCTGTGGTGCGAGCCATGGTCGGCAGCCAGGAGTGCTGGGCCGCCGTCACCTCTTTTGCCAATGAGGTGATGGCGGTAAAGAGAGAGGAATTGCGGGTGCGGGAGCGTGCAGGTCTAACGCTCCCGCCTCGCCGTCCGGTTCGGGGGCGCCGCATGGCAGCTTTCGTGCGCGCCCCCGACTAGTGTTGTTCCGGTGGGTGGTGGTCGGGGGACCTCACCCACCGATGATCGTTTGGCGGAGGGCACCTCCCCGTGTTCCGGAGGTGCCTTAGTGCCCGCCCGCTCGGCCGCTCTCTGCCCCCTCTGCTTTCAGAGGGACGTTCGAGGGCGGTGCGATGCGGGCTTGTATTTCGTCAGCTCCTTAGGGAGCTCCGGGGGGCCGACCATCTGGTCCCCCCGAGGAGAGCCCCAACTCTACGGGGCATCCCTAGCCGGGTCGATGTAGAATCTACTTTTCATATCCCTCGGCCCGGCTATAGGGTGAGTCGGAACACCGCGGGGTTTAGTGGGTAGGACGGTCCCTTCTTCCGGGACCGGTGAGTCCCACACACCGTCCCAGCTACCCCCGTAGCTGGGATGACGGTGCCTAAATGCATTCCCCGCGTCAACAAAAAAAAAAAAAAAAAAAAAAAAAACCTAACCTAACCTAACCTAACCTAACCTAACCTAACCTAACCTAACCTAACCTAACCTAACCTAACCTAACCTAACCTAACCTAACCTAACCCAGTACCTAGCTACCTACCACATGAGCATTGACGCGTTGTTTTGCTGCGAAAGTACTTATATTTTTAATAGAATTAAATCTGTCCTGGCCGTTCACTGCAAAAGTATACGAGAGTGAAGTGTTTGTAGATTTTTACCAGGCGCTTTCCAGGTTCCTGTTGACAGGGTCTCTGGATACAACTAGAGAGACACGGGCGACGCGCCGGAGAGTCCCAGAGGGTCTCTGGATACAACTAGAGAGACACGGGCGACGCGCCGGAGAGTCCCAGAGGGTCTCTGGATACAACTAGAGAGACACGGGCGACGCGCCGGAGAGTCCCAGAGGTACGAAATTGCTTCCCGTCCCGGAATTTGTTATTTTCGTGGCCGGTGGGTGCCTGCTTGCACACACATACCCACTACAGCTTTGCGCTGTAAAGTACCTACCAACCATCACCCGGGCGGCGCGGCGCGCGGCGTTATTAGTTAAAGAACATTTTTCATACTTCGGGGACACCAGTCTTGACACAGAAAGATTATATTGAGTATAAAATTCTGTTTACATACTTACAAAGTTTTTCTAGTATTCGTATATTGTTCGTGGACGCATTTCTTCATTTTTCTTTTTGTTCCTGCTCCCGGACGAATCTGCCGGTGTTGTTTTCATCCAGAACTGGTCGTGTTGTCTTCCTGCGTTGTGTGACTACTCGTCTTCCGGTCCTGAAACAGAATTAAATTAGTATTACAGTTAAACTCCTTTAAATTAACATTTTTCTAAATTTTTTATAGCCTGTCATACGCCGGTAGGTGCGCAGTCCCGGTCCCCGACCGGGAGTGCCTAGTGGCGTTGACAGAAGTCAATTTCATCCAATAGAACCTTCAAAACTTGCAAATTTTTCAAAATTTTTCACATTTTTCACTTTTTTCACTTTTTCTCCCGTTCTCATTACGAACGGTATATCTGTTTTCTGACCGGGAACGAGCGTCTCAGCGCCCCCTATCTGGCGAGACCTCAACCACCATCCTGAGGCCAGTGGTTCGCCAGGAAATCGCGATTTTCGGGTGCGAGCGCCCGCCCGCCCACCCTGTTTTTACAGGTTAGGGATATCGACTTCGGTAGGTATTTAGGACCGAAAAATTTTTATTCACGAAATCGATCCGGCAGGTCGCCGCCGTTGCAGGGGTGGTTATAAAACCATCCTCTGCCATTAAATTAGTTAGTTTTTTGAGTTCGAAGTAGACAAATCTTTGACTATTGTCAAAATTTTCTATAGTAAATAAGTTAGATTAAGTTTTATTAGTTAAGACAAGGCTTTTTGGCCATTATTATTAGACGTAGCTGGACTACAGCCGCAGGATAAGTGTAGAGCTCTCCTACACCTATAATAAAAGACTGCTCTAGATAGAGTTGAGTAATTTTACCTCGACCTTTAATATATTTTATACTTAATAGAATAGATTAAGTCTAGATTTAAGCTCTTTTCTGACGAGGCCCTATTGGCCCTTTAGAATAGGACGAAATAGCTACTGCTATTATTAGTTATAGAGCGTTACTCTTAACCTCTCAGCCTAGGTGCAGACTGGTCTCCGTGCGGGCGACGTATATTGTAAAAGCTCGACAGCGGGTTGTGACTGCATACCACTCACTACTCAAACACGAATACACGCCAGGTAACACACATTCACATACTATACATAGAACACTATTCATACACTACACTATATACAACAGACACACATACACAACTCGGGTCTGGAGCCGCGCCTCCGTGGGGGAAGACACTGCAACGCGCGTGGACGTATTTTTCGTCTGACCTAAATTATAATTAAATTATTAATTTGAAATTTATACTTATTTAAAATTTTAGACAATTTGATTTAATTGGGTTGGGTTGGGTTATTTTATACAAGCTATTTAAATTGGGTAGGTACATAATAATAACGCATTTTTTTATACAATTTAATACAATATATTTAAAATAGGTTTGAGTTAGGTCAATTATACAAATTAGGTTTATTATAATTGTGACGCACATCTCTATATAGAAGCATGTTCGGCTTTAGGACACCCGCAAAACGGCAAACTGCCTCCCCGGACAATGAGAGGTCTCCACCAGCCCATACAAGTCCTCCAGTAGAGAGGCGGCCGCTGGTGCCTGTGAGGCGGAGCGTGGACGCTTTGGAGTCCCGTGACGCACCACAGCCCAGGGCATTATCTCAAAAGAGTAGAGTTAGGGAGGCGCCTTCTGCGCACCCGGCACAAACTGTGCCTACTCCACAAAATCGGCTCGCCAAAGCCATCGAATGTATGGAGGTCATTAAGGAACAGCTGGGGCTCTCAAAAAACATGAAGCGGGAAATTAGAGTAGAAATTGAAGGAAAAGCGAACATGCTCTATAAAATTATTAGGGCATTTGACGAGGACAGAAGGAAACTTGGAAATTCGGAAGTAGCGACAGTCAGCGAGAATAGGAATATAGAGCCTTCCTTAAATCAGGAAATATTAAGGCAGACGAGGGAAAATGAAAGGCTTCTGCTAGAGAATAGTAAAACCATGAAAGAACTGAAAGAGAATTTTGAGAGGCAAGAAGAGAGAGTGAAAGAGAGGGTAAAAAAGGGATGTATGAATGAAAATCTGCTGATAGAAAACAGCAAGGTTTTGAAAGAGATGAACGATAGAATAGTGAAACAGGATGAAAGAGAAGAGGAAAGAGTCAAAAATGGATGCACGACGTATGCGAGTGCGGTGGCAAACCGGCCAAGCGCCCAACGCCCGGAAAGAACGGCGCTGCACTCCGTTGTTATTACGTCGACAAATGAGAAGGATACAGGTGATGAAGTAATTGAGAAACTGAGAAAGGCAGCGAGCGAGGATGAAGGATGGGTGCGAGTTGAAAAAGTAAGGAAGGCGAAGGATAGAAGAGTTATAGTAGGGTATAAAAGTGAAGACGAAAGAAAGAGGGCTTTGCAGAGGCTTGTGGAGAGGGAGAAAGACCTCCACGTAGAAGCCGTGAGGAACAGGGACCCCTTGCTAGTCCTATACGGCGTCCTTAAGGTCCACAAGGACGAGGACCTGCTCAAATTGATTAGGTCACGGCACTGTGAAGTGTTCCGGGACCTCAATTCGGAGCAGGACAGGATGGCCGTCCAATATCGAAGGACAGCGAGGAACCCACATATTTGCCACGTGGTGCTCAGGGTCTCCCCAGTGGTATGGACCCGAATCCTAGACATAGGAAGGCTGCACATTGACCTTCAACCAATCAGGGTTGAGGATCAATCTCCACTCGTGCAGTGCTCCCTGTGTCTGGGATACGGGCACAGCAGGAGGTTCTGCAAAACGACTGAGCCCATCTGCAGCCACTGCGGCGGGCTCCACATGAGGGCTAGATGCCCCGAGTACGCTGCAGGGATGGAACCAAACTGCCATAACTGCCAGAGGGAGAGGTTGGGCACCACGAGGCATAATGTTTTTAGCAATATATGCCCAGTACGACAGAGATGGGATGGTATAGCGAGAGCATCTACTCAGTATTGCTAAGGGCGAGCCGGGGGTTGTAGCTCCATATAGGGTGTTCCAGGCGAACCTTCAGAAGAAGAAAGTAGCGACGGATGATCTCATGCTTGCAGCTGCAGAGCGCAAAGCCTCGGTCGCTCTCTTGCAGGAACCATACGTGGGGGGAGGAGAGGTGAAGAGGATGAAGGCATACCAGGGCGTCAGGGTCTTCCAGAACGCTGCGCAACGGGGAGGGTATGTGAAGGCGGCCATCGTCGTGTTTGACGCGGCGTTGGACGTCATTCAATACCCGCAACTCACCACCGACAACATCGTGGTGGTGGGGATCCGAACCAGCGCCTGGGAGATCACGCTGGTCTCCTTCTACTCCGAACCAACCTCCCCGCTCGGGCCCTGCTTGGAGCGGCTACAGAGGATAGAGCGTGAGACAGGGTCCCGTCGCCTCATTCTGGGAGGTGACGCCAACGCCTGGAGCCCCTGGTGGGGCAGCTCAACTGAAAACTCGGAAGGCGAGCGGGTGAGAGATGCTCTCGAACAGATGAACCTCCATGTCCTGAACAGTGGAGGGATTCCGACCTTCGATACTGTGCGAGCGGGTGTGAGGTACTGCAGTTTTGTCGACATCACGGCCTGCACGGGCGATTTGCTGGGCCTGATCGACGGCTGGCGGGTTGACGAGGGTCTAGTCAACTCCGACCACAACGGCATAGTGTTTAACATAAACCTAGAGCGAGCCAAAGGTACGCACATCTTGCGTACCACAAGGCTCTTCAATACGAAAAAGGCGGACTGGGATGGCTTCAAGACGAGATTGGCCCGGGAGTTTTCCCGGCGGGGCCTGGGTGCTCGACAGCTGGCAAGTACAGAAGATCTGGAAAGCGCAGCTGCCGAGTACTCAGACTCCGTAGGGGAGGCCTGCAATGAAGCCATCCCAAAGAAACGGAATAAAGAATTAATCACTATGCCGTGGTGGTCGGAGAGGCTCGCCCTGTTGAAGAAGGAGGTCAACACCAAAAGGCGTCGTATCAGGTGTGCAGCCCCCGACCGGCGGGCCCTGGTGATCTCGCAGTACCTGGAATGCAAGGAGACGTATGAATCAGAGGTAAAAAAGGCACAGGTCGAGAGCTGGAAGAATTTCTGCGAAAAACAGGACAGGGAGGGCATCTGGGAGGGGATATACCGAGTGATAGGGAGGGCCACAGCAAGGGAAGAAGACCGACTGCTAATCCAAAATGGAACCTATCTGGACGCTAGGGGATCGGCACAACTCCTCGCCCAGACCTTCTACCCGGAGGACCTGGTCGAGGAGGATACTGAGGCGCATCAGCAGACACGCAGACAAGCGGAAAAGGTTGAAGATGGAGAGGGTCATTGTGACAATGACCCACCTTTTACGGTGGGCGAACTGTTCGATGCGCTTCACAAATTCAACCCGAAAAAAGCACCCGGGGCGGACGGCTTCACGGCCGACATCTGTAGCCACGCCGTCGCTGCCGACCCCTTACTCTTTCTGGAGCTGCTTAATCGGTGCCTCCATCACGGCTACTTTCCTAAAATATGGAAGGAAGCCGTGGTGGTGGTGCTGAAAAAGCCAGGTAAAGACTCGTACACCGTTCCCAAGTCGTACAGACCGATTGGGCTGCTGCCTGTCCTGGGGAAGGTGTACGAGAGGATGCTGGTTTCTCGCCTCAAATACCATCTGTTGCCGAGAATGAGTACTCGCCAGTACGGCTTTATGCCCCAGAAGAGCACCGAAGACGCCCTCTATGACCTAATGGGGCGCATAGTGGCTAAACTCCGTGAAAGGAGGATAGTCACTATGGTGTCCTTGGACATAGAGGGGGCCTTCGACAGCGCCTGGTGGCCTGCCATTAAGGTACGACTGGCGGAGGAAAATTGTCCGGTCAACTTGAGGCGAGTAATCGGCAGCTACCTAAGCGAGAGAAAGGTAAGGGTTAGGTATGCCGGCGAGGAGTGCAGCCGCTCGACGGGCAAAGGGTGCGTCCAGGGATCAATCGGCGGTCCCTTGCTGTGGAACTTGCTTCTGAATCCGATTTTGAATGAGCTGGAGCGAAAGGGTGTTTATGTTCAGGCGTTCGCGGACGATGTGGTGTTGGTCTTCGATGGGGACACGGCTCTGGAAATCGAGGGACACGCCAATGCCTCTCTCGAACGTGTGCGGGAGTGGGGCATCGGAAATAAGCTGAATTTCGCACCGCACAAAACTTGTGCGATGGTAATAACGCGGAGGCTGAAGTACGATGTCCCGCGCCTCAGCATGGGCGGGATAGACATTGGAATGTCCAACGAGATCAAAATCCTGGGGCTCACCATAGATCACGCACTCACCTTTAACACACACGTCTCCAACATATGCAGTAAGGCCATCGCCATCTACCGGAAGCTGGCGCGGATGGCCCGGATCAGCTGGGGGCTTCACCCCGAGGTGATTCGGACGATCTACACAGCGGCCGTGGAGCCGACGATGTTGTACGCAGCCAGTGCTTGGCACACATCGGTGAAAAAGCTTTGTGTCCAAAAACAACTGAACGTGGTACAGCGCGGTTTCGCCCAAAAGCTGTGCAAGGCATATCGCACGGTCTCTCTGAACTCGGCGCTGGTCTTGGCTGGTCTACTCCCTCTGGACCTCAGAGTTCGTGAGGTGGCTTCATTGTATGAGGCCAAGAGAGGGGTGGGCCAGTCATGGCTGGGAGACTGGGAGGTCGAGCGAATGTCCCCAGCAATAGAGGCACCTCACCCCGCGGAGCATGCGTCCTTGGGGTTCACCAGTCTGGTAGACGAGGGGCAGCTGGAGGATGCAAACCGTTTTGAGGTGCGCATCTTCACGGATGGGAGCAAGATTGAGGGCCGAGTCGGCGCTGCCCTATCGTTTTGGAATAGGGAGACCGAAACCAAGGCCCTCAAACTTGCTCTCTCGCCCCATTGCACCGTATACCAGGCCGAGCTCCTGGCGTTATGCAAAGCGGCCAGTGAGATCCTCAGGCGAGGCGCGTCCACGTTCGGAGTCTTCAGCGACAGCAGAGCCGCTCTCTTGACGGTTATAAACCGTCATGCCCTCCATCCCCTGGCAGTGCAAGCCAGAGCCGCAATCCATCTTGGCAGGGCCCAGGGTAAGGAGATATCCTTATTCTGGGTCAAGGCCCACGCAGGATTGGAGGGTAACGAGCGAGCGGATGAACTCGCAAAGGAAGCGGCTCTGAAGTTGAAGAGGGCACCGGACTACGGTCTGTACCCGGTTTCATTCGTGAAGCGTCTCCTACGTCAGGGCACGCTTGACGAATGGAACAAGAGGTACAGAGAGGGCGAGAAGGCCTCCGTTACAAAGCTTTTTCTCCCCTGTGCAGTGGAAGCGTACAGCATCGTCCGCAAGATGGCGATCGCCGGCCCCACGACCCAGCTGTTGACAGGGCACGGTGGGTTCGCCGCATACTTGACACGATTCAAGTGTAAGGAGGACCCATCGTGCGCCTGTGAGCCGGGCGTCGATGAGACGGTCGTTCATATTTTGCTGGACTGCCCCATACACGCGTTAGACCGCTTTAATCTGGAGACAGACACTGGGGTAAGGGTTACAGCGGAAAATCTGCCACACATGATAAAAACGCAGAGAGACAAATTCCTAAAGTATGCCCATAAGATTATTGGGATTGTAAATATTAGAAACGGCAAAACGAATATTGTGTAACCGGTATTATTTTTAATACGTGTATACAACAATAAACGAAATATGTAAATAAAAAGATTTGTCATAATAAAATAAGTATATAACTGAAGTTATATATAAATATATTAGCATTAGTAAATATTAAATATAAGAAAAGGCAGTTGAGAAAATAAAGAGTTATATGCCATGTAATAGATATAAGAGGAAAACCAAGTTTGTTAATTAGCATAAGAAGAAGTTGTAATATTGTCAATAAGTATAGATATTGTTAATAAATACAAGTTACATAAATAAATTAGAATACTGTAAGAACACTAAATTAAGAACTAAATGTTAGTATAAATAGAAAATTGTATATTTTTTTTTGGAAAAGTTAATAAATAAATAAAAACTTAACCCCCTACCCCCGCCCAAACGGATGATACCCCACTTCCCAAGAATGAAAGGCTAGCATGAAAGTACGAGAGGCATAAAAGCGTGACGGGTATGGTACTAGAGGAATGAGAATAAAAGAGGATAGAATTAAGATTTAGATAGTTAGATAAAAGAATGAAAGGTCGGGAAAGCGTGGAAGTACGAGAAGCATACGTGCGAGAACTGGAATGAAAGAGAGAATTTGGGTGAAAGAGGAAATAGATTAGATAGGTTCGAGATGACGGGGGACCGGGGTGCTAAACCCGATTGATGGCAGAAGTGAAGGGGGGCCGCTATAGGCAAGCCACTGGCCGGAGCGAAGTCTCTTGCTGAAGTGCCCCTGCCCCCCGTCATCTCTTGAAGTAGTTAAGAGAGCCCCGCGGGGCTAGAGCTCACTATATATATTAGCTAGCTAGACTACTTTGTAAGTTAGGCTCTGCCCACGGTAGAGATGTCAGGAAAAAAAAAAAAAAAAAAAAAAAAAAAAAAAAAAAACCTAACCTAACCTAACCTAACCTAACCTAACCTAACCTAACCTAACCTAACCTCATGCAGAAAGGGATGCGGGGTCCTACTAACATCTTAAGGACCCCAATGGGTCGGATCCTCCTCGTGGTGCATCCTGGGCAACGGAGTAGCGACCACTCCCCTTCCTCTGTGGGGGAGTTGTGCTACTCTGGCTAATTCCGGCCGAGGCGGGAGTAACCCACCTGTGGGTTGCTCGGTGGTGTGTGTTGCTGCCGGCCGTGCCGTTATTCACGGCCGGCAGCAGCAATGTTGGGTCGCCGTCGCTTCGCCACCTTTGCTGGCGAGACGATGGCGGCAAAGTGGGAGAGGCACTGCGTGGGGGGCGGGAGTTTGGGTAGATGCTCCCGCCCTGCCATGCGGTTCGGGCTGCCGGCCGTGAATAACGGCGCGACCGGCGGCAACAGTGCTGGGCCGCTGTCGCCTCGTCAGTTGACGAGGTGATGGCGGCAAAGCGGGAGGTGCACTGTGCGGGGGAGCGGGAGTAACGGATAATGCTCCCGCTCTGCCGCGCAGTTCGGGGGCGCCGCGGTGAGGAGTCACTGCGCGCCCCCGATTGTTTCTTGACCGTGGGCGTAAGGTCGGGGGACCCCGCCCCCCAACGGTCACATGGCGGTGGGCACCTTTCCCGTGTTCCGGGGGTGCCCATTAGCGCACGCCTGCGCCAGCCGCTCTCTGTCTCCTCTATTACAGAGGGGCGCTCGAGAGCGGTGCAGGCGTGGTCTTCAGCTCCTTAGGGAGCTTTGGGGAGCCGCCCATCTGGCTCCCCCGAGGAGAGCCCCGAGTAAACGGGGCGCCCCTAGCCGGGTCGACGTGAATAATCTTTTGATATCCCTCGGCCCGGCTAAAGGGTGAGGAGGAACACCGCGGGGTTTAGTGGGTAGGACGGTCCATTCCGGACCGGGCCGGGAGTCCCACACACCATCCCAGCTGCCCCCGCAGCTGGGATGAAGGCGCGTAAATGCGTTCCCCGCGTCAACAAAAAAAAAAAAAAAAAAAAACCTCATGCAGAAACTGCAAGAAGGCAAAGTTGGACCGAGTAGAGCACAATGCATTTAGCCACGAGTGCCCTGTCCGTAGGCGATGGGAGTCTCTGGCCAGATCGACCATAGCTTATTGCTGAGGGCGGCATGGCGAGAGACTCGGTCTACCACGTGTTCCAAGCGAACCTGAGGAAAAAGACTGCAGCAACTCAGGAACTACTGGTTGAGGCAGGAAAACGCAAAATCACCGCAGCCCTCATCCAGGAACCTCACACTGGCCCGACTGGAGGTATGAGGAGTTACCCAGGAGTGAGACTCTATCAGAATAGCCCATCTGGCGAGGAGAAGGTCAAAGCGGCAATTGCCGTCTTTGACCCTAACGTTGACGTTATTCAATACCCGGCCTACACCACGAATAACATCGTCGTGGTGGGGTTGAAAACTAACGCCTGGGAGCTCACACTGGTCTCCTTTTACCTCGAGCCGAGCCAACCAATAGGTCCATATCTCAGCAAGCTGAAGAGCGTTGCGGCCAATCCTGGGTTTGGGAGACTTATTATGGGAGGGGACGGGAACGCTTGGAACAGGTGGTGGAGCAGCGAGCGCACGGATGTCCGAGGTAAGGATATGATGGAGATGATAGATGAGATGAGCCTCCAGGTGCTCAACACGGGCAACACCCCCACTTTTGACACCTATAGAGACGGACAACGCTTTAAAAGCCATGTGGACATCACCTTCTGCACAGCAAACATGCTAGACTTGGTGGTGAACTGGAAGGTAGAGGAGAACCTGACCAGCTCGGACCATAACGGGATAACCTTTGGCATTCAACTCCAACGGTCGAGGGGAATGGACATTGCTAGAACAACGCGGCTATATAACACGCGGAAAGCTAGATGGGATGAGTTCGGGGTTCAACTACACAGCGCAAAAATGGAAAGGGAAATAACAATTGAAAACATTAAAGGCATAACATCTACGCTACAACTAGAAGAAGCTGTCAAAAAACTCACCCAAGCGATTTCTGAAGCGTGCCGCAGCGCCATCCCCGAAAAGGCCAAATGCCAGAGGTTGTCCGTCCCGTGGTGGAGTGAAGAGCTGGCCCGATTAAAGAAGGAGGTCACCACCAAGAGGCGCCGCATTAGGTGTGCCGCACCGGTCCGTAGGGCGGGTGTCGTGGCTGAGTACCTGGAGAGAAAGGAAACATATGAGCTGGCCATTAAAAAAGCACAAGTCGCTTCATGGAAGGACTTCTGTTGCAAACAGACCAGAGAGGGGATGTGGGAGGGCATCTACAGGGTTATTGGACGAACCGCGGGTAGAGCTGAGGACGTACTCCTGGAGGTGAATGGCGTGGCTCAGAACGAGCAGGGATCAGCGCGACTACTGGCTGAGACATTTTACCCAGGGGACCCAGTAGCAGGAGATACGGACGAGCAAAAGCGAGTGAGAGAGAAATCGGAGGCGGTGGCCGGGGGGCCGTGCGGTGAACAGCACGACCCACCGTTCACCCCCTTCGAGCTTGATAACGCTGTCCGCTCCTTCAACCCCAAAAAAGCGCCAGGTGCAGACGGTTTCACGGCGGACATCTGCAGCCACGCCATCAGCAACGATCCCGAGTTGTTCCTGTGCCTGGCCAACAAGTGCCTTACGCTACATCACTTCCCAAAAACGTGGAAAGAAGCGACGGTGATAGCATTGAGGAAACCAGGGAAGGAAAGCTACGCCAAGCCCAAATCGTACAGGCCAATCGGCCTTCTCCCGGTGCTGGGGAAGATTCTGGAGAAGATGCTTATGTCGAGGCTTCGACACCATCTCCACTCCAGAATCAGCCCCCACCAATACGGATTTATGTCGCAGAGGAGCTGCGAAGACGCCCTCTATACCCTTATCCAGCACATCCGGGACAAATTGGGTCAGAAGAAGATAGTCACACTAGTATCCCTGGATATAGAGGGCGCCTTCGACAGCGCCTGGTGGCCTGCAATAAAGATGCGACTCGTAGAGGAGAAGTGCCCAGAGGGAGCTAGACGGCTAATAAATAGCTACCTGGAAGACCGGTGGGTGCACGTAAGGTACGCAGGTAAGGAACACTCAACTAGAACAAGAAAGGGGTGCGTCCAGGGCTCTATCGGCGGTCCAATACTCTGGAATTTGCTCCTCGACCCACTGCTCAAAAGTCTGGAGACGATGGGAGAGTACGCGCAGGCGTTCGCGGACGATGTCGTCCTGGTCTTCTGTGGTGACACGGGACAGGAAATCGAGGGACGTGCCAATGCCGCTCTCGCGCATGTCAGGTCGTGGGGTGACAGCAACAAGCTGAAGTTTGCACCTCAAAAGACCAACGCAATGGTCATAACAAGAAAGTTGAAATATGACACACCACGACTTGTCATGGGGGGGGTCGACATTGCCACGTCCACAGAGATGAAGATATTGGGGCTTGTGATTGATAATGGGCTGACCTTCAACGCACACGTGGAAGGAGTGTGCAAGCGTGTCACGAGCCTGTACAAACAGTTGACCAGGGCGGCAAAAGCGAGTTGGGGATTGCATCCGGAAGTTATACACACCATATACACAGCGACCGTGGAACCAATAGTGTTGTACGCGGCTAGCGCTTGGGCACCCGCGGTGGAGAAGCTGTACATCCAGAAAAAGCTCAAATTTATACAACGCAGTTTCGCGCAGAAGATCTGCAAGGCATACCGCACGGTCTCCCTCAACGCGGCACTGGTTCTGGCGGGCATACTCCCCCTTGACCTTAGGGTCAAGGAGGCAGCGCTATTATACCGAGTCAGAAAAGGAGAACCACTGCCAGACATGGCCGGGAGGGAGGTCGAGCGGATGCTTTCTATCGCGGACAGTCCTCACCCCGCCGAACATATGCGCCTGCAGTTCACTAGCCTGGGAAACAGAATTCAGCTGGAGCAGAATATCAATTCTGACATTCAAATTTACACCGACGGCAGCAAGATTGAGGGCAGGGTCGGGGCCGCACTTTCTTTATGGAAAGATGGGGTCGAGACAGCTGCCCGCAAGCTTGTTCTGCCGTCCTTCTGCACTGTATACCAGGCCGAACTGCTGGCGATATGTGAGGCTACGAGGCTGATTACCGAGCACAGAGCAACAACTTTCGGGGTGTACAGTGACTCAACCGCGGCACTCCAGACGGTCGCGAATCCCAATTGCCTCCACCCCCTCGCTGTTGAAGCCCGTAAAAATATTAGAAAAGCGTTTCTAACAGGCAAATTATTAAATTTGTACTGGTTAAAGGCACACGTGGGGATGGAGGGGAATGAGAGGGCCGACCAACTGGCAAAAGAAGCAGCGTTGCGGTCGAGGCGGGCACCGGACTACGACCTGTGCCCGATCTCATTCGTCAGGCGATGTATCCGATCGGGTACGCTTGGCGAATGGAATCGGAGGTACGAGTCCGGCGACACCGCCTCGATCACAAGGCTCTTCTTCCCGAACGCGGTGGACGCGTACAGCACTGTTAGGAAGTACACACCAGACAAACTCACCACACAGGTCCTGACGGGGCACGGTGGGTTCTCCGAGTACTTGACTCGTTTCAAGTGCAAGGAGAACCCAGCGTGTACTTGCGATCCCCAGGTAGAGGAGACCATCCCTCACCTGCTGGTGGAATGCCCGGTGTTCTCTAGGCTTAGATACAATATAGAGCAACAGATGGACATGGCAGTCACGATAGGAAATCTGAGTAGTATGATGAAAAGTAAAAATAGAAAGAAATTTTTGGAATTTTGTACAAATATTTGCAGAATCGTAAATGAAAGAAACAGAACGGAGTAATAAGTGTATTTACAATAACATAATAGAATATTATGTTAAACTGTATAATAACAAACATGTATATATATAAAATAGGTATAAAATTGTAGAAAATTAGATTGAGAGACAAAAAGTTAAGCGTAAGGATTATAATATGTAAGAAAGTTTTATGGTATAGTCGGTAATACCGCAGCCCACTCTGCTGCGACAGAGGATTATATGTAAGAAGTTACAGTAATAAATCATAAAATAGAGAGTAAGAACTATGTATTGTCAACTAGATTAATAAGATATAACATATAAAATATTGTAATATAAAAAACAAAAATGTAAAAAAGGAAAAGAGAAAAGGAGGTGGAGAGAAATTATTTACTTACCCTTAGAATAAGAATGATATAACAGTATAATAAAGAAACGTAGACCCGAGAATAGCAGGCGCCCCACCTGATAAAACTATACATGAGGATGAATGATAGAAAGAACCAGTATGCTGAATGAAAGTGCACAATCGAATGCGGGAACTGGAATGAAACTGTAGTCTAGGAACGTCCCTGAATAATTAGCATCAGGGGGTAGTCAGGCACACACCCAGCTACCCATGGTGGCTGGGCAAAAAAAAAAAAAAAAAAAAAAAAAAAAAAAAAAACCTAACCTAACCTAACCTAACCTAACCTAACCTAACCTAACCTAACCTAACCTAACCTAACCTAACCTAACCTAACCTAACCTAACCTAACCTAACCTAACCTAACCTAACCTAACCTAACCTAACCTAACCATAAAAGAGATGTATGAAAGAAAGATCAAGTATGCGGAAAGATTGTGAACATAGAGAAAGCGAGAACTGGTATGAAAGGAAACAGTAGGAAAGTCTCCGAACTATCAATATCGGGGGATAGATAGGAACACACCCGGCCACCCATGGTGGCTGGACTAAAAAAAAAAAAAAAAAAAAAAAAAAACCTAACCTAACCTAACCTAACCTAACCTAACCTAACCTAACCTAACCTAACCTAACCTAACCTAACCTAACCTAACCTAACCTGGGGTTTGCAATTATAAGGTTGCAAACCCCAGGTTAGGTTAGGTAGAGTCCCGCGAACGTGGAAGACGGGGAAGCTCGTGCTGCTTAAGAAGCACGGGCGCCCCGTCGAGTCGCCGTCGGCCTACCGCCCCATTGTTCTGCTCGGCGAGATGAGTAAGCTTTTCGAGCGGGTGCTCGCTGCTCGTCTCGTCGGGCACCTTGAGGGGGCGGGGCCCAACCTCGACGGCGGCCAGTACGGGTTTCGTCGCGGGCGGTCTACCCTGGACGCCATCTCCCGACTCAGGGACAGCGTCCAAGAGGCGGTCGGTCGGGGGGAGGTGTTGTTGGCGGTGTCGCTGGACATCGCGAACGCCTTCAACACCATCCCCTGGCAGACCATCGCCGAGGCGCTGAGGTACCACAACGTTCCGTGGTACCTCAGGCGCGTCCTTGCGGACTATTTCGTGGACCGGGCCATCATTTACCCGGCCCGGTCGGGAATGGTCCGCAAGGAGATGTCGTGCGGTGTTCCACAGGGGTCGGTGCTTGGTCCGCTCCTGTGGAACATCGGCTATGACTGGGTCCTGCGGGGTGCAACTCTTACGGGGGTCGGCATTACATGCTTCGCCGACGACACCCTCGTCACCGCGCGGGGCCCAGAATTCAGGGACGCGAAGGTTCTGGCCACCGCGGGCGTTGCCCAGGTGGTCAGCCGCATCAGGGCGCTGGGACTCCAGGTGGCTCTCGATAAGTCCGAGGCCGTGTTTTTCCACGGGCCTCGTCGGGGGCCACCTCGAGATTCCGCCATTGTGGTGAGCGGCACCCCCATCGCTATCGGGGAGACCATGAAATATCTAGGATTGGTCCTCGATAGTCGGTGGGGTTTCGTCGAGCACTTCCGGCGCCTGGCACCTAAACTGGTGTCATACGCCGGAGGGCTGGCGCGGCTGCTCCCCAATAAAGGGGGGCCGGAAAGTGCATGTCGCCGTCTCTACGACGGTGTAGTGCGCTCCAAGGCGCTCTACGGAGCGCCTATATGGTCGGACGCTCTCTGTGCCAAAACCATCCCCCTGCTGCGGAGACCGCAGCGGGTGATTGCGCAGAGGGCGGCGCGAGCGTACTGCACCGTCTCTTACGAGGCGGCGTGTTTAATTGGCGGGAGCCCCCCTTGGGATCTCGAGGCTGGAGTCCTCAAGCGCGTGTACGAGGAAAGCGCCCTGGTGCGGATGAATGGAGGTCGCCCACTCCCGGACGAGATCGATCGCTGGAGACAGTCTGCTCGCGACGATCTCTTCCGGAAGTGGGCCAATAGGTTGGAGTGTCCCTCCGCGAGCGTGCGGCTCGTGGGGGCTGTCCGGCCCGTTCTTCGGCCTTGGGTAGAGAGGGCGCACGGTGCGCCGACGTACCACCTCACTCAGCTCCTCACAGGACATGGCTGTTTCGCCAAGTACCTGTGGGAGGTGGTGGGTGTGGAGTCGGACCCCGTGTGCCGTCACTGCCCAAGTGGCGCCGTGGACTCGGCTGAGCACACACTCGCCGAGTGCGCGGCGTGGGACGGGCCGCGTGTCGCCCTCACGGGCCAGATCGGAAATAATTTGTCGCTGCCGGCCGTGGTGCGAGCCATGGTCGGCAGCCAGGAGTGTTGGGCCGCCGTCACCTCGTTTGCTTGTGAGGTGATGGCGGCCAAGAGAGAGGAGCTGCGGGTGCGGGAGCGTGCAGGCCAAACGCTCCCGCCTCGCCGTCCGGTTCGGGGGCGCCGCATGGCAGCGTTCGTGCGCGCCCCCGACTAGTGTTGTACCGGTGGGTGATGGTCGGGGGACCTCACCCACCGATGATCGTTTGGCGGAAGGCACCTCCCCGTGTTCCGGAGGTGCCTTAGTGCCCGCCCGCTCGGCCGCTCTCTGCCCCCTCTGCTTCCAGAGGGACGTACGAGGGCGGTGCGATGCGGGCTTGTTTTCTTCAGCTCCTTAGGGAGCTCCGGGGGGCCGACCATCTTGCCCCCCGAGGAGAGCCCCAACCCTACGGGGCATCCCTAGCCGGGTCGACGTAGAATCTACATCTTCATATCCCTCGGCCCGGCTATAGGGTGAGTCGGAACACCGCGGGGTTTAGTGGGTAGGACGGTCCCTTCTTCCGGGACCGGTGAGTCCCACACACCGTCCCAGCTACCCCCGTAGCTGGGATGACGGTGCCTAAATGCATTCCCCGCGTCAACAAAAAAAAAAAAAAAAAAAAAAAAAAAACCTAACCTGGGGTGCTAGGTCGGGGAACCTCCTAGTGTGCTTGGACCGGTTTCCTATCCCTTCGGGCTATATGCCCGGGGGGAGTGGCAACTGGACCAAGACGGTGCATCCTGGATAGTCGGCTAACAGGCGCAGCGCTGGAGTCTGCTGCCCCTGTAAGTCGATGAACCAATATCCCGACAACCGACCTCATGGCGAAGGGGGTCGTGGTATGGTGGGCCTGCTAGGCCTGCGGTTGCGGCGTTCACCGCCGTAACAAACGGCGTCCGCTCCCGGCTACGGCCGGTAGAAGCGCTTTGTTCGTCGGTCTTTCCGACCGAAGCCGACCCCATTGCACGAGGGGGTCGTGGTATGGCGGGCCTGCAAGGCCCGCGGTGTTGCGACAGCTCCCGGATACCCGGTGGAAGCGTCGCAACTTTCTTGGCGAGGTATGCTCCCGGCTGCGGCCGGTTGGAGCAAGTTGCTGTGCGGCAGCGGCCGCATGTGCGGCTGTTCCGCCTGTGCGGCTGATTTCGCCTGTACGGCAGTCGTATGTATGTGCGGCAGTTAAGCCCCTCGGCACGCGGCAGCTTGGGCGGCTGCTGCGTGTGGGCTTCTGCCTGCCTGTACGACTGGTCCGTCTGTGCGGCCGTTCCGCCTGTGCGGCCCTTCCGTCCGTGCGGCCGCTCCGTGCAGCATTGGTCGGGGTGTGCGTTACGGCGCATCTGCGACGTTTCTCGCCGTCATTTGACGGAGTTGACCCCATTGCACGAGGGGGTCGTGGAATGGCGGGCCTTCAAGGCCCGCGTTTACGTGAGGTATGCTCCCGGCTGCGGCCGGTTAGAGCGAGTTTGCTGTGTGGCAGTGGCCGCACATGCGGCTGTTCCGCCTGTGCGGCTGATTTCGCCTGTACGGCAGCTGTATGTATGTGCGGCAGTTAAGCCCCTCGGCACGCGGCAGCTTGGGCAGCTGCTGCGTGTGGGCTTCTGCCTGCCTGTACGGCTGGTCCGTCTGTGCGGCCGTTCCGCCTGTGCGGCCCTTCCGCCTGTGCGACCGCTCCGCACAGCATCAGTTTTTGGCCGTGGGCGTAAGGTCGGGGGACCGCGCCCATTGACGGCCATATGGCGTAAGGCATCTCCCCGTGTTCCGGAGGTGCCTTTAGTGCCCGCCCGCTCGGCCGCTCTCTACCCCCTCTGCTTGCAGAAGGGCGCTCGAGAGTGGTGCGATGCGGGCTTGTTTTCTTCAGCTCCTTAGGGAGCTCTGGGGGGCCGACCATCTGGTCCCCCGAGGAGAGCCCCAACTCTACGGGGCATCCCTAGCCGGGTCGACGTAGAATCTAATTTTCATATCCCTCGGCCCGGCTATAGGGTGAGTCGGAACACCGCGGGGTTTAGTGGGTAGGACGGTCCCTTCTTCCGGGACCGGTGAGTCCCACACACCGTCCCAGCTACCCCCGTAGCTGGGATGACGGTGCCTAAATGCATTCCCCGCGTCAACAAAAAAAAAAAAACAAAAAAAAAAAAAAAAAAAAAAACCTAACCTAACCTAACCTAACCTAACCTAACCTAACCTAACCTAACCTAACCTAACCTAACCTAACCTAACCTAACCTAACCTAACCTAACCTAACCTAACCTGCCTGTGCGGCTGTTTCCGCCTGTACGGCAGCCTGTCTGTGCGGCAGTTAAGCCCCTCGGCACACAGCAGCTTGGGCGGCTGCTTGAGTGTGGGCTTCTGCTCGCCTGTACGGCTGGTCCGTCTGTGCGGCCGTTCCGCCTGTGCAGCCCGTTCGCCTGTGCGGCCGCTCCATACAGCAGTAGTAGGGGTGTGCCATCCTTTAACATCTTGGCAAGCTGACCCCATTGCACGAGGGGGTCGAAGTTCGGTGGGCCTGCTAGGCCCATGGTGTTACCGCGCATCTGCGGCGGTTCTGGCCGTCATTTGACGGAGTTGACCCCATTGCACGAGGGGGTCGTAGTATGGCGGGCCTTCAAGGCCTGCGGTGTACACGCGAGGTGTGCTCCCGGCTGCGGCCGGTTTGAGCAAGGTGCTGTGCGGCAGTGGCCGCATATGCGGCTGTTCCGCCTGTGCGGCAGTTAAGCCCCTCGGCACACAGCAGCTTGGGCGGCTGCTTGAGTGTGGGCTTCTGCTCCGCCTGTACGGCTGGTCCGTCTGTGCGGCTGTTCCGACTGTGCGGCCCTTCCGCCTGTGCGGCCGCTCTGCACAGCATCAGTAGGGGCCTGTCACTGCCGATCGTGGTGCAAGCCATGGTCGGCAGTCAGGCGTGCCGATTCGCCATCGAATCGGCGGGAGGCACACTGCGCAGGGGAGCGGGAGTAACGGAACTCCCGCTTCGCCGTGCAGTTCGGGGGCGCCGCGGTAAGGAGTCACTGCGCGCCCCCCTGAATACTTGTTGGCCGTGGGCATAAGGTCGGGGGACCCCGCCCATTGACGGCCACATGGCGGAAGGCACCTCCCCGTGTTCCGGAGGTGCCCTTAGTGCCCGCCCGCTCGGCCGCTCTCTACCCCCTCTGCTTGCAGAAGGGCGCTCGAGAGTGGTGCGATGCGGGCTTGTTTTCTTCAGCTCCTTAGGGAGCTCTGGGGGGCCGACCATCTGGTCCCCCGAGGAGAGCCCCAACTCTATGGGGCATCCCTAGCTGGGTCGACGTAGAATCTAATTTTCATATCCCTCGGCCCGGCTATAGGGTGAGTCGGAACACCGCGGGGTTTAGTGGGTAGGACGGTCCCTGTTTTCGGGACCGGTGAGTCCCACACACCGTCCCAGCTACCCCCGTTGCTGGGATGACGGTGCCTAAATGCATTCCCCGCGTCAACAAAAAAAAAAAAAAAAAACCTAACCTAACCAGTCACATTTCGACCCCCGAGCTGTAAGCCACGTTTTTGTTTTGCTCCTACTTGAAAAAATTCAAAGTTGTGGGTTTTTTGTTACTTACCATCAAGTGCAATACACCAAAAGTTGCGTCTCGGCGCCGCGCACACGCTGGAAGTGTCAGTTTCAGCCGCACGATTCACCTGAAAAAGTTTTAAGTGAAAAACCTCGTTTTCGGGAGGTTAAAGTGAATTTTTACATCAGTTTTCACGTAATAAATCAGTGCACAGTGATAAACCTCACCAGAAAAAAGTGTGTGCAGATAGACCTCGGCGGCCCGCATCGGCCTGCAGCGGCAGCTTTTCCGGGAAACCAGCGGTTTTTCCGGGAAAGTGAAAAAACCAAATTCGCCACGTGCTTGTGTCAGCACGTGTTTGGAGAACCCGTCGCACCAGCAACACCATCTCTAGCAGGAAGATTGAAGGTACCATACAGAACATATTCCAGCAAAAAACCGATTTTTTCACTGAATAGTTTTTAGTTATTTTATATTTAAAGTTGCGAACTTTGGACCTTAATAACAGCCAAATTAAGCAGAAATAAGGAAAAGCGCTACTGCTACTTTTTGCGCGCTTCTTAGGAGAACAGGTTTCCAAGGTCGCAACATTTTTTAGATTTTTATTGTGGGAGCCAAAATTAAAAAACAGAAATTTTCATATTTTTGAAAAATTTTCAGACTTTTTATTAAAGAAAATTTTTTATTTTTATTGCACCATATAGAGCAGCATTTTACACATTTTTTGACATTTTTTATATATTTTTAGGTTAAGTAGGTTCGGAGCTATCAAATTTTTTATATTTTTCTCAAATAAATAGGAAATAAATACAAAATAAATAAATCTGACACTGGGGGTGACTTTAGACACCCCATATTAGTATCCTAAGACCAAAACCAGGTCCTCCTAGCTTCAAAATTAAAAGTTTGGAACTTTTCGGCCATTTTTTACAATAATTGTAAAACTTTGTAAAAATTTCAGATTGCGATAGCTCTTGAACTGTTAGGGCTAGAGCTGCGGGATTTTCAGATTCGGACAGCTCGGGTGAAGGGCTTTCACCTCACATAGGTCTGGGGGCGATTGGAGAGGAAATTTTATTTTCGCTCCAGACCCCTCCAGGGAGGTACCCGAGGAGGCGCCAAGACCGCAGAAGAAAGTCCGACGATCGTAGGTTGAATGGTTGCCGAGTTATAGCTGTTCAAAATCTGGTTTTGACAGCTCGGCGGCCATTTTGTTTTCGGTTACAAGTCCGTAATTCCTGAACCCGTAGCCCTAGGAACTCAATTTTTTAGATTTAGCCTTGGGAGGTCGAGATCCACCTGTTTCCTGAATTTCAGGAAAATCGGAGCTTCAAAATTTCGGGGTGCTGAAAATCTGTCAGGTCGGTAGAGGAGGTTGAGCTGGTCAAGGAAAGCCCAATCTTGACTGCTCTGCGACGTCTGGGACCGGAGTTACAGGCGATCAAAGTTCGAGTTTGACAGCTCGGCCGCCATTTTGGAAAACTTTGATCGTCTGTAGAATTGGAACGGGGCGTCGTAGAGGGGTCTGGGTTTCTTTGGGGAGCTCAGCGGCCACTACTCCACCCGACTGGGGGGGATTGGGGGGGATTGGGGCAAAAATTTTTTCAGGCTCAAAAAAGGCTACCGGAGGATAGGTCTCGTCGCGCACATAAAGATAGACCCAAACACGAGCAGGATCGGACCAGTGGTTCCGGAGATACGAGGGTTTTAACAAAATTGTAAAATTTTGTAAAATTTTTCAGGAAATTTACAATCCTCGTAGCTCCGAAACCCCTTGGGCTAGGGTAGCCGTGTTTGGGATTGTTGGATTGGGCTCGACGGGGGCTATCAGCTGGGCCTACCTACACGGCTCTATCTAGAGCGTGTAGAGTTTTGGATTTTAAAAAATTCTTTTTTCGGCAAATCAAGGGGATTTTCGGCAAATTTTGGATTGGGGGTGCTCCGAAGCAGGTGGAGCGACTGTAACTAAGTGTTAGCCTAGGACAAATTTGGACTATTGTCCAAATTTTCATAGATTTAAGTTAGATTTTAAGACTTTAGCTAAGACAAGCCCCTATTGGCAAATAACTGATAATTTGACGTAGCTGTGCTACAAAGGAGAACGGTGTAGAGCTCTCCTACACCATATAAATATAAGACAGCTCTAGATAGAGCATATCGTGAAGTCTCTACATTTTATTCTTTTCTTTTTTTTTTTTGACCCAATTTTATTTTACCTTACTACCTTTACAATATTTAAGCTTTTGCTTAAACTAATTATCTAAATTGCTATAGGACAAGAGTCCTATTGACTCTCCATTGATTTAAATTGACCAGCGACTAGGAATTATTTCATTGTTAAACCGTCGGACACCGGCCGCTGGTAAGAGGTAAGGAGCAGTACCTGTGCAGTCACAACACACCTAGAACAGCACACACACACACATACATAACACAATACACCATCGACACACACACACACAGACATTCGCAAACAAGCACAACACACACAACCAAACACACACACAAACACACACCACACACCACACAAACTATCTAGTAGGGTACCCTTTACATACCCTACGGATATCTACACTACACTAACTTACCTCACACGCGGACTGGGGTACCCTATACATACCCCACAAGCAACACACATTTTATAAGCCGACGAAGCACACCCCCGAAAATGTTTGCACCGCAACGCACACCAGTTAGAGGTAGAGAGGAGGAAACTGCTCGCACGTCACCTTCGAAGACTGTGACCAAAAAATCTATAGTTCGAAGGAGTTTGGAGACCTTCGAAGCAAAGGCGAGCACCTCAAAAATTGGAGAAGACGAGCCACTGAGGCCATCAAAACGCCTCGAATACAGTCCACCAATCAGCAGGTCCCCGAAAAAGGCTATAGAAGGGGAGAAGACAAAAAAGACAAAGCCCGCCCAGCCTATTGAGCACAGCCCCGTCCTCATTAAAACATACCCGGACAGAACATCACAGGCGAAAGACTACGCAAGGAAGGCAAAGGCTTCTCTCGGGCTAGCAAAAAACTTGAGGACTGAAATTAAAACGGACGTGACTCAGTGGCTGGAAAAACTGGTAGACATAGTGCGACAAATGGAGACAGGGAAGGAGAAGGTAGTAGAAGCTCACATAGAACCACCCATCCACACGCCTAGCCAATTACCCAACTTCGACGAACTCACCAAAAAACTGCACGAACATGCAGACTTGCTCGCAAAAAACGCAGAGCAAATGCAGGAGCTGAAAACAGCACTGCAAACAAACACTGAGGCACAGGGAAAGCAAACATACGCCAACATCACAGCTTTTCCCCCTCCAATGCAACAAATGAAGCCTACCTTGCATTCGATAGTCATCTCATCCGATAAAGATGAGGAAACAACTGACGAAGTGTTTGAAAGAGTGAGAAAGGCGGTGGATGCAAAAGAAGGGTGGATAAAGGTGGAAAGAGTAAGAAAGGCTAAGGACCGAAAGGTCATTCTAGGATGTCCAACGGCGCAGGACAGGGACAGTGCACGTGCAAAACTCGAGAAGGAGAGGCTCCGAGTTGAGGACGTCAAGAACAAGGACCCAATGGTCGTTTTGAGAGATGTCATGAGCGTAAACTCCGATGAGGAGGTGCTCCGGGCACTCAAAAAACAGAACCGGGAGGTTTTTGACGGCCTCAGCAAGGAGGACGAGCGTCTCTCGGTAAGATTTAGAAAGAGGGCGAGGAACCCCCACACAAACCACCTAGTCCTAACTGTATCACCTAAGTTATGGAGAAACATGACAGCCATAGGTACACTCCACGTTGACCTACAGCGGGTGAGGGTGACGGACCACTCACCACTAGTGCAGTGCTCGCGCTGCCTGGCGTACGGTCACGTGAGAAGGTTCTGTACTGAAACTGAAGAAACGTGCTGTCATTGTGGGGGACCGCACCTAAAGGCAAATTGTGACAGCTGGGCTATAAACGCACTACCATCGTGCAGAAATTGCAAAAAAGCCAGAATTGATCGAGTCGAACACAACGCTTTTAGTGACGAGTGTCCTGTAAGAAGGCGCTGGGAGTCCCTGGCAAGATCGGCTGTAGCATATTGCTAAGGGCAGCCAGGCAGCAAACTTTACGCACCGCGTGTTCCAGGTAAATCTGCAAAAACAAAAAGATGCTCAGAATGAGATGCTAGTAGAAGCTGCGAAACGTAAGATAACGGCGGCCTTAATTCAAGAACCTTGGACAGTAGGAGAGACTGGGGTGATGAGGAGCTACCCAGGAGTCAGAGTCTTCCAAAATAACGCGGCTGGGGGGGACAGGGTCAAAGCGGCAATAGCCGTCTTTGACCCACACATAGATGTTGTCCAATATCCCGAACTCACCACGAACAACATCATAGTGGTGAGCCTCAAAACCGCCGCATGGAAGTTCACTCTGACCTCCTTCTACTTCGAGCCAAGCGAGCCAATCGAGCCATATCTACGACAACTGAAGAGCATCGCAGCCAAACCGGGGCTGGGAAAGCTAATCATAGGCGGAGACGGAAATGCCTGGAACACGTGGTGGGGAAGTGAGCGTACACGACCCAGGGGCAAAGCGCTGTTGGAGATGGTGGACGGGATGGGCCTCCAGGTACTCAATACGGGGAGAACACCAACATTTGATACGATAAGAGGAACAACCAGATATCAAAGCCACGTAGACGTTACCTTCTGTAGTGCAAGTGCGCTAAACCATATACGGAACTGGAAGGTGGAAGTAAACCTCACAAGCTCGGACCACAATGGGGTGACTTTTGATATTGGGCTTCAAAGATCGAGGGGCACTGACATAATGAGAACGACACGCAAATTTAATACGCGGAAAGCGAAATGGGAGGATTTCCAGGGAAGTCTGACTGAACTCAAAACAATAAGAAACCTAACAAGAGACCGAATAAATTCCATCAGCTCTAAAGATGATATCGACAAGGTAGTCGATGAGTTCAGCCAGACTATCGCCGAAGCGTGCGGAAAAGCGATGCCCGAAAAGGCCAAAAGTCAGAAGCTTACCACTCCGTGGTGGTCCGAGACTCTGGACAAATTGAAGAAGGACGTCACTACAAGGAGGCGGCGTATCAGGTGCGCAGCGCCAAATCGCCGAGACCAAGTCGTAAATGAGTACCTGGAGAGCAGGGAGGTCTACAAGACTGAACTGAAAAGAGCCCAAATAGCGTCCTGGAAGGACTTTTGCTGTAAGCAAGAAAAGGAAGGAATGTGGGAGGGAATTTATAGGGTGATAGGGCGGACCGTGGGTAGGGTCGAGGACGCACTCCTGGAACTGAATGGCGTGGCGCTGGATGAGAAGGGGTCAGCGGAATTGATGGCAAGGACTTTTTACCCGGAAGACCTGTGTGAAGAGGACACGGCTGAGCAAGCACGCATAAGAGAGAGCTCGGTGAAGGTGGCCGGTGGACCGTGCGGGGAACCGCGCGATCCGCCGTTCACCTCATACGAGCTCGAGACAGCGTTCCTGTCCTTCAATCCTAAGAAGGCGCCTGGAGCTGACGGCTTCACCGCGGACATCTGCAGCCACGCCATCAGAAACGAGCCCGAGTGGTTCCTTGGACTCGCAAACAAGTGTCTTGAATTGCACCATTTTCCGAAGACCTGGAAAGAAGCGACGGTCGTGGCGTTACGAAAGCCCGGCAAGGAAAGCTACTCGCAACCTAAGTCCTACCGACCAATAGGCCTCCTTCCGGTGTTGGGGAAGATCCTCGAGAAGATGATTATGTCGAGACTTCGGCACCATCTGCACTCGAGGATCAGCCCCCACCAATACGGGTTTATGCCCCAAAGGAGCACCGAGGACGCCCTCTGTAATTTGATCCAATACATCCGGACGAAGCTGACACAAAAGAAGATAGTTACAGTAGTGTCACTAGATATAGAGGGCGCCTTCGATAGCGCCTGGTGGCCGGCAATTAAGATGCGCCTCGTTGAGGAGGAGTGCCCGGAGGGACTTAGGAGAGTGTTGAACAGCTACTTAAGCGACCGTCGGGTGCATGTAAGATACGCGGGCAAGGAACACACTATCAGAACAAGAAAGGGGTGCGTCCAAGGCTCTATCGGCGGCCCAATTCTGTGGAACCTCCTGTTAGATCCCTTACTTCATAGTCTCGAACGCAGGGGCGAATACGTGCAGGCTTTCGCCGATGATGTCGTCCTGGTCTTTTGTGGCGACACCGGGGGGGAAATAGAGGAACGTGGCAACGCTGCCCTCGAACATGTTAAGACGTGGGGTGACAAAAACAAGTTAAAATTTGCGCCACACAAAACGAACGCAATGGTGGTCACCAGAAAGATGGTGTATGACACACCACGGCTTAGCATGGGCGGGGTCAGCGTTGGCATGAAAAATGAGGTCAAAATCCTTGGCCTCATTATTGATCATAAGCTGACTTTTAACGCGCACGTGGAGAGTATCTGTAGGCGGGTTACAAGCCTCTACAAACAATTGACCAGGGCGGCAAAGGCGAGTTGGGGTCTGCACCCCGAAATTGTACACACCATTTACACAGCGACCGTGGAGCCGATAGTTCTGTACGCGGCTGGCGCGTGGGCACCGGCGGTTGGGAAGCTGGGCATCAAGAAGAGGTTGAACTTTATTCAACGTGGTTTCGCTCAGAAGATATGTAAGGCGTATCGCACGGTCTCCCTCAACGCGGCTTTGGTGCTGGCCGGTATACTCCCCCTTGACCTTCGGGTCAAGGAGGCCGCTTTACTTTATAAGATCCGAAGAGGTGAGACGATGCCAGACCTAGCCGGGAGGGAGGTCGAGCGAATGACCTCGGTTGCGGATGCTCCTCACCCTGCCGAACATATGCGCCTGGAGTTCATTAGCCTGGAGAACAATGAGCAGGATGATCGACAAGATCAGTTCGATATTAAAATCTATACGGACGGCAGCAAGATTGCGGGTAAGGTCGGAGCCGCACTTTCCTTATGGAAAGATGGGGCCGAGACGAGAGCCCGCAAGCTTAGTCTGCCGTCCTATTGTACGGTTTATCAGGCGGAACTCCTGGCCATATGCGAGGCAACGAGGATCATCCAAAAACACAACGCGGTAAACTTCGGGGTGTTCAGCGACTCAACCGCGGCACTCCAGACGGTTACGAATCCCGGTCGTCTCCATCCCCTCGCAGTAGAAGCCAGGAAAAATATAAATAGAAGTATATTGTCAGGCAAAAATATAATTTTGCACTGGGTAAAGGCGCATGTGGGGGTGGAGGGGAACGAGAGGGCTGACCAACTGGCTAAAGAGGCAGCCTTGGGATCGAGGCGGGCGCCAGATTATGACCTGTGTCCGATTTCATTCGTCAGGCGGCAGATCCGTATGGACACACTTGGCGAGTGGAACCGGAGATACGAGTCTGGTGACACCGCCTCGATCACAAGGCTCTTCTTCCCGAATGCGGTAGACGCGTACAGAATTATACGGAAGTTCACTCCCAACAAACACACAACGCAGGTCCTGACGGGGCATGGTGGGTTCTCTGGGTACTTGGCTCGTTTCAAGTGCAGGGACGACCCATCATGCCCATGTGACTCCGAAACCGAGGAGACCATCCCTCACTTACTGGCGGAGTGCCCGGTGTTCTTGAGGCTGAGGTATAATCTGGAGCAACATATTGACACGGAAGTCGCCGTAGATAAATTTCATAGTATTATAGCTGGCAAACACAGAGACAAGTTTCTGAACTATTGTATAGAAATATGTAAGCTAGTAAATAACAAAAACAAAGTAGTAGAATAAGTGTAATTACGACAACATAACGTAAGCTATGTTGCTAGTAATGTAACAAGTGTATCAAAATAGTAAAATGTAAAATAGAACAATAGTAAATAGGAAATAAAAAATAGCTAGATAATAACTGGTAATAAATAAAATATGTATAATTGGCAACCCCACAACCCACTCTGGGAAATATATAATATAGTAACATAGAAATAGAAATAAGATAAGAAAGAAATGTAAAACAAGTAAAAAATATGTAAAATAGTATAATAAGCAAAGTTAAACATAAGAGAGAAATGTGAAAAGGAGTGGAAATGAACTTATTTACCCACTAGAATTAAGAAATACAAAATAAATAAAGAAATATTAGAATAGAGAGTAGCAGGCGTCCCACCTGAAACAGAGTGTATGGTTGTATGAAAGAAAGATAAGGTATGAGGAAAGAATGTGACCATTTGAATGCGAGAACTGGAATGAATGAGAATTAGTAGTAAGGTCTCCGAAAAATCAATATCGGGGGAAGCTAGGCACACACCCAGCTACCCATGGTAGCTGGGCACTAAAAAAAAAAAAAAAAAAAAAAAAAAAAAAAAAAAACCTAACCTAACCTAACCTAACCTAACCTAACCTAACCTAACCTAACCTAACCTAACCTAACCTAACCTAACCTGGGGCGGGGCCCCAAGTGTTGTTCGTTTACGTCCACGTCGTCCGCCCTGGACCCCAACTTGACCACCGTAACGGAGTGGCAAGTTGGGTGACCGAACTTCGAACAGCTGGACTTGTGGCCATAATTGTGATCGATTTTTCATTATGAATGCGAAAAAGGAAAGTGATGCGGGAAGTGACACGAAAGTGTCGAGGCCCGGGACTCCAACCCCGGGCGGGAGGGAATTGCGGGTGTCGTTGTCGCGCTGCGACACCCGCAATTCGCCTTCGCAAAGCGCGATCAAATGCGACTGGCAGCGGCTGTCGGACTCCGATAGCAGCTGCCAGTCGATGATAACGGTTTCCTCCCGTCCCTCCCCGACTCCCAGGTTGTGGCAGCGCAAGCGCTGCAACAGTAAAAGCCCTGGGGAGTCGGGCAGCGACGGTGAGGAGTCGGCTGGCCCCAGCACCATCAGGGGCCAGCCCGGTAAAAGAGGGCGTGGGCGCCCTCCAACGACGGGCCAGTATGTCGGCCTGGCTCAGGCTCGAGCTAGCTACGCTGCGGCCAAGGAGCGCGAGCTTGAGCTCCAGGCGGAGGAGGAGCTCGCTCGGGACGCTTTTCAGGCCGAAGAGGAGGAGCGTCTGAAGCGGGAGGAGCGGCGATGCTCCTTCCTCCGAAAATCCCCGACGCTGGAGGAGGCGTCGACGTCGGCAGCTGCTCCTGTCCTTAGGTGCGAGCAGCTGTCGAAGGCGGTAGAGGAGGCGGTGAAGGCGATTGATACGATCGCCTACAAATCCTCCCGCCTGAAGGGCCAGAGTGTCCAGGGCCTGCGGAGTGCCGCCGGGTCGATTCTGGAACATATGCGAGAGATGGCCTCCCTCAAGTGTAGCGACGAGGTCATGCGCTTGAAGGGAGAGCTCGCGGCCGTGCGGGGCCAGATGGAGGAATTGAGGCGCCAGTTGAGCGCCGCTCCAACACCGTCGGCGGGGCTGTCGCGTGATGAGGTGCTGTACCTCATCGACGCGCGCCGCGCCGGCTTCGAGGATCGGCTGCTCCCGGCGCCTCGGTTGCGTCCTCCCCTCGCGGCGGACGCGCGCAATGCTGCCCGCATGGCCAGTGCTCCAGAGCCTGGCGGTGCACCTGTCGCCCCCTCACAGGGCCCTTCCGTCGGCGCTTCGGCGCCCACGCGCTCAAAGCGCAAGGCCGCTGGCGCCTCTGCCGCCGCGCCTCTGCCTGCCGTCCCCTCCACATCTGAGGTGGAGGTGACGGAAACTGTCGTGGCCGTTCCGCCGGCCTCTTCTTCTTCTCTCCCAGCACAGGGGGAGAAGAGGAACAGGAGGAAGAAGAAGAGCGCTGCGGCGCGTGAGGTAGAGGCGACGCGCCGAGAGCGTCAGTCGGCCTTAAGCAAACCAGCCCCGGCTTCCACGTCTCAGTCCCAAACTGAGACGTGGAACAATGTTGTTAAGCGGCCGAAGAAACCCGCTAATGCGCCCGCTAGGGCACCCGCGAAGCCAGGCGCAAAGAAGAAGAGCGCCCCGAATCTCCGCTCACCGCGAACCGCAGCGGTGGTTATTACGCTGCAGCGGGAAGCGGAGGTTCGGGGCGTGACATACGCCGAAAAGCTTGCCGAGGCTGAGAGGTCAATCGACCTCAAAAGCCTCGGCATCGACGGCTTGCGCTTCCGCACTGCAGCCACCGGGGGACGTATCCTCGAGGTGGCTGGTGCGGAGAGGAGCGCCAAAGCGGACGCATTAGCGGAAAAACTAAGGGCGTCCCTCGGCGACGACGTTCGTGTCGCCAGGCCGGAGAAGTGCGCGGAGCTGCGCATCTCCGGCCTCGGCGATTCAGCGACGAAGGAGGTCGTGGCGCGGGTGGTGGCGGACGTTGGAGGTTGCGCCATCACCAGCGTCGTTGTCGGGGCTATCGTTCGCCAGGCAAGCAGGGAGGGCACGGCGTGGGTGAAGTGCCCCGTCGCGGCGGCCAAACTTGTAACGGATGGCCGCCCCCTCGTCATCGGTTGGACCCGCGTCCGTGCGGTCCTTTTGGAGTCCAGGCCGCAGCGGTGCTTCCGCTGCCTGGATGTGGGGCACGTGGGGGCCAGGTGTGCTGCGGGAGTTGACCGCAGCGCCCTGTGCTTCCGCTGCGGGCAGCCCGGCCACAAAGCGGCCGGCTGCGCCGCGGATCCGCACTGCCCCGTGTGTGCGGCGGCGGGAGAGACCGCTGCGCACCGCCTGGGCGCCAAAGCTTGCCTGGCGGCATCGAAAAAACGGCGTCGTCGCCGAGGAGGAGTCGGTGGGAGGCGGGTCGGGCCGGTCGCGGACCCCGCTCCCACCCAATCTGTGGAGGTGATGGACACGGCTCAATCCTAGATGTCCACATTCTCGGTCCTGCAGGCCAACGTCAGGCACTGTGCTGCGGCCCAGGATGTTTTGATCCAGTCCGTAGCGCAGTGCCAGGCGACCGTGGCTGTAGTCGCCGAACCGTACGCGGTTCGTGCCCGCGATGATTGGGCCAGCGACCGCGACGGTGGAGTGGCTATCGTCTCCCAGCGGGGCGCCTTCGATAAGGTGTCCAAAGGACGAATGTGCGTCCTCGCGCTGCTGGGAGACGCTGCAGTGATCGGGGTGTACTGTCCGCCCAGGAAGACCCGAGCTCAATTTGAGCAGTTACTCGTTGAGCTCGGGGCTCTTGTGGCGGAAGCACACCCCACCCCGCTCATCGTCGTCGGGGACTTCAACGCCCACTCTACGGCGTGGGGATCTCCGGCGACGGACTTGCGGGGGGAGTTGTTGGAGGATTGGGCGGTGTCCATGGATCTGGTGTTGCTGAACCAGGGGGCGGTCCACACGTACGTGGGGGACAATGGCAACAGGTCCATTGTTGACCTGTCCTTTGCCAGTTCTGGCCTGGCGAACCACGTACGTGGCTGGAGGGTGGTCACGGAGGTGGAGACGATGTCGGACCACCGGTATGTCCGATTTGATATTGTCTCCCCCGCCCTGAGGACCCACGATCGTCCCCTGGCCGGTGAGGGCCCACGGTGGCGCTTAAACACGCTGAACCGGGAGCTGGCAGAAGAGGCGGCCATCGTCGAGCGATGGGCCGCGTTTGGCGGAAACCCGAGCGTGGACGCGAGGTCGGAGCGGTTATCTGAGGCTCTGACTCGCGTCTGCGATGCGGCGATGCGAAGGGCAGGGTCTGTCCAGCCGCGGCGGCGGGTGTATTGGTGGAACGACAACCTTGAAGGGCTGCGTGCTGCTAGTCACGCAGCCCAACGAAGATACACCCGCTACCGCGGTCGTAGGGCCGGAAACCCTGTCCTCGTGGAGGAGTTGCGCGCCGCATACCGGGACGCCCGAGCGGCCCTTCGCTCGGCGATCAAGGCCGCCAAAGACGAGTCGTGGAAGGTGTGGCTCGAGACTTTAAATGGAGATCCGTGGGGGCGCCCGTATAAGGCCGTGAGCGACAAACTCCGGCCTTATGCGCCCCCGCTCACTAGGTCTCTCGAGCCCACCTTCACTAGTGAAGTTGTCAGCTCCCTCTTCCCTGCGCGGGAAGAGTGGGTCCCGCCGTGTATGGCGGCACCAGATGGAACGCCGGCTGACACGGAGGCGATTCCGCCCGTGTCCGATGCCGAGTTAGGGGCAGCGGTTCTCAAACTCAAGATGAGACACCGCGCCCCCGGTCCGGACGGCATCCCAGGGCGGGTCGTCGCCCTGGTCATGCCGGCGTTCGAAGAAGAGACGCTCTCCCTGATGTCGGAGTGTTTGGCGTCGGGTAGAGTCCCGCGAACGTGGAAGACGGGGAAGCTCGTGCTGCTTAAGAAGCACGGGCGCCCCGTCGAGTCGCCGTCGGCCTACCGCCCCATTGTTCTGCTCGGCGAGATGAGCAAGCTTTTCGAGCGGGTGCTCGCTGCTCGTCTCGTCGGGCACCTTGAGGGGGCGGGGCCCAATCTCGACGGCGGCCAGTACGGGTTCCGTCGCGGGCGGTCTACCCTGGACGCCATCTCCCGACTCAGGGACAGCGTCCAAGAGGCGGTCGGTCGGGGGGAGGTGTTGTTGGCGGTGTCGCTGGACATCGCGAACGCCTTCAACACCATCCCCTGGCAGACCATCGCCGAGGCGCTGAGGTACCACAACGTCCCGTGGTACCTCAGGCGCGTCCTTGCGGACTATTTCGTGGACCGGGCCATTATCTACCCGGCCCGGTCGGGAATAGTCCGCAAGGAGATGTCGTGCGGTGTTCCACAGGGGTCGGTGCTTGGTCCGCTCCTGTGGAACATCGGCTATGACTGGGTCCTGCGCGGTGCAACTCTTACGGGGGTCGGCATTATTTGCTACGCCGACGACACCCTCGTCACCGCGCGGGGCCCAGAATTCAGGGACGCGAAGGTTCTGGCCACCGCGGGCGTTGCCCAGGTGGTCAGCCGCATCAGGGCGCTGGGACTCCAGGTGGCTCTCGAAAAGTCCGAGGCCGTGTTTTTCCACGGGCCTCGGCGGGGGCCACCTCGAGATTCCTTCATTGTGGTGAGCGGCACCCCCATCGCTATCGGGGAGACCATGAAGTACCTAGGATTGGTCCTCGATAGTCGGTGGGGTTTCGTCGAGCACTTCCGGCGCCTGGCACCCAAACTGGTGTCATACGCCGGAAGGCTGGCGCGGCTGCTACCCAATAAAGGGGGGCCGGAAAGTGCATGTCGCCGTCTCTATGACGGTGTAGTGCGCTCCAAGGCGCTCTACGGAGCGCCCATTTGGGCGGATGCTCTCTGCGCCAAAACCATCCCCCTGCTGCGGAGACCGCAGCGGGTGATTGCGCAGAGGGCTGCGAGAGCGTACTGCACCGTCTCTTATGAGGCGGCGTGTCTAATTGGCGGAAGCCCCCCGTGGGATCTCGAGGCTGGAGTCCTCACTCGCGTGTATAACGAAAGCGCCCTGGTGCGGATTAATGGAGGTCGCCCACTCCCGGACGAGATCGATCGCTGGAGACAGTCTGCTCGCGACGATCTCTTCCGGAAGTGGGCCAATAGGTTGGTCGTTCCCTCTGCGAGCGCGCGGCTCGTGGGGGCTGTCCGGCCCGTTCTTCGGCCTTGGGTGGAGAGGGCGCACGGTGCGCCGACGTACCACCTCACTCAGCTCCTCACAGGACATGGCTGTTTCGCCAAGTACCTGTGGGAGGTGGTGGGTGTGGAGTCGGACCCCGTGTGCCGTCACTGCCCAAGTGGCGCCGTGGACTCGGCTGAGCACACACTCGCCGAGTGCGCGGCGTGGGACGGGCCGCGAGTCGCCCTCACGGGCCGTGTTGGAAACGATTTGTCGCTGCCGGCCGTGGTGAGAGCCATGGTCGGCAGCCAGGAGTGTTGGGCCGCCGTCACCTCGTTTGCTTGTGAGGTGATGGCGGCCAAGAGAGAAGAGTTGCGGGTGCGGGAGCGTGCAGGTCAAACGCTCCCGCCTCGTCGTCCGGTTCGGGGGCGTCGCATGGCTCAATTCATGCGCGCTCCCGACTAGTGTTGTCCCGGTGGGTGGTGGTCGGGGGACCTCACCCACCGATGATCGTTTGGCGGAAGGCACCTCCCCGTGTTCCGGAGGTGCCTTAGTGCCCGCCCGCTCGGCCGCTCTCTGCCCCCTCTGCTTTCAGAGGGACGTACGAGGGCGGTGCGATGCGGGCTTGTTTTCTTCAGCTCCTTAGGGAGCTCCGGGGGGCCGACCATCTGGTCCCCCGAGGAGAGCCCCAACCCTACGGGGCATCCCTAGCCGGGTCGACGTAGAATCTCTAATTTCATATCCTTCGGCCCGGCTATAGGGTGAGTCGGAACACCGCGGGGTTTAGTGGGTAGGACGGTCCCTTCTTCCGGGACCGGTGAGTCCCACACACCGTCCCAGCTACCCCCGTAGCTGGGATGACGGTGCCTAAATGCATTCCCCGCGTCAACAAAAAAAAAAAAAAAAAAAAAAAAACCTAACCTAACCTAACCTAACCTAACCTAACCTAACCTAACCTAACCTAACCTAACCTAACCTAACCTAACCTAACCTAACCTAACCTAACCTAACCTAACCTAACCTAACCTAACCTAACCTAACCTAACCTAACCTAACCTAACCTAACCTAACCTAACCTAACTAAAAGCTAATTTATGACACACCACGGCTTGCCATGGGTGGGGTCGACATTGACATGAAAAACGAAATTAAGATCCTGGGACTTATAATTGACAGGAAGCTAACGTTCAACGCACACGTTGAAAGCGTCTGCAAAAAAGTCACCAACCTCCACAAACAGTTAACCAGGGCGGCAAAGGCAAGCTGGGGGTTACACCCGGAAATAGTACACACAATTTACACTGCGACCGTGGAGCCAATAGTTCTGTACGCGGCCAGTGCATGGGCACCAGCTGTCAAGAAGCTGGGCATCCAGAAGAGATTAAAATTTATACAGCGGAGTTTTGCACAGAAGATATGCAAGGCATATCGAACGGTCTCCCTCAACGCGGCACTAGTCTTAGCGGGTATACTCCCCCTTGACCTTCGGGTCAAGGAGGCAGCGCGACTATACAGAGCGAGAAGAGGCGAACAACTGCCGGAACTGCCTGGGAGGGAGACCGAGCGTATGCTTTCGGTCGCAGAAAATCCTCATCCTGCCGAGCATATGCGCCTGCAGTTCACTAGTCTGGGAAACCGTGAACAACTCGACCAAATCGGACATTCCGAAATTAAGATCTTTACTGACGGCAGCAAGATTGCGGGCAGGGTCGGGGCCGCACTTTCATTGTGGAAAGATGGGGCCGAGACAGCTGCTCGCAAACTTGTCCTGCCGCCTTTTTGCACGGTGTACCAGGCAGAACTGCTGGCGATATGCGAGGCAACAAGGATGATCTGCAAACATAGTGCTAGATCCTTCGGGGTGTTCAGCGACTCGACAGCAGCACTCCAGACCGTCGCGAATCCCAATTGTCTCCATCCCCTCGCTGTAGAAGCCCGGAAAAATTTCAGAATAAGTATTCTGGCAGGCAAATCTATTGACTTGTACTGGATAAAGGCACACGCGGGGATGGAGGGAAATGAGAGGGCCGACGAACTGGCAAAAGAAGCAGCGTTGCGGTCGAGGCGGGCACCGGATTACGACCTGTGTCCGGTTTCGTACGTCAAGCGTAGCATCCGAATGGATACTCTTGACGAATGGAATCGGCGGTACGAGTCCGGCGACACCGCCTCGATCACAAGGCTCTTCTTCCCAAATGCGGTGGAGGCGTACAGAGCTATTCGGAAATTCACTCCAGACAGATTCACCACACAGGTCCTAACGGGGCACGGTGGGTTCTCCGAGTACTTGACTCGCTTCAAGTGCAAGGAGAATCCATCGTGCGCTTGTGACCCCCAAGTTGAGGAAACCATCACTCACTTGCTGGTGGATTGTCCAACGTTTGCGAGGCAAAGATACAACACAGAACTAGAAATTGATATGGATATTACGATAAACAACTTTAAAATCATCATGAATGACAAAAACAGAAATAAGTTCCTGAAATTCTGTACAGAAATTTGTAAAACCGTAAATCTGAGAAATAGAGTCGATTAAAAAGTGAACCTACAGTAACATAATATGATATTATGTTATAATGTATAATAACAATAGAAATAAGAAAAAACTGGTAAATGTATAAGAAGTAGAAGATAAAACAAGGAACTAAAAATAGATGTAACAAAAATGTGAAACCTAAAAAACTGTTGTGTAAGAAGCAGTTATTGTAACATAATTAAGTAAAATAAAAACATGTCATAGTAATAAGAAATAGAAATAAATGTAATAGCAAATAAGAGAATAGAAATTAAGAAACAAATGTAAGTATAGCTGTTAAAAGTTGTAAAAGATACAGTAAATGTAAAGTAAAGTTATAAAAGTACATAAAAAGACAAAAACTGTAAAAAGGAGAGAAGGAAGGCGGAAGAATTATTTACTACCCTAGAAACTAGTATATAAGAAAAACAATAAATAAAGAATATAGAAAGATTAGCAGGCGTCCCACCTGGAAATGGAATGAAAGACAGAATGATAGAAAGATACAGTATGAAGCATGAAATTGACCATCCAATAGCGAGAACTGGCATGAATTGAGTAGACTAGGAAAGACTCCGAAAAATGAGCATCGGAGGTATATTAGGTACACACCCAGCTATCCATGGTAGCTGGGCATTAAAAAAAAAAAAAAAAAAAAAAAAACCTAACCTAACCTAACCTAACCTAACCTAACCTAACCTAACCTAACCTAACCTAACCTAACCTAACCTAACCTAACCTAACCTAACCTAACCTAACCTAACCTAACCTAACCTAACCTAACCTAACCTAACCTAACCTAACCTGGGTGGTCACGGAGGTGGAGACGATGTCGGACCACCGGTACGTACGGTTCGATATCGTCTCCCCCGCCCTGAGGACCCAGGATCGTCCCCTGGCCGGTGAGGGCCCACGGTGGCGCTTAAAAACGCTGAACCGGGAGCTGGCAGAAGAGGCGGCCATCGTCGAGCGATGGGCCGCGTTTGGCGGAAACCCGAGCGTGGACGCGAGGTCGGAGCGGTTATCTGAGGCTCTGACTCGCGTCTGCGATGCGGCGATGCGAAGGGCAGGGTCTGTCCAGCCGCGGCGGCGGGTGTATTGGTGGAACGACAACCTTGAAGGGCTGCGTGCTGCTAGTCACGCAGCCCAACGAAGATACACCCGCTACCGCGGTCGTAGGGCCGGAAACCCTGTCCTCGTGGAGGAGTTGCGCGCCGCATACCGGGACGCCCGAGCGGCCCTTCGCTCGGCAATCAAGGCCGCCAAAGACGAGTCGTGGAAGGTGTGGCTCGAGACTTTAAATGGAGATCCGTGGGGGCGCCCGTATAAGGTCGTGAGCGACAAACTCCGGCCTTATGCGCCCCCGCTCACCAGGTCTCTCGAGCCCACCTTCGTGAATGATGTTGTCAGCTCCCTCTTCCCTGCGCGGGAAGAGTGGGTCCCGCCGAGCATGGCGGCACCAGACGGAACGCCGGCTGACACGGAGGCGATCCCGCCCGTGTCCGATGCCGAGTTGGGGGCGGCGGTTCTCAAGCTCAAGTTGAGACACCGCGCCCCCGGTCCGGACGGCATCCCAGGGCGGGTCGTCGCCCTGGTCATGCCGGCGTTCGAAGAAGAGACGCTCTCCCTGATGTCGGAGTGTTTGGCGTCGGGTAGGGTCCCGCGAACGTGGAAGACGGGGAAGCTCGTGCTGATCAAGAAGCACGGGCGCCCCGTCGAGTCGCCGTCGGCCTACCGCCCTATTGTTCTGCTCGGCGAGATGAGCAAGCTTTTCGAGCGGGTGCTCGCTGCTCGTCTCGTCGGGCACCTTGAGGGGGCGGGGCCCAACCTCGACGGCGGCCAGTACGGGTTCCGTCGCGGGCGGTCTACCCTAGACGCCATCTCCCGACTCAGGGACAGCGTCGAAGAGGCGGTCGGTCGGGGGGAGGTGTTGTTGGCGGTGTCGCTGGACATCGCGAACGCCTTCAACACCATCCCCTGGCAGACCATCGCCGAGGCGCTGAGGTACCACAAGGTCCCGTGGTACCTCAGGCGCGTCCTTGCGGACTATTTCGTGGACCGGGCCATTATCTACCCGGCCCGGTCGGGAATAGTCCGCAAGGAGATGTCGTGCGGTGTTCCACAGGGGTCGGTGCTTGGTCCGCTCCTGTGGAACATCGGCTATGACTGGGTCCTGCGCGGTGCAACTCTTACGGGGGTCGGCATTATATGCTACGCCGACGACACCCTCGTCACCGCGCGGGGCCCAGAATTCAGGGACGCGAAGGTCCTGGCCACCGCGGGCGTTGCCCAGGTGGTCAGCCGCATCAGGGCGCTGGGACTCCAGGTGGCTCTCGAAAAGTCCGAGGCCGTGTTTTTCCACGGGCCTCGGCGGGGGCCACCTCGAGATTCCTTCATTGTGGTGAGCGGCACCCCCATCGCTATCGGGGAGACCATGAAGTATCTAGGATTGGTCCTCGATAGCCGATGGGGTTTCGTCGAGCACTTCCGGCGCCTGGCACCCAAACTGGTGTCATACGCCGGAAGGCTGGCGCGGCTGCTCCCCAATAAAGGGGGGCCGGAAAGTGCATGTCGCCGTCTCTACGACGGTGTAGTGCGCTCCAAGGCGCTCTACGGAGCGCCTATTTGGTCGGACGCTCTCTGCGCCAAAACCATCCCCCTGCTGCGGAGACCGCAGCGGGTGATTGCGCAGAGGGCGGCGCGAGCGTACTGCACCGTCTCTTACGAGGCGGCGTGTTTGATTGGCGGGAGCCCCCCTTGGGATCTCGAGGCTGGAGTCCTCAAGCGCGTTTACGACGAAAGCGCCCTGGTGCGGATAGATGGAGGTCGCCCACTCCCGGACGAGATCGATCGCTGGAGACAGTCTGCTCGCGACGATCTCTTCCGGAAGTGGGCCATTAGGTTGGCGTGTCCCTCCGCGAGCGCGCGGCTCGTGGGGGCTGTCCGGCCCGTTCTTCGGCCTTGGGTAGAGAGGGCGCACGGTGCCCCGACGTACCACCTCACTCAGCTCCTCACAGGACATGGCTGTTTCGCCAAGTACCTGTGGGAGGTGGTGGGTGTGGAGTCGGACCCCGTGTGCCGTCACTGCCCAAGTGGCGCCGTGGACTCGGCAGAGCACACACTCGCCGAGTGCGCGGCGTGGGACGGGCCGCGAGTCGCCCTCACGGGCCGTATCGGGTTTGATTTGTCGCTGCCGGCTGTGGTGCGAGCCATGGCCGGCAGCCAAGAGTGCTGGGCCGCCGTCACCTCGTTTGCTTGTGAGGTGATGGCGGCCAAGAGAGAGGAGCTGCGGGTGCGGGAGCGTGCAGGTCAAACGCTCCCGCCTCGCCGTCCGGTTCGGGGGCGCCGCATGGCAGCTTTCGTGCGCGCCCCCGACTAGTGTTGTCCCGGTGGGTGGTGGTCGGGGGACCTCACCCACCGATGATCGTTTGGCGGAAGGCACCTCCCGGTGTTCCGGAGGTGCCTTAGTGCCCGCCCGCTCGGCCGCTCTCTACCCCCTCTGCTTTCAGAGGGGCGCTCGAGAGTGGTGCGATGCGGGCTTGCTGCTTCTTCAGCTCCTTAGGGAGCTCCGGGGGGCCGACCATCTGGTCCCCCGAGGAGAGCCCCATCCTTACGGGGCATCCCTAGCCGGGTCGACGTTGAATCTTCATCTTCATATCCCTCGGCCCGGCTATAGGGTGAGGAGGAACACCGCGGGGTTTAGTGGGTAGGACGGTCCCTTCTTCCGGGACCGGTGAGTCCCACACACCGTCCCAGCTACCCCCGTAGCTGGGATGACGGTGCCTAAATGCATTCCCCGCGTCAACAAAAAAAAAAAAAAAACCTAACCTAACCTAACCTAACCTAACCTAACCTAACCTAACCTAACCTAACCTAACCTAACCTAACCTAACCTAACCTAACCTAACCTAACCTAACCTAACCTAACCTAACCTAACCTAACCTAACCTAACCTAACCTAACCTAACCTAACCTAACCTAACCTAACCTAACCTAACCTAACCTAACCTAACCTAACCTAACCTAACCTAACCTAACCTAACCTAACCTAACCTAACCTTTTTTTTTTTTTTTTTTTTTTTTTTTTTTTTTTTTTTTTTTTTTTTTTTACAAGGAGTGATCCGCTTACAGACGAAACACGCTGGCGAGGCGTGTGACAGTGTGAGGGTCGCCCAGCACCTGATCTTGTTGGCACTGGGAATACTCACTAAAACTCCTTGGCACCGATCTGCCCAAGAACAGAGGTGTTTTGGGACCTGAAAACTCACCAAAACACCTCAGGGCTGCTCAGCCTCGCTGAGCTACCGCGCCGGGGGGAGGATTACCTCGGTGTGCGCCAGGTAATCCACCAGACGTGGTGGCCAGTGCAATGCACACGAGAGGGCCACTCTCGTGTGCTGGCCACCCAAAGGGTTAGAGAGGGTCTGCGACCGGAGCCACTCGCCCTCTCCTTCCCCTCCGCCTACGCCGGATGGGAGCGGCTAGAGCATCCTCTTCCCGCTCCCTCTCCGCAGCCTCCTTCGCCGACATGACATCTTCGGCGAAGTTGGCGATCTCATCCCAGGCCTCCTCGCTGTCGAGCATAGCACGTACCATGCCCGACAGCGTGAGGCCGCGTCCGTCAATCGCGGCATACAATTGATGGCGTTGGTCCCGCCATGCAGAGCACTCCCAAAGAGTGTGCTCTGCATTATCTTCCGGAGCGCCACAATGTTGGCAGATGGGCGACTCCTCTCGCCGTGCCACCCGGTGCAGGTAGTGACCGAAACATCCATGTCCAGTCAATACCTGCACCAGGCGGAAGGTTAGGTCTCCCCACTCGCGTCGGACCCACTTTTCCAGCACCGGTCGGATGGCGTCGATCGTTCGATGGCCAGCGACTGGGCGAGATAGTGTCTCGCCCCACCGACGCAGAGCTTCTCTCCGCGCCTGTGAGCGAACCTCCTCGATCTCCTCGAGGCCAGGCCGCTCACCCCGAGTTCTGGCGTCGACCCGATGCTGATACACTTCTGCAAGCACAAGTGCATCAACATCCCACGGCAGCGTGCCTGCCAAGACACAGGCAGCTCCGTGGCTGACCGTGCGATATGCCCGCACGGCCCGGGCCGCAATCACCCTCTGCGGTTGGCGCAGGAGAGCACGCGTCCGCCGGGAGAGACACCCCGCCCACACCGGGGCTCCATATAGGGCCATGGAACGAAGGACGCCGTGGTATAGACGACGACAAGACCGACCGGGGCCACCCACATTGGGGAGCAGGCGTCCGAGGGCGGCTGCGGCAGAACGCAGCCGGGGAGCCAGGAGGCGCATGTGCTCCTCGAAGGTCCACTTGGGGTCCAAAACAAGACCCAGGTATTTTAAATGGGGGGTGACCTGTACGCGGACACCCTCCACTCGGACGGAGAGGGACGGCGGGGTCCCACGACGCGGGGGGTGGAAGGCCATGGCCCTCGTTTTTGTGAGGGCCACTTCCAACCCCAACCGACGGATTCGTCGGACCACCAGGGACGAACCGACTGACGCAAGATGCGCTGCGTCCTCCCATTCTTTCGCGGCCGCTGCTACCAAGGTATCATCCGCAAAACACACGACATCCATCCTTGGCAGCAGCGAGCCGCGAAGCACCCAGTTGTACCCCAGGTTCCACAACAACGGACCAAGAACGGAACCCTGGGGTACACCTGCGACCACTCTCCAGTGCCGGATTCGCCCCTCCGCATCCTCATATATCACGCTGCGGTTTCCGAGGTAGTCCCTGACCAACCTGCGGAGGTAGATGGGCACCCCGTGAAACCGCAGCGCCTCCTCAATACACTCGTGGGGGATGGCGTTGAAAGCGTTGGCAATGTCCAAGGACACCACCAACACCACCTCCCCACGAGCCGCTGCCGCCTCTGTCCACCCCTTCAGACGGACGACTGCGTCTGCCGTAGACCGCCCTGTCCGGAAGCCGTACTGGCAGTCCGCCAAGTCGGGTCCCACACTCTCGAGGTGCTCGATGATGCGGGAGGCGAGAATCTTCTCAAAAGCTTTTCCCGCCTCATCGAGCAGCACGATCGGTCGGTAGCCCGCCGGTGAGTCCGCCGGGCGGCCTTCCTTGCGCAGCAGACACAGTCGTCCCACCTTCCACCTGCTGGGAAAACGCAGTTCTCGGATGCAAGTGTTCAGCACCGCTCGGAAACGCGCTTCAAGAGGGCCCAGAGCGATGGCCAATACTTTGGCCGGAACTCCATCGGGCCCGGGCGCCTTCTTCTTCAAATTGAGTCGTTCCCTTACGGCACCGAACTCCGCATCCGAGATGGGTGGCCCATCAGCCCACACCTCCGAGGCAAAATCGGAGGTCGGCATAGTTGGAGGCACAAAGTCTTCTTCCGTCTCCGGGAACAGAGATTGGAGAACTCGGTTTAGGAGCACCGGTTCCATACAGGATATAGGCGGAGCTGGAGCTGCGAGTTTCCGCCTGATTATCCTGTACGGTCGGCCCCAAGGGTCACCATTGAGGACGTCCAGGAATCGGTCCCAGGCTTCGGACTTAGCCCTGCGGATGGCCACCCTCAGAGCCCCGTGGGCCTCCTGGTACTCGTGACGGAGTCCCTCCTCCTCACCGGGTTCTCTCCGGGCTCGCCTGCGACAGCGTTGGTAAGCGCGCCTGGCTCTCAGACTGGTGGCACGCATATCAGAAAGTTCCGGCGTCCACCAGTACATTTGTCTCGGGTTTCGAGGACCCGCTCCTCGCTTCGGCATGGCAGAGTCACACACGGCGCGTAAGTCATCCGCGAGTAACTCCGCCATGGCGTCGGGATCTTCTGCGATGGAGTCGGGCACCTCGGCCCACGCTCGTACCAACGCTGCCTCCTCCGCCACGTCCGACCGGAGCTTTGCCAGCACCCACCCGGGAAAAGGAGAGACACCCGCTGCTTCCCAGAGACGGAGAGAAATCGCCGCCGTTGGGGTGGTGGAGACCTCATATCTGACGTATCTGTGGTCAGATAGAGTCTCCACCCCCTCCACCACGCGCCAGTCCCTAATGTAGGGAGACAGGGGTGCGGAGGCAAAGGTCACGTCCACTCTGGACGTGCCCTGCCACCGCACGCAAGTCGGCGTGTTTCCGGTATTGAGGATCTGGAGCCCTGAGGACAGAACCCATGCCTCCAGATCCTCACCACGCGCATCTGTATAGTAGTCTCCCCACATACGGGAGTGAGCGTTTACATCGCCCGCTACCAGCACCGGAATTGCAGCCGCCCGATGAACGACACCCTCCACCACGGTCAGGAATCGCTCAAACTCCACACGGTTGCGGTTGGGGGAGAAGTACAGTGACAACACTAAGATTCCCCCCCAACGAGCCGCAACATAACCCTCCCCTCTTTCGACGAGAGTAAGAGGGGAAGGCGACACTCCGGACACCATGATCGCCGCGAGGCCATCCGTCGAGCCCACCCACCTTGAAGATGGGGGGACGAGGTTTGGCTCCGAGACGACCACCAAATCAATGTCCCACTCAGCCGCCGCCTGGCACAAGAGGTCCTGGGCGCCGGCTGAGCGGTCCACGTTCGCCTGCAGTACACGTCCTATGGATCTAACTGACATTGTTAGTGTCCATAGGCGCGACTGCAGGGGCGGCCGGAGCGGCCGCGGCGCGAGCGAATCCCGAAAGTGGGATGAGACGACCTCTGACCGGGGGGGGATTGCAGCGCAAGCCTGCCATACGGTGCCCTGAGGGCAGGCCTCGATCGGCGCAGATCGCACAACGCGGCGCTAAAGTGCACGAGGAGAGAGTGTGCCCCTCCTGACCGCAGCGATAACACAGGGCACTGCGATCCTTCTTTGAGGGGCACAGCACCTGCGGGTGACCCACTCCCATACATCTAAAGCACCGCATTGGGCGCTGCTCCAGAACTGTGATCGAGGCGCTGCTCCACCCGACCTCCAAGCGCTGCAATCCCGCCAGGGAGGAGACTGCGTCTATCGGGCAGGTGACTATGGCCGAGCCCACTCCTGTGTAGCCCGGCGAGATGGTGCCAACTTTGAAAAGATCGGGAGGGCACCCGGATTTTTCGGCCAAGGCCCGCCGAAGCTCCTCCTCGGACACTGCATCGTCCAAACCGGACAGGCGAATGCGTGCCGATTTGGTTGGCCTGGTGACCTTGGCGTCACCACCCAGGGCCTCCCCGATCCTAGCCGCCAGCGTGTCGGCCTGCAACGGCGTGGTTTGCTTTGGGAGCTCTATAATACGAGCCCCCGTGATGCCAGTCCGGAACCTGGCCGCTCCAATGCCGAGTGCACCCAGGCTAACCGATGACTTTGCCTTGGCAATGGCATCCCTATACGTGACGCCCTCCGCCACCGCCTCAGGCTTGAGGGACACCACCACCGCCAGCGTCTTAGGCGCCTTGGGCAGCCTGGGCTTCTTAGGCTCCGGGGCCCTCGCCGCCTTCTTCCTCCTATCCTTCTTCTGGACGGTTGTCCACGAATCCTCCTGGAGGACAGGCTGCTCCACGCTTGATGGCCCCGCAACCTGTTCCACGGCTCGCTTGGCCACCTTCTGATGTCTGGCCTCTTTCGGCATATTTGCCGGGGGGGCCAGAGTAGTGGGTGCAGACGCATCAGAAGTTATGGTGCGCTTGCCCTTCCCTTTCCCCTTTTTACTCTCCGTTGCCAACGGCGGTCGGTGCAGCTGGGGTTGGGCGGGCAAGAGGCGTCCATCTACCTCAAGCCCCTCTAGCCTGGCGCTTATGACGCCCCCCACGTGGTCAATAAGTTCGCGCTGGAGGCGACTCACGAGACCCTCCAAATCCCCCATGGTCACTCCTCGTTCACTTGATTGAACCACGCTCACTTCCACTGGAGAAGACTCCGGCTCCTTGTGTGCAGTGGGACTCTTTGAATGGCGTCTGCTTTCCGCAAATTCGCGTCTCAATGCTGCCACTTCTTCATTAAGAGCAGACAACTGGCCCCTAAGGCGTTTGTTGTCCGCTCTAAGCCTCCGCATTTCTTCGCCGTCGTTACGCGTCGCCAGCGTGTGAACCGTTTTAAGTAGAGACGCCGTGCGGTCCTTTATTTCGCGCACCCAGGTACCCTTAAGATTTTTGGACCTGGAAGCCACCATGTGCAGGTAACCTGCGTCCTCACGGGATTGTTCCAGCAGGTCCTCCACAGGAGCACTCGTTGGAGAGCCTTTTCCACATCTTGCTGTCCTCGGGGATGGCCTCGGTTCCACAACAGTGGGTTCCGATTCATCCTCCGAATCGGGCGGTCCTTTCATTAATTCCCTTCTAGCTCGGGACATCTCCACGCTGTGGACAGTCCCTTTGCTCTTCGGGGAACGCCTTTTAGAGACTCCGGCCTTTTTCTGAGGAGGATCGTCTTCACTCAGATCGGACATGCCTGATACGAAGAAGTTGTACCGTGTCTTCCTGCTGCAGGCTGAGTACACACTTCTTCCTGAATCAGAATCGTTCAAGGATTCCATCTCCATTGACCAGTTGAGGGCACTGCCCACAACCGAGTCAGGTGGAGATTGAATTTTTTTTTCCCCGCCTTTCAGGGAATCTGTATGTTACAGACTCCGCTTACAGGCAACACAGAACAGGAACAACACCAAACAGATCGAGACAAAACAAACAAACAAAAAAAAAAAAAAAAAAAAAAAAAAAAAAAACAAAACAATCAAAGCAATACCAAAATCAAGAAGCAATCAAAACCAGGTAACACGCCGAGTTGTTATTCAAGGGAAGCAAAGAAAAGCCAATTGGAGTACTGAATAGATCGAAGAACACCATCCACTGGCCACTGCGTTACCGCGCACCAAGTGGAATGGGTCAACAAAAGCACACACAGCAAAGCTCACAAAGGGGAAAAACACTTTGAACACCGATTTGGCCACTCAAGTTTCGTTACTGAGATTCGGTCACCCAACTTGCCACTCCGTTACGGTGGTCAAGTTGGGGTCCAGGGCGGACGACGTGGACGTACTCGAGTAACACTTGGGGCCCCGCCCCAACCTAACCTAACCTAACCTAACCTAACCTAACCTAACCTAACCTAACCTAACCTAACCTAACCTAACCTAACCTAACCTAACCTAACCTAACCTAACCTAACCTAACCTAACCTAACCTAACCTAACCTAACCTAACCTAACCGGAACCAATAGTGTTGTACGCGGCTAGCGCTTGGGCACCCGCGGTGGAGAAGCTGTACATCCAGAAAAAGCTCAAATTTATACAACGCAGTTTCGCGCAGAAGATCTGCAAGGCATACCGCACGGTCTCCCTCAACGCGGCACTGGTTCTGGCGGGCATACTCCCCCTTGACCTTAGGGTCAAGGAGGCAGCGCTATTATACCGAGTCAGAAAAGGAGAACCACTGCCAGACATGGCCGGGAGGGAGGTCGAGCGGATGCTTTCTATCGCGGACAGTCCTCACCCCGCCGAACATATGCGCCTGCAGTTCACTAGCCTGGGAAACAGAATTCAGCTGGAGCAGAATATCAATTCTGACATTCAAATTTACACCGACGGCAGCAAGATTGAGGGCAGGGTCGGGGCCGCACTTTCTTTATGGAAAGATGGGGTCGAGACAGCTGCCCGCAAGCTTGTTCTGCCGTCCTTCTGCACTGTATACCAGGCCGAACTGCTGGCGATATGTGAGGCTACGAGGCTGATTACCGAGCACAGAGCAACAACTTTCGGGGTGTACAGTGACTCAACCGCGGCACTCCAGACGGTCGCGAATCCCAATTGCCTCCACCCCCTCGCTGTTGAAGCCCGTAAAAATATTAGAAAAGCGTTTCTAACAGGCAAATTATTAAATTTGTACTGGTTAAAGGCACACGTGGGGATGGAGGGGAATGAGAGGGCCGACCAACTGGCAAAAGAAGCAGCGTTGCGGTCGAGGCGGGCACCGGACTACGACCTGTGCCCGATCTCATTCGTCAGGCGATGTATCCGATCGGGTACGCTTGGCGAATGGAATCGGAGGTACGAGTCCGGCGACACCGCCTCGATCACAAGGCTCTTCTTCCCGAACGCGGTGGACGCGTACAGCACTGTTAGGAAGTACACACCAGACAAACTCACCACACAGGTCCTGACGGGGCACGGTGGGTTCTCCGAGTACTTGACTCGTTTCAAGTGCAAGGAGAACCCAGCGTGTACTTGCGATCCCCAGGTAGAGGAGACCATCCCTCACCTGCTGGTGGAATGCCCGGTGTTCTCTAGGCTTAGATACAATATAGAGCAACAGATGGACATGGCAGTCACGATAGGAAATCTGAGTAGTATGATGAAAAGTAAAAATAGAAAGAAATTTTTGGAATTTTGTACAAATATTTGCAGAATCGTAAATGAAAGAAACAGAACGGAGTAATAAGTGTATTTACAATAACATAATAGAATATTATGTTAAACTGTATAATAACAAACATGTATATATATAAAATAGGTATAAAATTGTAGAAAATTAGATTGAGAGACAAAAAGTTAAGCGTAAGGATTATAATATGTAAGAAAGTTTTATGGTATAGTCGGTAATACCGCAGCCCACTCTGCTGCGACAGAGGATTATATGTAAGAAGTTACAGTAATAAATCATAAAATAGAGAGTAAGAACTATGTATTGTCAACTAGATTAATAAGATATAACATATAAAATATTGTAATATAAAAAACAAAAATGTAAAAAAGGAAAAGAGAAAAGGAGGTGGAGAGAAATTATTTACTTACCCTTAGAATAAGAATGATATAACAGTATAATAAAGAAACGTAGACCCGAGAATAGCAGGCGCCCCACCTGATAAAACTATACATGAGGATGAATGATAGAAAGAACCAGTATGCTGAATGAAAGTGCACAATCGAATGCGGGAACTGGAATGAAACTGTAGTCTAGGAACGTCCCTGAATAATTAGCATCAGGGGGTAGTCAGGCACACACCCAGCTACCCATGGTGGCTGGGCAAAAAAAAAAAAAAAAAAAAAAAAAAAAAAAAACCTAACCTAACCTAACCTAACCTAACCTAACCTAACCTAACCTAACCTAACCTAACCTAACCTAACCTAACCTAACCTAACCTAACCTAACCTAACCTAACCTAACCTAACCTAACCTAACCTAACCTAACCTAACCTAACCTAACCTAACCTAACCTAACCTAACCTAACCTAACCTAACCTAACCTAACCTAACCTAACCTAACCTAACCTAACCTAACCTAACCTAACCTAACCTAACCTAACCTTTTTTTTTTTTTTTTTTTTTTTTTTTTTTTTTTTACAAGGAGTGATCCGCTTACAGACGAAACACGCTGGCGAGGCGTGTGACAGTGTGAGGGTCGCCCAGCACCTGATCTTGTTGGCACTGGGAATACTCACTAAAACTCCTTGGCACCGAACTGCCCTAACGGAGGCGATTTGGGACCTGTAAACTCAACCAAACCACCTCTGGGCTACTCAGCCTTGCTGAGCTGCCGCGCCGGTGGAGGATTACCTCGGTGTGCGCCAGGTAATCCCCAGACGTGGTGACCAGTGCAATGCACACAAGAGTGCCACTCTCGTGTGCTGGCCAACCTCGGGCTAGAGAAGGTCCGCGGCCGGAGCCGCTCGCCTTCTTCTACCCCTGCGTCTGCGTCGGATGGGAGCGGCCAGAGCATCCTCTTCCCGCTCCCTTTCCGCAGCCTCTTTCGCCGAAATGACTATTTCGGCGAAGTTGGCAACTGCCTCCCAAACCTCCGCGCTGCCGAGCATAGCAGTTACTAATGTCGGCAGCGCGAGGTTAGCCCCATTGAGCTTCGCGCTCAATTCCCGGCGCTCGTCTCGCCACGCCGGGCACACAGCTAGTGTGTGCTCGGCTGTGTCGTCAGGAGCGCCGCAGTGATGGCACGCCGGCGTCTCCTCGCGCTGGGCGACCCGGTGCAGGTAGTGACCGAAACACCCGTGTCCGGTCAATATCTGCACCAGGCGATAGGTGAGTTCCCCATCTTGGCGGCTCACCCACTCCTCCAGCACCGGACGAATCGCCTCGATTGTCCGGTGGCCAGCATCAGGGGACGTCAGCGCCCCCTCCCAGCGCCGCATCGCCTCTCTCCGCGCCTGTGAACGAACCTGCTCGACTTCCTCGAGGTCAGGTCGCTCACCCCTCACTCTGGCATCGACCCTCAGTCGGTGCACCTCCGCCAGTACCGGTGCCTCAATCGACCACGGGAGAGTGCCCGCTAGGACGCAGGCCGCTCCGTGGCTGACCGTCCGGTAAGCCCGCACCGCCCGGGTCGCGATCGCCCTTTGAGGTTGGCGCAGAAGAGCCCGCGTATGGCGTGTTAGGCAGTCTGCCCATACTGGGGCCCCGTACATCGCCATCGACCGCATCACACCGTGATACAGTCGACGGCATGCCGAGCCCGGCCCTCCAACATTTGGGAGAAGGCGACCAAGTGATCGCGCAGCAGCGCACAATTTAGGAGCGAGGAGCTCGAAATGCTTGCAAAAGCTCCATCGCGGGTCGAGGGTTAGGCCGAGGTATTTAATGTTTGCCTCGACTTGTATCTGCGTGCCGTCAACGAGAACCTTGAGCCCTGTGGGGACCCTCCGACGTGGCGTGTGAAAGTGCATGGCCCTTGTTTTATCCAGGGCCACTTTCAGCCCTAACATGCGAATGCGCCGGACAACCATGGAGGTGCCGACCGACGCAAGGTGGACTGCATCCTCCCAGTCTCTAGCCGCTGCCGCCACGAGAGTGTCGTCTGCAAAACAGACGACGATCATTCTCGGCAGCAGTGAGCCACGGAGAACCCAGTTATACCCCAGGTTCCATAGTAGTGGGCCTAACACGGAGCCCTGGGGTACACCCGCCGACACCCTCCATGATTGAATCCGGCCCGCAGGATCCTCATACAGGACGTATCTGTTCTTTAGATACCCGCTGATCAGAACACGCAGGTATGGAGGCACTTCGTGAAAGCGGAGTGCTTCCTCTATGCATTCGTGGGGGATGGTGTTGAATGCGTTGGCTATGTCCAAGGACACACCCAACACCACCTCCCCACGTGCCGTTGCATTATTTGCCCACTGTTTGAGGCGACTGACCGCATCGGCGGTTGACCGCCCAGTTCGGAAGCCGTATTGGTTATCGGCCAAGTCCGGTCCCACACCCTCGAGGTGCCCGATGATTCGGGAGGCAAGGATTTTCTCGAAGGCCTTCCCCGCCTCATCGAGCAGCACTATCGGACGATAACCCGCCGGCGAATCCGCTGGACGACCTTCCTTCCTCAGCAGGCACAGTCGCCCCATTTTCCATCTGCCAGGGAAACAGACTTTTGCGATGCAGAGGTCGACTACCGCACGGAAACGCTCCTCCAGAGGGCCCAGGGCGATAGCCATGACTTTGGCTGGGACTCCATCTGGCCCTGGTGCCTTATTCTTCTGGCGGAGCAGTTCCCGTACGATACCGAACTCTGCATCCGACACTGGCGGCCCATTAGCCCACCCCTCCGAGGCAGAATCGGAGGGCGGCATTCTGGGGGGCACGAAGACTCCGGGGTCGGGGAACAGGGTCATCAGAACTGCACGCAAAACTGATGGCTCCATGTCGGAAGTCGACGGAGCTGGGGATGACAGTTTCCGCCCTATTACCCTATACGGTCGGCCCCAGGGGTCGCGGTCGAGAACCGCCAGGTAACGGTTCCAAGCGTCCTCTTTAGCCTGGCATATGGCGGATCTGAGGGCTTTGTGGACGTCCTTGTATGCTTGGTGAAGCCGTTGCTCCTCACCAGGCTCTCTGCGGGCGCGCCGGCGGCAGCGCTGGTACGCACGCCTTGCCCTTGTACTGGCAGCACGCAGATCGGATATTTCCTGCGTCCACCAGTACACTTGGCCTCGGTGATGAGGGCCCGCCCGCCGTTTTGGCATGGCGGAGTTACACACGACCCTCATGTCATCAGCAAGTAACTCCGCCATGGCATCGGGATCCTCTGAGATAGTTTGGGGCACCTCAGCCCACGCACGCACCATCGCCGCCTCCTCAGCCACATCCGGCTGGAGCTGCTTTTGGACCCATCCAGGGAATTTGGATACGCCCGTCGTCGTCCGGAAGCGGAGAGGAGGAACCCCTGTTGGTGTGGTGGAGACCTCGTATCTGACATACCTGTGGTCAGATAGGGTCTCCGGGTCCTCCATTACTCGCCAGTCCCGTATGCAGGGAGCCAGCGATGCGGTGGCAAAGGTCACATCAACTCTTGACGTGCCCTGCCACCGCACACAAGTTGGGGTGTTTCCAACGTTAAGGATCTGAAGCCCCAGGGACAGAACCCAGGACTCCAGATCCCTACCCCGGGCGTCTGTGTGCCAGTCCCCCCAACATAGGGAGTGGGCGTTAAGATCGCCCGCCACCAGCACCGGGCTGGGCGCCGCTCTGCGCACCACACCCTCCACCACGTCCAAGAACCGCCCGAACTCCACTCGGCTGCGGTTAGGGGAGAAGTACAGCGATACTACTGTAATCCCCCCCCAACGCGCCGCAACAAATCCCTCCCCTCGTTCAGAGAGAGAAAGAGGGGGCGTCACTCCGGCCACCATGACCGCCGCGAGGCCATCCACCGAACCCACCCACCGTGGGGATAAAGGAATTAAGTTTGGCTCCGAAACGATCACTAGATCGATGTCCCACTCAGCCACCGCCTGACACAAGAGGTCCTGTGCGCCGACTGAGTGGTCCACATTCGCCTGCAGTACACGACCTATGGATCTAACTGACATTGGTAGTGTCCATAGGCGCGACTGCAGGGGTGGAACCTAACCTAACCTAACCTAACCTAACCTAACCTAACCTAACCTAACCTAACCTAACCTAACCTAACCTAACCTAACCTAACCTAACCTAACCTAACCTAACCTGGGGCGGGGCCCCAAGTGTTGTTCGTTTACGTCCACGTCGTCCGCCCTGGACCCCAACTTGACCACCGTAACGGAGTGGCAAGTTGGGTGACCGAATTTCGAACAGCTGGACTTGCGGCCATAAAGAAGGAAATAATTAACTATATCAGTGTTATCATGGATAATAAGAAGGAGAATGTGCGTCAACAAAAAAAAAAAAACCTAACCTAACCTGGGGTGCTAGGTCGGGGAACCTCCTAGTGTGCTTGGACCCGTTTCCTATCCCTTCGGGCTATATGCCCGGGGGGAGTGGCAACTGGACTAAGACGGTGCATCCTGGATAGTCGGCTAACAGGCGCAGCGCTAAAATTTGCTGCCCCTGTAAGTCGATGAACCAATATCCCGACAGCCGACCCCATTGCACGAGGGGGTCGTGGTCTGGCAGGCCTGCTAGGCCTGCGGTGTCGCGGCGTGTCCTCGCCGTGGCAACTTTGTGACGTTCGCTCCCGGAAACGGTAGAAGCCTTGTTTGTCGTCCATTGGTCGGTTATTTCACCGATCAAAGCTGACCCCATTGTACGAGGGGGTCGTGGTTTGGCGGGTCTTCAAGGCCTGCGGCGTCGCGACGTCTCCCGGAGATCCGGTTGTAGCGTCGCGGCGCAGCTTGTTGTTGTCCGCTCCCGGCTTTTTGCCGGTAGAAGCGCGGTGATTGTCGGTCGTCTTCTCGACTGAAGCTGACCCCATTGCACGAGGGGGTCGTTGTTTGGCGGGCCTGCAAGGTCTGCGGCGTCGCGATAGCTCCCGGAGACCCGGTTGTAGCGTCGCGACGCAGCTTGTTGTTGTCTGCTCCCGGCTGCGGCCGGTAGAAGCGGGGAGAGTCGTGGACGCGTAGGCCTACTGCTCGCGCAGGGGTCTACACAGGCGTCGGTGTTGGGGAGGACCAGCCACCCTCCTCGCGTTCCGTAGCCCCTAAGGTCATCGCAACCATCTGACTGGTGGCTCCAGTTGGTACGTGGTGTCCTTAGGGACCGGAGGGCTTGCCTTAATTGGCCGGCCCGCGACAAGGACAGTCTTTAAAACCCGACAGCGAAGTCGTTAAAACCTGTACGGGCACCTGGCGAACCCTGCAGTATTTAGCCCGCTCCCTGGAATGAGCGTCACCCAGGGAGTGAAACCCTTCGTCTCTTCTCGTGGGAACAAAATGGAAAGTGATCTAAAATTAAAAATAAACCAAAAACAAAACGACGTTGTAGAGGTCGACGCGGAAGTGTCGAGGCCCGGGACTCCAACCCCGGGCGTGAAGGAGTTGCGGGTATCGCTGTCGCGGTGCGACACGACCCCGCACAGTGCGTGTAGAGACGCAAAATGTGACTGGCCACAGCTGTCTGACTCTGACAGCAGCTGTCAGTCAATGGAGACGGTTTCCTCCCGTCCCTGTTCGACCCCCAGGTTGTGGCAGCGTAAACGCTGCAACAGTAAGAGCCCTGGGGAGTCGGGCAGCGACGGTGAGGAGTCGACTGGCCCCAGCAACATCAGGGGCCAGTCCGTTAAAAGAGGGCGTGGGCGCCCGCCAACGACGGGGATGTATGTTGGCCTGGCCCAAGCCAGGGCCACTTATATTGCGGCCAAGGAGCGCGAGCTCGAGCTCCAGGCGGAGGAAGAGCTCGCGAGGGCCGCTTTCCAGGCCAAGGAGGAGGAGCGTTTGAGGCGGGAGGAGGGGCGGCGCTCCTTCCTCCGAAAATCCCCGACGATGGAGGAGGCGTCGACGTCGGCAGCTGTACCGGTGTTGAGGTCCGACCAGCTGAAGGTGGCGGTCGAGGAGGGGTTGAAGTCGATCGAGATGATCGCCTTCAAGTCCTCCCGCCTGAAGGGCCAAAGTGTACAGGGCCTGCGGAGTGCCGCCGGCTCAATAAGGGAGCACATGAGGGAGATGGCCTCCCTCACGTGCAACGAGGAAGTTCTCCGTTTAAAGGGAGAGCTCACGGCCGTGCGGGCCGAGATGGAGGAATTAAGGCGCCAACTGAGCGCCGCGTCAACACGGTCGGCGGGGTTGTCGCGCGATGAGGTTCTGTACCTCATTGACGCGCGCCGCGCCGGCTTCGAGGACCGGCTGCTCCCGGCGCCTCGGTTGCGTCCTCCCCTTGCGGCGGACGCGCGCAACGCCGCCCGCACGGCCACTGCTTCAGCACCCGGCGGTGCTTCTGTCGGTCCTTCCGTGGGCCCTTCCGTCGGCGCTCCTGCGCCCACGCGCTCCAAGCGAAAGACCGCTGGCGCCTCTGCCGCCGCTCCTGTGCCTCCCGTCCCCTCAACGTCTGTGGTGGAGGTGACGGAATCTGTTGTGGCCGCTCCGCCGGCCTCTTCTTCTTCTCCCCCAAAGGGGAAGAAGAACAAAAAGACAAGGAGGAGCGCCGCGGCGCGTGAGGTTGAGGCGACTCGCAGAGAGCGCCAGTCGGCCTCAACCCAACCGGCCCCGGCTTCCACGTCTCAGCCCCAAACTGAGACGTGGAACAACGTCGTGAAGCGCCCGAAGAAAAAGGCGACATCGACGCCCGCCAATGCGCCCGCTAAGGCGCCCTCAAAATCCGGCGGAAAGAGGATCGCCCCGAACCTCCGCGCACCGCGAACTGCAGCGGTAGTCATCACGCTGCAGCGAGAAGCGGAAGGGCGGGGCGTAACCTACGCGGAGAAACTTGCCGAGGCTGAGAGGTCAATTGATCTCAAAAGCCTCGGCATCGAGGGTTTGCGTTTCCGCACCGCGGTCACCGGAGGACGCATCCTCGAGGTGGCAGGTGCGGACAGGGGCGCCAAGGCGGACGCATTGGCGGCCAAATTAAAGACGACACTCGGCGACGACGTTCGCATCGCCAGGCCGGAGAAGTGCGCGGAGCTGCGCATCTCCGGTCTTGGCGATTCGGCGACAAAGGAGGTTGTGGCGCGGGTGGTGGCGGACGTTGGAGGTTGCGCCATCACCAGCGTCGTTGTTGGACAAATCGTCCGCCAGGCAAGCAGAGAGGGCACGGCGTGGGTCAAGTGCCCGGTCGCAGCGGCCAAACAAGTCACAGATGGCCGCGCCCTCGTTATCGGCTGGACCCGCGTTCGTGCGGTTCTTTTGGACCCCAGGCCGCAGCGGTGCTTCCGCTGCCTGGATGAGGGGCACGTGGGGGCCAGGTGTGCTGCGGGAGTTGACCGCAGCGCCCTGTGCTTCCGCTGCGGGCAGCCCGGCCACAAAGCGGCCGGATGCGCCGCGGATCCGCACTGCCCCGTGTGTGCGGCGGCGGGAGAGGCCGCTGCGCACCGCCTGGGCGCCAAGGCTTGCCTGGCGGCGTCAAAGAAGCGGCGTCGTCGCCGAGGAGGAGTCGGTGGGAGGCGGGTCGGGCCGGTCGCGGACCCCGCTCCCACCCAATCAGTGGAGGTTATGGACACTGCTCAATCCTAGATGTCCACATTCTCGGTCCTGCAGGCCAACGTCAGGCACTGCGCTGCGGCCCAGGATGTTTTGATCCAGTCCGTAGCGCAGTGGCAGACGACCGTGGCTGTAGTCGCCGAACCGTACGCGGTTCGTGCCCGCGATGATTGGGCCAGCGACCGCGACGGTGAGGTGGCTATCGTCTCCCAGCGGGGCGCCTTTGATCGGGTGTCCAAAGGACGAATGTGCGTCCTCGCGCTGCTGGGAGACGCTGCAGTGATCGGGGTGTACTGTCCGCCCAGGAAGACCCGTGCTCAATTCGAGCAGTTACTCGTTGAGCTCGGGGTTCTTGTGGCGGAAGCACACCCCACCCCGCTCGTCGTCGTCGGAGACTTTAACGCCCACTCTACGGCGTGGGGATCTCCGACGTCGGACTTGCGGGGTGAGTTATTGGAGGATTGGGCGGTGTCCATGGGTCTGGTGCTGCTAAATCAGGGGACGGTCCCCACGTACGTGGGGGAGAACGGGAACACGTCTATCGTGGACCTGTCCTTCGCCAGTTCTGACCTGGCGAACCACGTACGTGGCTGGAGGGTGGTAACGGAGGTGGAGACGATGTCGGACCACCGGTATGTCCGGTTCGATATCGTCTCCCCCGCCCTGAGGGCTCAGGATCGTCCCCTGGCCGGTGAGGGCCCACGGTGGCGGTTAAAATCGCTAAACCGGGAGCTGGCAGAAGAGGCGGCCATCGTTGAGCGATGGGCCGCGTTTGGCGGGAACCCGGACGTAGACGCGAGGTCGGAGCGATTATCTGAGGCTCTGACTCGCGTCTGCGATGCGGCGATGCGGAGGGCAGGATCAGTTCACCCGCGGCGGCGGGTGTACTGGTGGAACGATGATCTGGAGGGGCTGCGTGCTGCTAGTCACGCAGCCCAGCGTCGGTACACCCGCTATCGCGGTCGAAGGAATGGAAACCCTGTCCTCATGGAGGAGTTGCGCGCCGCATACCGGGATGCCCGAGCGGCCCTTCGCTCGGCAATCAAGGCCGCCAAAGACGAGTCGTGGAAGGTGTGGCTCGAGACGTTGAACGGAGATCCTTGGGGGCGCCCGTATAAGGTCGTGAGTGACAAACTCCGGCCTTATGCGCCCCCGCTCACCAGGTCTCTCGAGCCCACCTTCGTGAATGAAGTTGTCAGCTCCCTCTTCCCTGCGCGGGAAGAGTGGGTCCCGCCGAGTATGGCGGCACCAGACGGAACGCCGGCTGACACGGAGGCGATCCCGCCCGTGTCCGATGCCGAGTTAGGGGCGGCGGTTCTCAAGCTCAAGTTGAGACACCGCGCCCCAGGTCCGGACGGCATCCCAGGGCGGGTCGTCGCCCTGGTCATGCCGGCGTTCGAAGAAGAGACGCTCTCCCTGATGTCGGAGTGTTTGGCGTCGGGTAGAGTCCCGCGGACGTGGAAGACGGGGAAGCTCGTGCTGCTAAAGAAGCACGGGCGCCCCGTCGAGTCGCCGTCGGCCTACCGCCCCATTGTTCTGCTCGGCGAGATGAGCAAGCTTTTCGAGCGGGTGCTCGCTGCTCGTCTCGTCGGGCACCTTGAGGGGGCGGGGCCCAACCTCGACGGCGGCCAGTACGGGTTCCGTCGCGGGCGGTCTACCCTGGACGCCATCTCCCGACTCAGGGACAGCGTCCAAGAGGCGGTCGGTCGGGGGGAGGTGTTGTTGGCGGTGTCGCTGGACATCGCGAACGCCTTCAACACCATCCCCTGGCAGACCATCGCCGAGGCGCTGAGGTACCACAAGGTCCCGTGGTACCTCAGGCGCGTCCTTGCGGACTACTTCGTGGACCGGGCCATCATCTACCCGGCCCGGTCGGGAATAGTCCGCAAGGAGATGTCGTGCGGTGTTCCACAGGGGTCGGTGCTTGGTCCGCTCCTGTGGAGCATCGGCTATGACTGGGTCCTGCGCGGTGCAACTCTTACGGGGGTCGGCATTATCTGCTACGCCGACGACACCCTCGTCACCGCGCGGGGCCCAGAATTCAGGGACGCAAAGGTTCTGGCCACCGCGGGCGTTGCCCAGGTGGTCAGCCGCATCAGGGCGCTGGGACTCCAGGTGGCTCTCGAAAAGTCCGAGGCCGTGTTTTTCCACGGGCCTCGGCGGGGGCCACCTCGAGATTCCTTCATTGTGGTGAGCGGCACCCCCATCGCTATCGGGGAGACCATGAAGTACCTAGGATTGGTCCTCGATAGTCGGTGGGGTTTCGTCGAGCACTTCCGGCGCCTGGCACCCAAACTGGTGTCATACGCCGGAAGGCTGGCGCGGCTGCTCCCCAATAAAGGGGGGCCGGAAAGTGCATGTCGCCGTCTCTACGACGGTGTAGTGCGCTCCAAGGCGCTCTACGGAGCGCCTATTTGGTCGGACGCTCTCTGCGCCAAAACCATCCCCCTGCTGCGGAGGCCGCAGCGGGTGATTGCGCAGAGGGCGGCGCGAGCGTACTGCACCGTCTCTTACGAGGCGGCGTGTCTCATTGGCGGAAGCCCCCCGTGGGATCTCGAGGCTGGAGTCCTCACTCGCGTGTATAATGAAAGCGCCCTGGTGCGGATTAATGGAGGTCGCCCACTCCCGGACGAGATCGATCGCTGGAGACAGTCTGCTCGCGACGATCTCTTCCGGAAGTGGGCCAATAGGTTGGTTGTGCCCTCTGCGAGCGCGCGGCTCGTGGGGGCTGTCCGGCCCGTTCTTCGGCCTTGGGTAGAGAGGGCGCACGGTGCGCCGACGTACCACCTCACTCAGCTCCTCACAGGACATGGCTGTTTCGCCAAGTACCTGTGGGAGGTGGTGGGTGTGGAGTCGGACCCCGTGTGCCGTCACTGCCCAAGTGGCGCCGTGGACTCGGCTGAGCACACACTCGCCGAGTGCGCGGCGTGGGACGGGCCGCGTGTCGCCCTCACGGGCCGTATTGGTGTTGATTTGTCGCTGCCGGCTGTGGTGCAAGCCATGGTCGGCAGCCAGGAGTGTTGGGCCGCCGTCACCTCTTTTGCCAATGAGGTGATGGCGGCAAAAAGAGAGGAGCTGCGGGTGCGGGAGCGTGCAGGTCTAACGCTCCCGCCTCGCCGTCCGGTTCGGGGGCGTCGCATGGCTCAATTCATGCGCGCTCCCGACTAGTGTTGTTCCGGTGGGTGGTGGTCGGGGGACCCCGCCCACCGATGATCGTTTGGCGGAAGGCACCTCCCCGTGTTCCGGAGCTGCCTTAGTGCCCGCCCGCTCGGCCGCTCTCTGCCCCCTCTGCTTCCAGAGGGACGTACGAGGGCGGTGCGACGCGGGCTTGTTTTCTTTTCTTCAGCTCCTTAGGGAGCTCCGGGGGGCCGACCATCTGGCCCCCCGAGGAGAGCCCCAACCTTACGGGGCATCCCTAGCCGGGTCGACGTTGAATCTTAATTTTCATATCCCTCGGCCCGGCTATAGGGTGAGTCGGAACACCGCGGGGTTTAGTGGGTAGGACGGTCCCTGTTTTCGGGACCGGTGAGTCCCACACACCGTCCCAGCTACCCCGGTAGCTGGGATGACGGTGCCTAAATGCATTCCCCGCGTCAACAAAAAAAAAAAAAAAAACCTAACCTAACGCCGGCTGACACGGAGGCGATCCCGCCCGTGTCCGATGCCGAGTTAGGGGCGGCGGTTCTCAAGCTCAAGTTGAGACACCGCGCCCCCGGTCCGGACGGCATCCCAGGGCGGGTCGTCGCCCTGGTCATGCCGGCGTTCGAAGAAGAGACGCTCTCCCTGATGTCGGAGTGTTTGGCGTCGGGTAGGGTCCCGCGAACGTGGAAGACGGGGAAGCTCGTGCTGCTTAAGAAGCACGGGCGCCCCGTCGAGTCGCCGTCGGCCTACCGCCCCATTGTTTTGCTCGGCGAGATGAGCAAGCTTTTCGAGCGGGTGCTCGCTGCTCGTCTCGTCGGGCACCTTGAGGGGGCGGGGCCCAACCTCGACGGCGGCCAGTACGGGTTCCGTCGCGGGCGGTCTACCCTAGACGCCATCTCCCGACTCAGGGACAGCGTCGAAGAGGCGGTCGGTCGGGGGGAGGTGTTGTTGGCGGTGTCGCTGGACATCGCGAACGCCTTCAACACCATCCCCTGGCAGACCATCGCCGAGGCGCTGAGGTACCACAAGGTCCCGTGGTACCTCAGGCGCGTCCTTGCGGACTATTTCGTGGACCGGGCCATTATCTACCCGGCCCGGTCGGGAATAGTCCGCAGGGAGATGTCGTGCGGTGTTCCACAGGGGTCGGTGCTTGGTCCGCTCCTGTGGAACATCGGCTATGACTGGGTCCTGCGCGGTGCAACTCTAACGGGGGTCGGCATTATATGCTACGCCGACGACACCCTCGTCACCGCGCGGGGCCCAGAATTCAGGGACGCGAAGGTTCTGGCCACCGCGGGCGTTGCCCAGGTGGTCAGCCGCATCAGGGCGCTGGGACTCCAGGTGGCTCTCGAAAAGTCCGAGGCCGTGTTTTTCCACGGGCCTCGGCGAGGGCCACCTCGAGATTCCTTCATTGTGGTGAGCGGCACCCCCATCGCTATCGGGGAGACCATGAAGTACCTAGGATTGGTCCTCGATAGTCGGTGGGGTTTCGTCGAGCACTTCCGGCGCCTGGCACCAAAACTGGTGTCATACGCCGGAAGGCTGGCGCGGCTGCTCCCCAATAAAGGGGGGCCGGAAAGTGCATGTCGCCGTCTCTATGACGGTGTAGTGCGCTCCAAGGCGCTCTACGGAGCGCCTATTTGGTCGGACGCTCTCTGCGCCAAAACCATCCCCCTGCTGCGGAGGCCGCAGCGGGTGATTGCGCAGAGGGCGGCGCGAGCGTACTGCACCGTCTCTTACGAGGCGGCGTGTCTAATTGGAGGAAGCCCCCCGTGGGACCTCGAGGCTGGAGTCCTCAAACGGGTGTACGAGGAAAGCGCCCTGGTGCGGAGTAATGGAGGTCGCCCACTCCCGGACGAGATCGATCGCTGGAGACAGTCTGCTCGCGACGATCTCTTCCGGAAGTGGGCCAATAGGTTGGTCGTTCCCTCTGCGAGCGCGCGGCTCGTGGGGGCTGTCCGGCCCGTTCTTCGGCCTTGGGTGGAGAGGGCGCACGGTGCGCCGACGTACCACCTCACTCAGCTCCTCACAGGACATGGCTGTTTCGCCAAGTACCTGTGGGAGGTGGTGGGTGTGGAGTCGGACCCCGTGTGCCGTCACTGCCCAAGTGGCGCCGTGGACTCGGCCGAGCACACACTCGCCGAGTGCGCGGCGTGGGACGGGCCGCGAGTCGCCCTCACGGGCCAAATTGGTTTTGATTTGTCGCTGCCGGCTGTGGTGCGAGCCATGGTCGGCAGCCAGGAGTGTTGGGCCGCCGTCACCTCTTTTGCCAATGAGGTGATGGCGGCAAAGAGAGAGGAATTGCGGGTGCGGGAGCGTGCAGGTCAGACGCTCCCGCCTCGCCGTCCGGTTCGGGGGCGCCGCATGGCAGCTTTCGTGCGCGCCCCCGACTAGTGTTGTCCCGGTGGGTGGTGGTCGGGGGACCTCACCCACCGATGATCGTTTGGCGGAAGGCACCTCCCCGTGTTCCGGAGGTGCCTTAGTGCCCGCCCGCTCGGCCGCTCTCTGCCCCCTCTGCTTTCAGAGGGACGTACGAGGGCGGTGCGATGCGGGCTTGTTTTCTTCAGCTCCTTAGGGAGCTCCGGGGGGCCGACCATCTGGTCCCCCGAGGAGAGCCCCAACCCTACGGGGCATCCCTAGCCGGGTCGACGTAGAATCTTCAACTTCATATCCTTCGGCCCGGCTATAGGGTGAGTCGGAACACCGCGGGGTTTAGTGGGTAGGACGGTCCCTTCTTCCGGGACCGGTGAGTCCCACACACCGTCCCAGCTACCCCCGTAGCTGGGATGACGGTGCCTAAATGCATTCCCCGCGTCAACAAAAAAAAAAAAAAACCTAACCTAACCTAACCTTTTATGACGAAAGCGCCCTGGTGCGGATAAATGGAGGTCGCCCACTCCCGGACGAGATCGATCGCTGGAGACAGTCTGCTCGCGACGATCTCTTCCGGAAGTGGGCCAATAGGTTAATTGTTCCCTCTGCGAGCGTGCGGCTCGTGGGGGCTGTCCGGCCCGTTCTTCGGCCTTGGGTAGAGAGGGCGCACGGTGCGCCGACGTACCACCTCACTCAGCTCCTCACAGGACATGGCTGTTTCGCCAAGTACCTGTGGGAGGTGGTGGGTGTGGAGTCGGACCCCGTGTGCCGTCACTGCCCAAGTGGCGCCGTGGACTCGGCAGAGCACACACTCGCCGAGTGCGCGGCGTGGGACGGGCCGCGAGTCGCCCTCACGGGCCAAATTGGTTTTGATTTGTCGCTGCCGGCTGTGGTGCGAGCCATGGTCGGCAGCCAGGAGTGTTGGGCCGCCGTCACCTCTTTTGCCAATGAGGTGATGGCGGCAAAGAGAGAGGAATTGCGGGTGCGGGAGCGTGCAGGTCAAACGCTCCCGCCTCGCCGTCCGGTTCGGGGGCGTCGCATGGCTCAGTTCATGCGCGCTCCCGACTAGTGTTGTTCCGGTGGGTGGTGGTCGGGGGACCTCACCCACCGATGATCGTTTGGCGGAAGGCACCTCCCCGTGTTCCGGAGGTGCCTTAGTGCCCGCCCGCTCGGCCGCTCTCTGCCCCCTCTGCTTCCAGAGGGACGTACGAGGGCGGTGCGATGCGGGCTTGCTTTTCTTCAGCTCCTTAGGGAGCTCCGGGGGGCCGAGCATCTGGCCCCCCGAGGAGAGCCCCAACCCTACGGGGCATCCCTAGCCGGGTCGATGTAGAATCTGCTCTTCATATCCCTCGGCCCGGCTATAGGGTGAGTCGGAACACCGCGGGGTTTAGTGGGTAGGACGGTCCCTGTTTTCGGGACCGGTGAGTCCCACACACCGTCCCAGCTACCCCCGTAGCTGGGATGACGGTGCCTAAACGCATTCCCCGCGTCAACAAAAAAAAAAAAACCTAACCTAACCTGGGGTGTGGCACTTTAGCTTAGCGGGTACGCAAGCGGCATGGGACGTATATTTCAGTTAATGCTGGTTCGAGTCCCGCAGACTTTTGAGGCCACTCCGCTGGCTCCTTCCTCTTCTGCCCCAAGCCAGGGGAAGAGGAACAGAAAGAAGAAGAGCGCTGCGGCGCAGGAGGTGGAGGCTGCGCGCAGAGAGCGCCAGCCGGCCACAACTGCCGAAACAGCACCCGTGACCCTGGCTCCAACCGAGTCGTGGAGCCAGGTCACGAAAAAGAAGAAGGCGACAGGTCCGGCGAAGGTAAAGACGTCGGCCAAGTCATCCGCTAAGGCGCCCGCGAAGCCCGTGGCGAAAAAGAGCGTCCCAAACCTCCGCGCCCCGCGAACCGCAGCGGTAGTCATAACGCTGCAGCGGGAAGCGGAGGGGCGGGGCGTTACATACGCCGAAAAGCTTGCCGAGGCTGAGAGGTCGATCGACCTCAAAAGCCTCGGCATTGACGGGCTGCGCTTCCGCACTGCGGCCACTGGGGGTCGCATACTTGAGGTGGCGGGTGCGGATCGAGGCGCGAAAGCGGACGCCTTGGCGTCTAAACTAAAGGAGTCCCTTGGCGACGACGTTCACATCGCCAGGCCGGAGAAGTGCGCGGAGCTGCGCATCTCCGGTCTAGGCGACTCGGCGACAAAGGAGGTTGTGGCGCGGGTGGTGGCAGACGTTGGAGGCTGCGCCGCCACCAGCGTCATTGTTGGAAATATCACCCGCCAGGCAGACAGAGAGGGCACGGCGTGGGTGAAATGCCCAGTCGCGGCGGCCAAAATTATAACGGATGGCCGCGCCCTTGTGATCGGCTGGACCCGCGTTCGTGCGGTCCTCTTGGAGGTCAGGCCGCAGCGGTGCTTCCGCTGCTTAGACGTGGGGCATGTGGGGGCCAAGTGCGCTGCGGGTATCGACCGCAGCGCCCTCTGCTTCAGGTGTGGGCAGCCCGGCCACAAAGCGGCCGGCTGCAGTGCAGAGCCCAACTGCCCCGTGTGTGCTGCGGCGGGAGAGGCCGCTGCGCACCGCCTGGGCGTCAAGGTCTGTCTGGCGGCATCGAAGAAACGTTCGCGTCGTCGCCGAGGTGGTGTCAGTGGGAGGCGGGTCGGGCCGGTCGCGGACCCCGCTCCCACTCAACAAGTAGTGGAGGAGATGGACACCGCTCAAACCTAGATGTCCAACTCGAACTTCTCGATCCTGCAGGCCAACGTCAGGCACTGTGCTGCGGCCCAGGATGTCTTGCTCCAGTCCGTAGCACAGTGGCAGACGACCGTGGCTGTAGTCGCCGAACCGTACGTAGTCCGTGCCCGTGATGATTGGGCCGGCGACTGCGACGGTGAGGTGGCTATCGTCTCCCAGCGGGGCGCCTTTGACAAAGTGTCAAAAGGACGAATGTGCGTCCTCGCGCTGCTGGGAGACGCTGCAGTGATTGGGGTGTACTGTCCGCCCAGGAAGACCCGTGCTCAATTTGAGCAGTTACTCGTTGAGCTCGGGGCTCTTGTGGCGGAAGCACACCCCACCCCGCTCATCGTCGCCGGGGACTTTAACGCCCACTCTACGGCGTGGGGATCTCCGGCGACGGACTTGCGGGGCGAGTTGGTCGAGGAATGGGCGGTGTCCAATGGCTTGGTGTTGCTCAACCAGGGGGCGGTCCACACGTACGTGGGGGAGACCGGGAACCGGTCTATTGTAGACCTGTCCTTCGCCAGTCCTAGCTTGGCGAACCACGTGCGTGACTGGAGGGTGGTGACAGATGTGGAGACGATGTCGGATCATCGCTATATACGATTCGACATCGTCTCCCCCGCCCTAAGGACCCAGGATCGTCCCCTGGCCGGTGAGGGCCCACGGTGGCGTATCAAGACGCTAGACCGGGAACTGGCGAAAGAGGCGGCCATCGTCGAGCGATGGGCCGCGTTTGGCGGAAGCCCGGACGTGGACGCGAGGTCGGAGCGGCTGTCTGAAGCTCTGACTCGCGTCTGCGATGCGGCGATGCGGAGGTCAGGGCCAGTCCCACCGCGGCGGCGAGTGTACTGGTGGAACGACGACCTGTCGGGGCTGCGTGCTGAAAGTCACGCAGCCCAGCGGCGGTACACTCGCTACCGCGGTCGGAGAGATAGGAACCCTGTCCTCGAAGAAGAACTGCGCGCCGCATACCGGGACGCCCGAGCGGCCTTTCGCTCGGCGATAAAAACCGCAAAGGAGGACTCGTGGAAAGCGTGGCTCGAGACGCTAAATCAGGATCCGTGGGGGCGCCCGTATAAGGTCGTGAGCGACAAACTCCGGCCTTATGCGCCCCCACTCACAAAATCCCTCGAGCCCGCTTTCCTCGGGCAAATCGTCAGTTCCCTCTTCCCTGCGCGGGAAGAGTGGGTCCCACCACGAATGGCAGCACCAAGCCGTGTGCCGGCAGACACTGAGGCGATCCCGCCCGTGTCCGATGTCGAACTGGGGGCGGCGGTCCTCAAGCTCCAATTGAGGAACCGCGCCCCTGGCCCGGACGGCATCCCAGGGCGGGTCGTCGCCCTGATCATGCCGGCGTTTGAACAGGAGACGCTGTCCCTCATGTCTGAGTGTCTGGCGTCGGGTAGAGTTCCGCGAAATTGGAAAACGGGGAAGCTCGTGCTGCTGAAGAAGCACGGGCGCCCCGCCGAGTCGCCGTCGGCCTACCGCCCCATTGTTTTGCTCGGCGAGATGAGCAAGCTCTTTGAGCGGGTGCTCGCTGCTCGTCTCGTCGGGCACCTGGAGGGGGCGGGGCCCAACTTGAATGACGGCCAATACGGATTTCGTCGCGGACGATCTACCCTCGACGCCATCTCCCGACTGAGGGACAGCGTCCGAGAGGCGGTCGATCGGGGGGAGGTGTTGTTGGCGGTGTCGCTGGACATCGCGAACGCCTTCAACACCATCCCCTGGCCGACGATCGCCGAGGCGCTGAGGTACCACAACGTTCCGTGGTACCTCAGGCGCGTCCTTGCGGACTACTTCTTGGACCGGGCCATTTCTTATCCGACCCGGTTGACCGTAGTCCGCAGGGAGATGTCTTGCGGTGTCCCACAGGGGTCGGTTCTTGGTCCGCTCCTGTGGAACATCGCATACGACTGGGTCTTGCGCGGTGCCACTCTTCGGGGGGTCGGCGTACTCTGCTACGCCGACGACACCCTGGTTACCGCGCGGGGCCCAGACTTTCGAGACGCGAAGGTCCTGGCCACCGCGGGCGTTGCCCAGGTGGTCAGCCGCATCAGGGCGCTGGGACTCCAGGTGGCCCTCGAAAAGTCCGAGGCCGTCTTCTTTTACGGGCCTCGGCGGAGGGCCCCTCGAGATTCGGTGATTGTGGTGAGCGGCACCCCCATCGCTGTCGGGGAGACCATTAAATATCTTGGACTGGTCCTCGACAGCCGATGGGGGTTCGTCGAGCACTTCCGGCGTTTAGCGCCTAAATTGATGTCTTACGCCGGAAGACTGGCGAGGCTGCTCCCCAATCGGGGGGGGCCTGGAAGTGCGTGTCGCCGTCTTTACGACGGTGTAGTACGCTCCAAGGCGCTCTACGGAGCGCCAATCTGGTCGGACGCCCTCTGCGCCAAAAACATCCCATTGCTGCGGAGACCGCAGCGAGTGATTGCGCAGAGGGCGGTGCGGGCGTACTGCACCGTCTCTTACGAGGCGGCGTGCCTAATTGGCGGGAGCCCCCCCTGGGATCTCGAGGCTGGAGTCCTTAAAATTGTATATGAGGAAAGCGCCCTGATGCGTAGGAATGGTGGTCGCCCACTTCCGGACGAGATCGATCGCTTGAGACAGTTGGCTCGCGATGATCTCTTCCGGAAGTGGGCCGTTCGATTGGAGGAGCCCTCTGCGAGCGTGCGGCTCGTGGGGGCTGTCCGGCCCGTCCTTCGGCCTTGGGTAGAGAGGGCGCACGGAGCGCCGACGTACCACCTCACCCAGCTCCTCACAGGTCATGGCTGCTTCGCGAAATACCTGTGGGAGGTGGCAGGGGTGGAGTCTAACCCCGTGTGTCACCACTGCCCAAGTGGCGCCGTGGACTCGGCGGAGCACACACTCGCCGAGTGCGCGGCGTGGGACGGGCCGCGGGTCGCCCTCACAGGCCAAATTGGTACAGATTTGTCGCTGCCGGCCGTGGTGCGAGCCATGGCTGGCAGCCAAGAGTGTTGGGCCGCTGTCACCTCGTTTGCTTGCGAGGTGATGGCGGCCAAAAGAGAGGAGTTGCGGGTGCGGGAGCGTGCTGGTGAGACGCTCCCGCCCCGCCGTCCGGTCCGAGGGCGCCGCATGGCGGCTTTTATGCGCGCCCCGGACTAATTGTCGTACCGGTGGACGGAGGTCGGGGGACCCCGTCCACCGATGATCGTTTGGCGGAAGGCACCTCCCCGTGTTCCGGAGGTGCCTTCAGAGCCGCCCGCTCGGCTGCTCTCCACTTGAGAGCAGTGCGACGCGGGCTTGATTTCTTCAGCTCCTTAGGGAGCTCCGGGGGAGCCGTGCATCTGGCTCCCCCGAGGAGAGCCTCAAATTTTTCACGGGGCAACCCTGCCGGGCCGACGTGAGTACTTTACATAACCTTCGGTCCGGCAAAAGGGTGAGTCGGAACACCGCGGGGTTTAGTGGGTAGGACGGTCCCTGTTTGGGACCGGTGAGTCCCACACACCGTCCCAGCTACCCCCGTAGCTGGGATGACGGTGCCTAAATGCATTCCCCGCGTCAAAAAAAAAAAAAAAAAAAAAAAAAAAAAAAAAAAAAAAAAAAAAAAAAAAAAAAAAAAAACCTAACCTGGGGTGCTAGGTCGGGGAACCTCCTAGTGTGCTTGGACCGGTTTCCTATCCCTTCGGGCTATATGCCCGGGGGGAGTGGCAACTGGACCAAGACGGTGCATCCTGGATAGTCGGCTAACAGGCGCAGCGCTGGAGTCTGCTGCCCCTGTAAGTCGATGAACCAATATCCCGACAACCGACCTCATGGCGAAGGGGGTCGTGGTATGGTGGGCCTGCTAGGCCTGCGGTTGCGGCGTTCACCGCCGTAACAAACGGCGTCCGCTCCCGGCTACGGCCGGTAGAAGCGCTTTGTTCGTCGGTCTTTCCGACCGAAGCCGACCCCATTGCACGAGGGGGTCGTGGTATGGCGGGCCTGCAAGGCCCGCGGTGTTGCGACAGCTCCCGGATACCCGGTGGAAGCGTCGCAACTTTCTTGGCGAGGTATGCTCCCGGCTGCGGCCGGTTGGAGCAAGTTGCTGTGCGGCAGCGGCCGCATGTGCGGCTGTTCCGCCTGTGCGGCTGATTTCGCCTGTACGGCAGTCGTATGTATGTGCGGCAGTTAAGCCCCTCGGCACGCGGCAGCTTGGGCGGCTGCTGCGTGTGGGCTTCTGCCTGCCTGTACGACTGGTCCGTCTGTGCGGCCGTTCCGCCTGTGCGGCCCTTCCGTCCGTGCGGCCGCTCCGTGCAGCATTGGTCGGGGTGTGCGTTACGGCGCATCTGCGACGTTTCTCGCCGTCATTTGACGGAGTTGACCCCATTGCACGAGGGGGTCGTGGAATGGCGGGCCTTCAAGGCCCGCGTTTACGTGAGGTATGCTCCCGGCTGCGGCCGGTTAGAGCGAGTTTGCTGTGTGGCAGTGGCCGCACATGCGGCTGTTCCGCCTGTGCGGCTGATTTCGCCTGTACGGCAGCTGTATGTATGTGCGGCAGTTAAGCCCCTCGGCACGCGGCAGCTTGGGCAGCTGCTGCGTGTGGGCTTCTGCCTGCCTGTACGGCTGGTCCGTCTGTGCGGCCGTTCCGCCTGTGCGGCCCTTCCGCCTGTGCGACCGCTCCGCACAGCATCAGTTTTTGGCCGTGGGCGTAAGGTCGGGGGACCGCGCCCATTGACGGCCATATGGCGTAAGGCATCTCCCCGTGTTCCGGAGGTGCCTTTAGTGCCCGCCCGCTCGGCCGCTCTCTACCCCCTCTGCTTGCAGAAGGGCGCTCGAGAGTGGTGCGATGCGGGCTTGTTTTCTTCAGCTCCTTAGGGAGCTCTGGGGGGCCGACCATCTGGTCCCCCGAGGAGAGCCCCAACTCTACGGGGCATCCCTAGCCGGGTCGACGTAGAATCTAATTTTCATATCCCTCGGCCCGGCTATAGGGTGAGTCGGAACACCGCGGGGTTTAGTGGGTAGGACGGTCCCTTCTTCCGGGACCGGTGAGTCCCACACACCGTCCCAGCTACCCCCGTAGCTGGGATGACGGTGCCTAAATGCATTCCCCGCGTCAACAAAAAAAAAAAAAAAAAAAAAAAAAAAACCTAACCTAACCTAACCTAACCTGGGGTGCTAGGTCGGGAAACCTCCTCGTGAGCTTGGACCGGTTTCCTATCCCTTCGGGCTATATGCCCGGGGGGAGTGGCAACTGGACCAAGACGGTGCATCCTGGATAGTCGGCTAACAGGCGCAGCGCTGGAGTCTGCTGCCCCTGTAAGTCGATGAACCAATATCCCGACAACCGACCCCATGGCGAAGGGGGTCGTGGTATGGTGGGCCTGCTAGGCCTGCGGTTGCGGCGTTCACCGCCGTAACAAACGGCGTCCGCTCCCGGCTACGGCCGGTAGAAGCGCTTTGTTCGTCGGTCTTTCCGACCGAAGCCGACCCCATTGCACGAGGGGGTCGTGGTATGGCGGGCCTGCAAGGCCCGCGGTGTTGCGACAGCCCCCGGATACCCGGTGGAAGCGTCGCAACTTTCTTGGCGAGGTATGCTCCCGGCTGCGGCCGGTTGGAGCAAGTTGCTGTGCGGCAGCGGCCGCATGTGCGGCTGTTCCGCCTGTGCGGCTGATTTCGCCTGTACGGCAGTCGTATGTATGTGCGGCAGTTAAGCCCCTCGGCACGCGGCAGCTTGGGCGGCTGCTGCGTGTGGGCTTCTGCCTGCCTGTACGACTGGTCCGTCTGTGCGGCCGTTCCGCCTGTGCGGCCCTTCCGTCCGTGCGGCCGCTCCGTGCAGCATTGGTCGGGGTGTGCGTTACGGCGCATCTGCGACGTTTCTCGCCGTCATTTGACGGAGTTGACCCCATTGCACGAGGGGGTCGTGGAATGGCGGGCCTTCAAGGCCCGCGTTTACGTGAGGTATGCTCCCGGCTGCGGCCGGTTAGAGCGAGTTTGCTGTGTGGCAGTGGCCGCACATGCGGCTGTTCCGCCTGTGCGGCTGATTTCGCCTGTACGGCAGCTGTATGTATGTGCGGCAGTTAAGCCCCTCGGCACGCGGCAGCTTGGGCAGCTGCTGCGTGTGGGCTTCTGCCTGCCTGTACGGCTGGTCCGTCTGTGCGGCCGTTCCGCCTGTGTGGCCCTTCCGCCTGTGCGACCGCTCCGCACAGCATCAGTTTTTGGCCGTGGGCGTAAGGTCGGGGGACCGCGCCCATTGACGGCCATATGGCGGAAGGCATCTCCCCGTGTTCCGGAGGTGCCTTTAGTGCCCGCCCGCTCGGCCGCTCTCTACCCCCTCTGCTTGCAGAAGGGCGCTCGAGAGTGGTGCGATGCGGGCTTGTTTTCTTCAGCTCCTTAGGGAGCTCTGGGGGGCCGACCATCTGGTCCCCCGTGGAGAGCCCCAACTCTACGGGGCATCCCTAGCCGGGTCGACGTAGAATCTAATTTTCATATCCCTCGGCCCGGCTATAGGGTGAGACGGAACACCGCGGGGTTTAGTGGGTAGGACGGTCCCTTCTTCCGGGACCGGTGAGTCCCACACACCGTCCCAGCTACCCCCGTAGCTGGGATGACGGTGCCTAAATGCATTCCCCGCGTCAACAAAAAAAAAAAAACCTAACCTAACCTAACCTAACCTAACCTAACCTAACCTAACCTAACCTGGCGGTGTCGCTGGACATCGCGAACGCCTTCAACACCATCCCCTGGCAGACCATCGCCGAGGCGCTGAGGTACCACAACGTCCCGTGGTACCTCAGGCGCGTCCTTGCGGACTATTTCGTGGACCGGGCCATTATCTACCCGGCCCGGTCGGGAATGGTCCGCAGGGAGATGTCGTGCGGTGTTCCACAGGGGTCGGTGCTTGGTCCGCTCCTGTGGAACATCGGCTATGACTGGGTCCTGCGCGGTGCAACTCTTACGGGAGTCGGCATTATTTGTTACGCCGACGACACCCTCGTCACCGCGCGGGGCCCAGAATTCAGGGACGCGAAGGTTCTGGCCACCGCGGGCGTTGCCCAGGTGGTCAGCCGCATCAGGGCGCTGGGACTCCAGGTGGCTCTCGAAAAGTCCGAGGCCGTGTTTTTCCACGGGCCTCGGCGGGGGCCACCTCGGGATTCCTTCATTGTGGTGAGCGGCACCCCCATCGCTATCGGGGAGACCATGAAGTACCTAGGATTGGTCCTCGATAGTCGATGGGGTTTCGTCGAGCACTTCCGGCGCCTGGCACCCAAACTGGTGTCATACGCCGGAAGGCTGGCGCGGCTGCTCCCCAATAAAGGGGGGCCGGAAAGTGCATGTCGCCGTCTCTACGACGGTGTAGTGCGCTCCAAGGCGCTCTACGGAGCGCCTATTTGGTCGGACGCTCTCTGCGCCAAAACCATCCCCCTGCTGCGGAGGCCGCAGCGGGTGATTGCGCAGAGGGCGGCGCGAGCGTACTGCACCGTCTCTTACGAGGCGGCGTGTCTAATTGGAGGAAGCCCCCCGTGGGATCTCGAGGCTGGAGTCCTCAAGTGTGTCTACGAGGAAAGCGCCCTGGTGCGGATAAATGGAGGTCGCCCACTCCCGGACGAGATCGATCGCTGGAGACAGTCTGCTCGCGACGATCTCTTCCGGAAGTGGGCCAATAGGTTGATTGTTCCCTCTGCGAGCGCGCGGCTCGTGGGGGCTGTCCGGCCCGTTCTTCGGCCTTGGGTAGAGAGGGCGCACGGTGCGCCGACGTACCACCTCACTCAGCTCCTCACAGGACATGGCTGTTTCGCCAAGTACCTGTGGGAGGTGGTGGGTGTGGAGTCGGACCCCGTGTGCCGTCACTGCTCAAGTGGCGCCGTGGACTCGGCTGAGCACACACTCGCTGAGTGCGCGGCGTGGGACGGGCCGCGTGTCGCCCTCACGGGCCGTGTTGGAAATAATTTGTCGCTGCCGGCCGTGGTGCGAGCCATGGTCGGCAGCCAGGAATGTTGGGCCGCCGTCACCTCCTTTGCTAATGAGGTGATGGCGGTCAAGAGAGAAGAACTGCGGGTGCGGGAGCGTGCAGGTCAAACGCTCCCGCCTCGTCGTCCGGTTCGGGGGCGTCGCATGGCTCAGTTCATGCGCGCTCCCGACTAGTGTTGTTCCGGTGGGTGGTGGTCGGGGGACCTCACCCACCGATGATCGTTTTGGCGGAAGGCACCTCCCCGTGTTCCGGAGGTGCCTTAGTGCCCGCCCGCTCGGCCGCTCTCTGCCCCCTCTGCTTTCAGAGGGACGTACAATCAAGGCCGCCAAAGATGAGTCATGGAAGGTGTGGCTCGAGACATTGAACGGAGATCCGTGGGGGCGCCCGTATAAGGCCGTGAGCGACAAACTCCGGCCTTATGCGCCCCCGCTTACCAGGTCTCTCGAGCCCACCTTCGTGAATGAAGTCGTCAGCTCCCTCTTCCCTGCGCGGGAAGAGTGGGTCCCGCCGAGTATGGCAGCACCAGATGGAACGCCGGCTGACATGGAGGCGATCCTGCCCGTGTCCGATGCCGAGTTGGGGGCGGCGGTTCTCAAGCTCAAGTTGAGACATCGCGCCCCCGGACCGGACGGCATCCCGGGGCGGGTCGTCGCCCTGGTCATGCCGGCGTTCGAAGAAGAGACGCTCTCCCTGATGTCGGAGTGTTTGGCGTCGGGTAGGGTCCCGCGAACGTGGAAGACGGGGAAGCTCGTGCTGCTCAAAAAGCACGGGCGCCCCGTCGAGTCGCCGTCGGCCTACCGCCCCATTGTTCTGCTCGGCGAGATGAGCAAGCTTTTCGAGCGGGTGCTCGCTGCTCGTCTCGTCGGGCACCTTGAGGGGGCGGGGCCCAATCTCGACGGCGGCCAGTACGGGTTCCGTCGCGGGCGGTCTACCCTGGACGCCATCTCCCGACTCAGGGACAGCGTCCAAGAGGCGGTCGGTCGGGGGGAGGTGTTGTTGGCGGTGTCGCTGGACATCGCGAACGCCTTCAACACCATCCCCTGGCAGACCATCGCCGAGGCGCTGAGGTACCACAACGTCCCGTGGTACCTCAGGCGCGTCCTTGCGGACTATTTCGTGGACCGGGCCATTATCTACCCGGCCCGGTCGGGAATAGTCCGCAGGGAGATGTCGTGCGGTGTTCCACAGGGGTCGGTCCTTGGTCCGCTCCTGTGGAACATCGGCTATGACTGGGTCCTGCGCGGTGCAACTCTTACGGGGGTCGGTATTTTGTGTTACGCCGACGACACCCTCGTCACCGCGCGGGGCCCAGAATTCAGGGACGCGAAGGTTCTGGCCACCGCGGGCGTTGCCCAGGTGGTCAGCCGCATCAGGGCGCTGGGACTCCAGGTGGCTCTCGATAAGTCCGAGGCCGTGTTTTTCCACGGGCCTCGTCGGGGGCCACCTCGAGATTCCGCCATTGTGGTGAGCGGCACCCCCATCGCTATCGGGGAGACCATGAAGTATCTAGGATTGGTCCTCGATAGTCGGTGGGGTTTCGTCGAGCACTTCCGGCGCCTGGCACCCAAACTGGTGTCATACGCCGGAAGGCTGGCGCGGCTGCTCCCCAATAAAGGGGGGCCGGAAAGTGCATGTCGCCGTCTCTACGACGGTGTAGTGCGCTCCAAGGCGCTCTACGGAGCGCCTATTTGGTCGGACGCTCTCTGCGCCAAAACCATCCCCCTGCTGCGGAGACCGCAGCGGGTGATTGCGCAGAGGGCGGCGCGAGCGTACTGCACCGTCTCTTACGAGGCGGCGTGTTTGATTGGCGGGAGCCCCCCTTGGGATCTCGAGGCTGGAGTCCTCAAGCGCGTTTACGACGAAAGCGCCCTGGTGCGGATAAATGGTGGTCGCCCACTCTCGGACGAGATCGATCGCTGGAGACATTCTGCTCGCGACGATCTCTTCCGGAAGTGGGCCAATAGGTTGGTGTGTCCCTCCGCGAGTGTGCGGCTCGTGGGGGCTGTCCGGCCCGTTCTTCGGCCTTGGGTGGAGAGGGCGCACGGTGCGCCGACGTACCACCTCACTCAGCTCCTCACAGGACATGGCTGTTTCGCCAAGTACCTGTGGGAGGTGGTGGGTGTGGAGTCGGACCCCGTGTGCCGTCACTGCCCAAGTGGCGCCGTGGACTCGGCCGAGCACACACTCGCCGAGTGCGCGGCGTGGGACGGGCCTCGTGTCGCCCTCACGGGCCGTGTTGGTGTTGATTTATCGCTGCCGGCCGTGGTGCGAGCCATGGTCGGCAGCCAGGAGTGTTGGGCCGCCGTCACCTCTTTTGCCAATGAGGTGATGGCGGCAAAGAGAGATGAATTGCGGGTGCGGGAGCGTGCAGGTCTAACGCTCCCGCCTCGCCGTCCGGTTCGGGGGCGCCGCATGGCAGCTTTCGTGCGCGCCCCCGACTAGTGTTGTTCCGGTGGGTGGTGGTCGGGGGACCTCACCCACCGATGATCGTTTGGCGGAAGGCACCTCCCCGTGTTCCGGAGGTGCCTTAGTGCCCGCCCGCTCGGCCGCTCTCTGCCCCCTCTGCTTTCAGAGGGACGTTCGAGGGCGGTGCGATGCGGGCTTGACTTTCGTCAGCTCCTTAGGGAGCTCCGGGGGGCCGACCATCTGGTCCCCCGAGGAGAGCCCCAACCCTACGGGGCATCCCTAGCCGGGTCGATGTAGAATCTACTTTTCATATCCCTCGGCCCGGCTATAGGGTGAGTCGGAACACCGCGGGGTTTAGTGGGTAGGACGGTTCCTGTTTCCGGGACCGGTGAGTCCCACACACCGTCCCAGCTACCCCCGTAGCTGGGATGACGGTGCCTAAATGCATTCCCCGCGTCAACAAAAAAAAAAAAAAAACCTAACCTAACCTAACCTAACCTAACCTAACCTAACCTAACCTCGGTGGGAAGCGGGTCGGGCCGGTCGCGGACCCCGCTCCCACCCAATCTGAGGAGGTTATGGACACCACCCAATCTTAAATGTCCACATTCTCGGTCCTGCAGGCCAACGTCAGGCACTGCGCTGCGGCCCAGGATGTTTTGATCCAGTCCGTGGCGCAGTGGCAGACGACCGTGGCTGTAGTCGCCGAACCGTACGCGGTTCGTGCCCGTGATGATTGGGCCAGCGACCGCGACGGTGGAGTGGCTATCGTCTCCCAGCGGGGCGCCTTTGATAAGGTGTCCAAAGGACGCATGTGCGTCCTCGCGCTGCTGGGAGACGCTGCAGTGATCGGGGTGTACTGTCCGCCCAGGAAGACCCGTGCTCAATTTGAGCAGTTACTCGTTGAGCTCGGGGCTCTTGTGGCGGAAGCACACCCCACCCCGCACATCGTCGTCGGGGACTTCAACGCCCACTCTACGGCGTGGGGATCTCCGGCGACGGACTTGCGGGGGGAGTTGTTGGAGGATTGGGCGGTGTCCATGGGTCTGGTGCTGCTGAACCAGGGGGCGGTCCACACGTACGTGGGGGACAATGGCAACAGGTCCATTGTTGACCTGTCCTTCGCCAGTTCTGACCTGGCGAACCACGTACGTGGGTGGAGGGTGGTCACGGAGGTGGAGACGATGTCGGACCACCGGTACGTACGGTTCGATATCGTCTCCCCCGCCCTGAGGACCCAGGATCGTCCCCTGGCCGGTGAGGGCCCACGGTGGCGGTTAAAATCGCTTAACCGGGAGCTGGCAGAAGAGGCGGCCATCGTCGAGCGATGGGCCGCGTTTGGTGGAAGTCCGGACGTAGACGCGAGGTCGGAGCGGTTATCTGAGGCTCTGACTCGCGTCTGCGATGCGGCGATGCGGAGGGCAGGATCAGTTCACCCGCGGCGGCGGGTGTACTGGTGGAACGATGATCTGGAGGAGCTGCGTGCTGCTAGTCACGCAGCCCAGCGTCGGTACACCCGCTACCGCGGTCGAAGGAATGGAAACCCTGTCCTCATGGAGGAGTTGCGCGCCGCATACCGGGATGCCCGAGCGGCCCTTCGCTCGGCAATCAAGGCCGCCAAAGACGAGTCGTGGAAGGTGTGGCTCGAGACTTTGAACGGAGATCCGTGGGGGCGCCCGTATAAGGCCGTGAGCGACAAACTCCGGCCTTATGCGCCCCCGCTCACCAGGTCTCTCGAGCCCACCTTCGTGAATGAAGTTGTCAGCTCCCTCTTCCCTGCGCGGGAAGAGTGGGTCCCGCCGAGTATGGCGGCACCAGACGGAACGCCGGCTGACACGGAGGCGATCCCGCCCGTGTCCGATGCCGAGTTAGGGGCGGCTGTTCTCAAGCTCAAGTTGAGACACCGCGCCCCCGGACCGGACGGCATCCCAGGGCGGGTCGTCGCCCTGGTCATGCCGGCGTTCGAAGAAGAGACGCTCTCCCTGATGTCGGAGTGTTTGGCGTCGGGTAGAGTCCCGCGAACGTGGAAGACGGGGAAGCTCGTGCTGCTCAGGAAGCATGGGCGCCCCGTCGAGTCGCCGTCGGCCTACCGCCCCATTGTTTTGCTCGGCGAGATGAGCAAGCTTTTCGAGCGGGTGCTCGCTGCTCGTCTCGTCGGGCACCTTGAGGGGGCGGGGCCCAATCTCGACGGCGGCCAGTACGGGTTCCGTCGCGGGCGGTCTACCCTGGGCGCCATCTCCCGACTCAGGGACAGCGTCCAAGAGGCGGTCGGTCGGGGGGAGGTGTTGTTGGCGGTGTCGCTGGACATCGCGAACGCCTTCAACACCATCCCCTGGCAGACCATCGCCGAGGCGCTGAGGTACCACAACGTCCCGTGGTACCTCAGGCGCGTCCTTGCGGACTATTTCGTGGACCGGGCCATTATCTACCCGGCCCGGTCGGGAATAGTCCGTAAGGAGATGTCGTGCGGTGTTCCACAGGGGTCGGTGCTTGGTCCGCTCCTGTGGAACATCGGCTATGACTGGGTCCTGCGCGGTGCAACTCTTACGGGAGTCGGCATTATTTGTTACGCCGACGACACCCTCGTCACCGCGCGGGGCCCAGAATTCAGGGACGCGAAGGTTCTGGCCACCGCGGGCGTTGCCCAGGTGGTCAGCCGCATCAGGGCGCTGGGACTCCAGGTGGCTCTCGAAAAGTCCGAGGCCGTGTTTTTCCACGGGCCTCGGCGGGGGCCACCTCGAGATTCCTTCATTGTGGTGAGCGGCACCCCCATCGCTATCGGGGAGACCATGAAGTACCTAGGATTGGTCCTCGATAGTCGATGGGGTTTCGTCGAGCACTTCCGGCGCCTGGCACCCAAACTGGTGTCATACGCCGGAAGGCTGGCGCGGCTGCTCCCCAATAAAGGGGGGCCGGAAAGTGCATGTCGCCGTCTCTACGACGGTGTAGTGCGCTCCAAGGCGCTCTACGGAGCGCCTATTTGGTCGGACGCTCTCTGCGCCAAAACCATCCCCCTGCTGCGGAGACCGCAGCGGGTGATTGCGCAGAGGGCGGCGCGAGCGTACTGCACCGTCTCTTACGAGGCGGCGTGTCTAATTGGAGGAAGCCCCCCGTGGGATCTCGAGGCTGGAGTCCTAAAGCGTGTCTACGAGGAAAGCGCCCTGGTGCGGATAAATGGAGGTCGCCCGCTCCCGGACGAGATCGATCGCTGGAGACAGTCTGCTCGCGACGATCTCTTCCGGAAGTGGGCCAATCGGTTGGTAAGTCCCTCCGCGAGCGCGCGGCTCGTGGGGGCTGTCCGGCCCGTTCTTCGGCCTTGGGTAGAGAGGGCGCACGGTGCGCCGACGTACCACCTCACTCAGCTCCTCACAGGACATGGCTGTTTCGCCAAGTACCTGTGGGAGGTGGTGGGTGTGGAGTCGGACCCCGTGTGTCGTCACTGCCCAAGTGGCGCCGTGGACTCGGCTGAGCACACACTCGCCGAGTGCGCGGCGTGGGACGGGCCGCGTGTCGCCCTCACGGGCCGTGTTGGAAATGATTTGTCGCTGCCGGCCGTGGTGCGAGCCATGGTCGGCAGCCAGGAGTGTTGGGCCGCCGTCACCTCTTTTGCCAATGAGGTGATGGCGGCAAAGAGAGATGAACTGCGGGTGCGGGAGCGTGCAGGTCAAACGCTCCCGCCTCGTCGTCCGGTTCGGGGGCGTCGCATGGCTCAGTTCATGCGCGCTCCCGACTAGTGTTGTTCCGGTGGGTGGTGGTCGGGGGACCTCACCCACCGATGATCGTTTGGCGGAAGGCACCTCCCAGTGTTCCGGAGGTGCCTTAGTGCCCGCCCGCTCGGCCGCTCTCTGCCCTCTCTGCTTTCAGAGGGACGTTCGAGGGCGGTGCGATGCGGGCTTGTCTTTCTTCAGCTCCTTAGGGAGCTCCGGGGGCCGACCATCTGGTCCCCCGAGGAGAGCCCCAACCTTACGGGGCATCCCTAGCCGGGTCGATGTAGAATCTGCTCTTCATATCCCTCGGCCCGGCTATAGGGTGAGTCGGAACACCGCGGGGTTTAGTGGGTAGGACGGTCCTTTCTTCCAGGACCGGTGAGTCCCACACACCGTCCCAGCTACCCCCGTAGCTGGGATGACGGTGCCTAAATGCATTCCCCGCGTCAACAAAAAAAAAAAAAAAAACCTAACCTAACCTAACCCTGGAATCTCCGGGGCGGGGCCCCAAGTGTTGTTCGTTTACGTCCACGTCGTCCGCCCTGGACCCCAACTTGACCACCGTAACGGAGTGGCAAGTTGGGTGACCGAATTTCGAACAGCTGGACTTGAGGCCAAAAGAATTTATTTTGATTTGATCATGGATGCGAATGCGAATAATACTAATGCGAGTGACGCGAAAGTGTCGAGGCCCGGGACTCCAACCCCGGGCGAGAAGGAGCTGCGGGTGTCGCTGTCGCGCTGCGATACGACCCCGCAGGCTTCTGGTAGCATCAAATGCGACTGGCAGCGGCTGTCGGACTCCGATAGCAGCTGCCAGTCGATGATGACGGTTTCTTCCCGTCCCTCCCCGACTCCCAGGTTGTGGCAGCGCAAGCGCTGCAACAGTAAAAGCCCTGGGGAGTCGGGGAGCGACGGTGAGGAGTCGGCTGGCCCCAGCACCATCAGGGGCCAGCCCGGTAAAAGAGGGCGTGGGCGCCCTCCAACGACGGGCCAGTATGTCGGCCTGGCTCAGGCTCGAGCTAGCTACGCTGCGGCCAAGGAGCGCGAGCTTGAGCTCCAGGCGGAGGAGGAGCTCGCTCGGGACGCTTTCCAGGCCGAAGAGGAGGAGCGTCTGAAGCGGGAGGAGCGGCGATGCTCCTTCCTCAGAAAATCCCCGACGCTGGAGGAGGCGTCGACGTCGGCAGCTGCTCCGGTTCTCAGGTGCGAACAGCTGTCGAAGGCGGTAGAGGAGGCGGTGAAGGCGATCGATACGATCGCCTACAAATCCTCCCGCCTGAAGGGCCAGAGCGTCCAGGGCCTGCGGAGTGCCGCCGGGTCAATACTGGAGCACATGCGAGAGATGGCCTCCCTCAAGTGTAGCGACGAGATCATGCGCCTGAAGGGAGAGCTCGTGGCCGTGCGGGCCCAGATGGAGGAAATGAGGCGCCAGTTGAGCGCCACTCCAACACCGTCGGCGGGGCTGTCGCGTGATGAGGTGCTGTACCTCATCGACGCGCGCCGCGCCGGCTTCGAGGATCGGCTGCTCCCAGCGCCTCGGTTGCGTCCTCCCCTCGCAGCGGACGCGCGCAATGATGCCCGCATGGCCAATGCTCCAGCACCCGGCGGTGCACCTGTCGCCCCCTCAAAGGGCCCTTCCGTCGGCGCTTCGGCGCCCACGCGCTCAAAGCGCAAGGCCGCTGGCGCCTCTGCCGCCGCGCCTCTACCTGCCGTCGCCTCCACATCTGTGGTGGAGGTGACGGATTCTGTTGCAGCCGTTCCGTCGGCATCTTCTTCTTCTCTCCCAACCCAGGGGGAGAAGAAGAACAGGAAGAAGAAGAAGAGCGCTGCGGCGCGTGAGGTGGAGGCGACGCGCCGGGTGCGCCAGCCGGCCTCAACACAAGTACCGGCCTCCACGTCTCAGTCCCAAACTGAGACGTGGAATGAAGTTGCTAAGCGGCCCAAGAAGAAAGCGGCATCGAAGCCCGCCAATGCGCCCGCTAAGGCGCCCTCAAAATCTGGCGGAAAGGGGAGCGCCCCGAACCTCCGCTCACCGCGAACTGCAGCAGTAGTCATCACGCTGCAGCGAGGAGCGGAGGAGCGGGGTGTTACCTATGCGAAGAAGCTTGCCGAGGCTGAGAGGTCAATCGACCTCAAAAGCCTCGGCATCGAGGGTTTGCGTTTCCGCACCGCGGTCACCGGGGGTCGCATCCTCGAGGTGGCGGGTGCGGATAGGGGCGCCAAGGCGGACGCATTGGCGGCCAAATTAAGGGAATCCCTCGGCGACGACGTTCGCGTCGCCAGGCCGGAGAAGTGCGCGGAGTTGCGCATCTCCGGCCTGGGCGACGCCGCAACAAAAGAGGTCGTGGCGCGGGTGGTGGCAGAAGTTGGAGGTTGCGCCGCCACCAGCGTCACCGTTGGTGAAATTACCCGCCAGGCAACAAGGGAGGGCACGGCGTGGGTCAAGTGCCCGGTCGCAGCGGCCAAATTAATCACAGATGGCCGCGCCCTCGTCATTGGCTGGACCCGCGTCCGTGCGGTCCTTCTGGACTCCAGGCCGCAGCGGTGCTTCCGCTGCCTGGATGTGGGGCATGTGGGGGCCAGGTGTGCTGCGGGAGTTGACCGCAGCGCCCTGTGCTTCCGCTGCGGGCAGCCCGGCCACAAAGCGGCCGGCTGCACCGCGGATCCGCACTGCCCCGTGTGTGCGGCGGCGGGAGAGACCGCTGCGCACCGCCTGGGCGCCAAGGCTTGCCTGGCGGCGTCAAAGAAACGGCGTCGTCGCCGAGGAGGAGTCGGTGGGAGGCGGGTCGGGCCGGTGGCGGACCCCGCTCCCACCCTAGCTGAGGAGGTTATGGACACCGCTCAATCCTAGATGTCCACATTCTCGGTCCTGCAGGCCAACGTCAGGCACTGCGCTGCGGCCCAGGATGTTTTGATCCAGTCCGTAGCGCAGTGGCAGACGACCGTGGCTGTAGTCGCCGAACCGTACGCGGTTCGTGCCCGTGATGATTGGGCCAGCGACCGCGACGGTGAAGTGGCTATCGTCTCCCAGCGGGGCGCCTTTGATAGGGTGTCCCAAGGACGAATGTGCGTCCTCGCGCTGCTGGGAGACGCTGCAGTGATCGGGGTGTACTGTCCGCCCAGGAAGACCCGTGCTCAATTTGAGCAGTTACTCGTTGAGCTCGGGGCTCTTGTGGCGGAAGCACACCCCACCCCGCTCATCGTCGTCGGGGACTTCAACGCCCACTCTACGGCGTGGGGATCTCCGGCGACGGACTTGCGGGGGGAGTTGTTGGAGGATTGGGCGGTGTCCATGGATCTGGTGTTGCTGAACCAGGGGGCGGTCCACACGTACGTGGGGGACAATGGCAACAGGTCCATTGTTGACCTGTCCTTTGCCAGTTCTGGCCTGGCGAACCACGTACGTGGCTGGAGGGTGGTCACGGAGGTGGAGACGATGTCGGACCACCGGTATGTCCGATTTGATATCGTCTCCCCCGCCCTGAGGACCCACGATCGTCCCCTGGCCGGTGAGGGCCCACGGTGGCGCTTAAACACGCTGAACCGGGAGCTGGCAGAAGAGGCGGCCATCGTCGAGCGATGGGCCGCGTTTGGCGGAAACCCGAGCGTGGACGCGAGGTCGGAGCGGTTATCTGAGGCTCTGACTCGCGTCTGCGATGCGGCGATGCGAAGGGCAGGGTCTGTCCAGCCGCGGCGGCGGGTGTATTGGTGGAACGACAACCTTGAAGGGCTGCGTGCTGCTAGTCACGCAGCCCAACGAAGATACACCCGCTACCGCGGTCGTAGGGCCGGAAACCCTGTCCTCGTGGAGGAGTTGCGCGCCGCATACCGGGACGCCCGAGCGGCCCTTCGCTCGGCGATCAAGGCCGCCAAAGACGAGTCGTGGAAGGTGTGGCTCGAGACTTTAAATGGAGATCCGTGGGGGCGCCCGTATAAGGCCGTGAGCGACAAACTCCGGCCTTATGCGCCCCCGCTCACTAGGTCTCTCGAGCCCACCTTCACTAGTGAAGTTGTCAGCTCCCTCTTCCCTGCGCGGGAAGAGTGGGTCCCGCCGTGTATGGCGGCACCAGATGGAACGCCGGCTGACACGGAGGCGATTCCGCCCGTGTCCGATGCCGAGTTAGGGGCAGCGGTTCTCAAACTCAAGATGAGACACCGCGCCCCCGGTCCGGACGGCATCCCAGGGCGGGTCGTCGCCCTGGTCATGCCGGCGTTCGAAGAAGAGACGCTCTCCCTGATGTCGGAGTGTTTGGCGTCGGGTAGAGTCCCGCGGACGTGGAAGACCGGGAAGCTCGTGCTGCTTAAGAAGCACGGGCGCCCCGTCGAGTCACCGTCGGCCTACCGCCCCATTGTTCTGCTCGGCGAGATGAGCAAGCTTTTCGAGCGGGTGCTCGCTGCTCGTCTCGTCGGGCACCTTGAGGGGGCGGGGCCCAACCTCGACGGCGGCCAGTACGGGTTTCGTCGCGGGCGGTCTACCCTGGACGCCATCTCCCGACTCAGGGACAGCGTCCAAGAGGCGGTCGGTCGGGGGGAGGTGTTGTTGGCGGTGTCGCTGGACATCGCGAACGCCTTCAACACCATCCCCTGGCAGACCATCGCCGAGGCGCTGAGGTACCACAACGTCCCGTGGTACCTCAGGCGCGTCCTTGCGGACTATTTCGTGGACCGGGCCATTATCTACCCGGCCTGGTCAGGAATAGTCCGCAAGGAGATGTCGTGCGGTGTTCCACAGGGGTCGGTGCTTGGTCCGCTCCTGTGGAACATCGGCTATGACTGGGTCCTGCGCGGTGCAACTCTAACGGGGGTCGGCATTATATGCTACGCCGACGACACCCTCGTCACCGCGCGGGGCCCAGAATTCAGGGACGCGAAGGTTCTGGCCACCGCGGGCGTTGCCCAGGTGGTCAGCCGCATCAGGGCGCTGGGACTCCAGGTGGCTCTCGAAAAGTCCGAGGCCGTGTTTTTCCACGGGCCTCGGCGGGGGCCACCTCGAGATTCCTTCATTGTGGTGAGCGGCACCCCCATCGCTATCGGGGAGACCATGAAGTACCTAGGATTGGTCCTCGATAGCCGATGGGGTTTCGTCGAGCACTTCCGGCGCCTGGCACCCAAACTGGTGTCATACGCCGGAAGGCTGGCGCGGCTGCTCCCCAATAAAGGGGGGCCGGAAAGTGCATGTCGCCGTCTCTACGACGGTGTAGTGCGCTCCAAGGCGCTCTACGGAGCGCCTATTTGGTCGGACGCTCTCTGCGCCAAAACCATCCCCCTGCTGCGGAGACCGCAGCGGGTGATTGCGCAGAGGGCGGCGCGAGCGTACTGCACCGTCTCTTACGAGGCGGCGTGTTTGATTGGCGGGAGCCCCCCTTGGGATCTCGAGACACACCACGACTTAGCATGGGCGGGGTTGACGTTGGCATCAAAAATGAATTGAAAATACTGGGCCTCACCATAGACCATAAACTGACTTTCAATACTCACGTTAAAAACATCTGCGCGAGAGTCACTGCTCTCCATAAACAATTGACCAGGGCGGCAAAGGCGAGTTGGGGTCTGCACCCTGAAATCATCCACACAATCTACACAGCGACCGTGGAGCCTATAGTGCTGTACGCGGCTGGCGCATGGGCACCGGCGGTTGGGAAGCTGTGCATCAAGAAGAGGCTCAATTTTATCCAACGCAGTTTCGCACAGAAGATCTGTAAGGCGTATCGCACGGTCTCCCTCAACGCGGCTTTGGTGCTGGCTGGTATATTGCCCCTTGACCTTAGAGTCAAGGAGGCCGCACAATTATATAGAATTAGAAAAGGAGAGACTTTACCAGACCTGGCCGGGAGGGAGATCGAGCGAATGTCTTCGTTTGCGGAAAATCCTCATCCTGCCGAACATATGAGCTTGGAGTTCATTAGCCTAGATACTACTGAACCGGACAACCAATTCGATATCAAAATCTATACCGACGGCAGCAAGATTGCGGGTAAAGTCGGAGCCGCACTCTCCTTTTGGAAAGATGGGGCCGAGACGAGAGCCCGCAAGCTTGGTCTGCCGTCTTATTGCACAGTCTATCAGGCAGAACTCCTGGCCATATGCGAGGCAACGAGGATGATCCAAAAACACAGCGCGACGAGCTTCGGGGTGTACAGCGACTCAACCGCGGCACTCCAGACGGTCATAAATCCCAGTCGTCTCCATCCCCTGGCGGTAGAAGCCAGGAGAAATATTAATGCAATAATATTCTCAGGCAAACGTATTGTATTGCACTGGGTCAAGGCTCATGCGGGGATGGAGGGGAATGAGAGGGCTGACCGGCTGGCCAAAGAGGCAGCTTTGGGGACGAGGCGGGCACCGGACTATGACCTGTGTCCGATCTCATTCGTCAAGCGGCAGATCCGAATGGACACGCTTGGCGAGTGGAATCGGAGATACGAGTCTGGTGAAACCGCCTCGACCACAAAGCTCTTCTTCCCAAATGCGGTGGACGCGTACAGGATTGTACGGAAATTCACTCCAAGCAAACACACCACACAGGTCCTGACGGGGCACGGTGGGTTCTCAGAGTACTTGAATCGATTCAAGTGCAAGGGGGACCCATCGTGCCTCTGTGACTCCGAAACCGAGGAGACCATCCCTCACTTACTGGCGGAGTGCCCGGTGTTCTCGAGGCTTAGGTACGATCTGGAACAGCAGATTGATAGCAACATAAAGGCCACTAAATTTAAGGAAATAATGGCAGGGAAATGTAGAGACAGTTTCTTGAAATATAGTGTAGAAATATGTAAGTTTGTCAATGATAGAAATAAGGTAGACTAAGAAATAGAATTACCACAGCATAACGTAAGTTATGCTGCCCTGTAATAAAACCCAGGAAATTATGTATATATAGAAATTGTTACACTGTACTGTAAATTTAGGAAATAAGAAATTGGAAATATTATATGGCAAAATTATGGCTAACCCACAACCCACTCTGGGTAGAAATAGTAAATGTAAGATTAATAGATATAAGAAGGGATGGAAATGTAAATTGGAAATAATAAAACGCAGGAGAATGTAAACAGAGAAAAGAAGGAAATGTTGGAAGGAGTGGAGTACATTTATTTACCTAGTAGACTAAGATTTAAACAGAAAAATAAATATATACTAGAAGAGAGATTAGCAGGCGTCCCACCTGAAAAATAAGTAAGTGGAAGTATGAAAGAAAGATAAGGTATGCGGAACGATAGAGACCAGAGAATAAGCGAGAACTGGAATGCAAATAGTATATAGTAGGAAAGTCTCCGAATTGTAGACATCGGAGGATAGATAGGCACACACCCAGCTATCCATGGTAGCTGGGCACTAAAAAAAAAAAAAAAAAAAAAAAAAAAAAAAAAAAAAAAAAAAAAAAAAAAAACGTTTTTTTTTTTTTTTTTTTTTTTTTTTTTTTTTTTTTTTTTTTTTTTTTTTTTTTTTTTTTACAAGGAGTGATCCGCTTACAGACGAAACACGCTGGCGAGGCGTGTGACAGTGTGAGGGTCGCCCAGCACCTGATCTTGTTGGCACTGGGAATACTCACTAAAACTCCTTGGCACCGATCTGCCCAAGAACAGAGGTGTTTTGGGACCTGAAAACTCACCAAAACACCTCAGGGCTGCTCAGCCTAGCTGAGCTACCGCGCCGGGGGGAGGATTACCTCGGTGTGCGCCAGGTAATCCACCAGACGTGGTGGCCAGTGCAATGCACACGAGAGGGCCACTCTCGTGTGCTGGCCACCCAAAGGGTTAGAGAGGGTCTGCGACCGGAGCCACTCGCCCTCTCCTTCCCCTCCGCCTACGCCGGATGGGAGCGGCTAGAGCATCCTCCTCCCGCTCCCTCTCCGCAGCCTCCTTCGCTGACATCACGACCTCAGCGAAGTTGGCGATTTCCTCCCAGGCCTCCACGCTGTCGAGCATGGCACGTACCATGCCCGACAACGTGAGACCGCGTCCGTCGATTGCAGAACCCAAAAGATGGCGTTGGGTCTGCCATTCGGAGCACTCCCAGAGTGTGTGCTCCACGGTGTCATCTGGAGCGCCACAGTGCTGACAAATGGGCGACTCCTCACGGCGTGCCACCCGATGCAGGTAGTGACCGAAACATCCGTGTCCGGTCAGTACCTGCACCAGGCGGAAGGTTAGGTCTCCCCACTCGCGTCGGACCCACTTTTCCAGCACCGGTCGGATGGCGTCGATCGTTCGATGGCCAGCGACTGGGCGAGATAGTGTCTCGCCCCACCGACGCAGAGCTTCTCTCCGCGCCTGTGAGCGAACCTCCTCGATCTCCTCGAGGCCAGGCCGCTCACCCCGAGTTCTGGCGTCGACCCGATGCTGATACACTTTTGCAAGCACAAGTGCATCAACATCCCACGGCAGCGTGCCTGCCAAGACACAGGCAGCTCCGTGGCTGACCGTGCGATATGCCCGCACGGCCCGGGTCGCAATCACCCTCTGCGGTTGGCGCAGAAGAGCACGCGTCCGCCGGGAGAGACACCCCGCCCACACCGGGGCTCCATATAGGGCCATCGAACGAAGAACGCCGTGGTATAGACGACGACAAGACCGACCGGGGCCACCCATATTAGGGAGCAAACGACCGAGGGCGGCTGCGGCAGAACACAGCCGGGGAGCTAGGATGTTAAAATGCTCCCCGAAAGTCCATCGGGAGTCCAGTGTGAGGCCGAGATATTTCATGTGGGGGGTGACCCGAACATGGACACCCTCCACTCGTACTGAAAGGGACGATGGGGTCCCGCGACGTGGGGGATGGAAAGCCATGGCCCTCGTTTTTGTGAGGGCCACGTCCAACCCCAGCAGCCGTATTCGACGGACCACCATAGACGCGCCGACCGACGCAAGATGGGCTGCGTCGTCCCATTCTCTTGCAGCCGCTGTCACCAAGGTATCGTCCGCAAAACACACGACGTCCATCCTTGGTAACAGCGAGCCGCGAAGAACCCAGTTGTACCCCAGGCTCCACAACAACGGACCGAGAACGGAACCCTGGGGTACACCTGCCACCACCCTCCAAGGCCGAATCTGTCCTTGAGCGTCCTCATACATGACGCTACGGTTCCTCAGGTAGTCCTTTACTAGATAGCGGAGGTAGGTAGGCACCCTGTGGAATCGTAGCGCCTCCTCAAACCTAACCTAACCTAACCTAACCTAACCTAACCTAACCTAACCTAACCTAACCTAACCTAACCTAACCTAACCTAACCTAACCCGGGGCGGGGCCCCAAGTGTTGTTTGCATACGTCCACGTCGTCCGCCCTGGACCCCAACTTGACCACCGTAACGGAGTGGCAAGTTGGGTGACCGAACTGCAACAACTGGACTTGTGGCCATTAGAATTGCGAAGAATTTTGTTTATCATGGATGCGAAAAAGAAAAGTGATAGTGAGGGTGACGCGAAAGCGTCGAGGCCCGGGACTCCAACCCCGGGCGGGAGGGAATTGCGGGTGTCGTTGTCGCGCTGCGACACCCGCAATTCGCTCTCGGAAAGCGCGATCAAATGCGACTGGCAGCGGCTGTCGGACTCCGATAGCAGCTGCCAGTCGATGATGACGGTTTCTTCCCGTCCCTCCCCGACTCCCAGGTTGTGGCAGCGCAAGCGCTGCAACAGTAAAAGCCCTGGGGAGTCGGGCAGCGACGGTGAGGAGTCGGCTGGCCCCAGCACCATCAGGGGCCAGCCCGGTAAAAGAGGGCGTGGGCGCCCTCCAACGACCGGCCAGTATGTTGGCCTAGCCCAAGCCAGGGCCAACTATATTGCGGCCCAGGAGCGCGAGCTCGAGCTCCAAGCGGAGGAAGAGCTCGCGCAGGCCGCACACGAAGCGTCGGAGGAGCGTCGGCGGCGGGAGGAGAGGCGACTCTCCTTCCTCCGCAAATCCCCGACGATGGAGAAGGAGGCGTCGACGTCGGCAGCTGCTCCGGTATTGCGGTGCGAGCAGCTGTCGAAGGCGGTAGAGGAGGCGGTGAAGGCGATCGATACGATCGCCTACAAATCCTCCCGCCTGAAGGGCCAGAGCGTCCAGGGCCTGCGGAGTGCCGCCGGGTCAATACTGGAGCACATGAGGGAGATGGCCTCCCTTAAGTGCAATGACGAAATCATGCGCCTTAAGGGAGAGCTCGCGGCCGTGCGTGGCCAGATGGAGGAAATGAGGCGCCAGTTGAGCGCCGCTCCAACACCGTCAGCGGGGCTGTCGCGTGATGAGGTGCTGTACCTCATCGACGCGCGCCGCGCCGGCTTCGAGGATCGGCTGCTCCCGGCGCCTCGGTTGCGTCCTCCCCTAGCGGCGGACGCACGCAACGCTGCCCGCATGGCCGGTGCTCCAGCACCTGGCGGTGCACCTGTCGCCCAGTCAACGGGCCCTTCTGTCGGCGCTTCGGCGCCCACGCGCTCAAAGCGCAAGGCCGCTGGCGCCTCTGCCGCCGCGCCTCTACCTGCCGTCCCCTCCACATCTGAGATGGACGTGACGGAACCTGTTGCGGCCGTTCCGTCGGCCTCTTCCTCTTCTCCCCCTACTCAGGGGAAGAAGGGGAACCGAAAGAAGAGGAGCGCTGCGGCGCGTGAGGTGGAGGCGACGCGCAGAGAGCGCCAGTCGGCCTTAACTCAACCGGCCCCGGCTTCCACGTCTCAGTCCCAAACTGAGACGTGGAACAACGTCGTCAAGCGGCCGAAGAAACCCGCTAATGCGCCCGCTAGGGCACCCGCGAAGACAGGCGCAAAGAGGAGCGCCCAGAATCTCCGCGCACCGCGAACCGCAGCAGTGGTTATAACGCTGCAGCGGGAAGCGGAGGTACGGGGCGTTACTTACGCCGAAAAACTTGCCGAGGCTGAGAGGTCAATCGACCTCAAAAGCCTCGGCATCGACGGCTTGCGCTTCCGCACTGCAGCCACCGGGGGACGTATCCTCGAGGTGGCTGGTGCGGAGAGGAGCGCCAAAGCGGACGCATTAGCGGAAAAACTAAGGGCGTCCCTCGGCGACGACGTCCGCATCGCCAGGCCGGAGAAATGCGCGGAGCTGCGCATCTCCGGTCTCGGCGATTCAGCGACGAAGGAGGTTGTGGCGCGGGTGGTGGCGGACGTTGGAGGTTGCGCCATCACCAGCGTCGTTGTCGGGGCTATCGTCCGCCAGGCAAGCAGAGAAGGCACGGCGTGGGTGAAGTGCCCCGTCGCGGCGGCCAAACTTTTAACTGATGGCCGCCCCGTAGTGATTGGTTGGACCCGCGTCCGTGCGGTGCTTTTGGAGTCCAGGCCGCAGCGGTGCTTCCGCTGCCTAGATGTGGGGCACGTGGGGGCCAGGTGTGCTGCGGGAGTTGACCGCAGCGCCCTGTGCTTCCGCTGCGGGCAGCCCGGCCACAAATCGGCCGGCTGCGCCGCGGATCCGCACTGCCCCGTGTGTGCGGCGGTGGGAGAGGCCGCTGCGCACCGCCTGGGCGCCAAGGCTTGCCTGGCGGCGTCAAAGAAACGACGTCGTCGCCGAGGAGGAGTCGGTGGGAGGCGGGTCGGGCCGGTCGCGGACCCCGCTCCCACCCAATCGTTGGAGGTTATGGACACTGCTCAATCCTAGATGTCCACATTCTCGATCCTGCAGGCCAACGTCAGGCACTGCGCTGCGGCCCAGGATCTTTTGATCCAGTCCGTAGCGCAGTGGCAGACGACCGTGGCTGTAGTCGCCGAACCGTACGCGGTTCGTGCCCGCGATGATTGGGCCAGCGACCGCGACGGTGAGGTGGCTATCGTCTCCCAGCGGGGCGCCTTTGACAGGGTGTCAAAAGGACGAATGTGCGTCCTCGCGCTGCTGGGAGACGCTGCAGTGATCGGGGTGTACTGTCCGCCCAGGAAGACCCGTGCTCAGTTTGAGCAGTTACTCATTGAGCTCGGGGCTCTTGTGGCGGAAGCACACCCCACCCCGCTTCTCGTCGTCGGGGACTTCAACGCCCACTCTACGGCGTGGGGATCTCCGGCGACGGACTTGCGGGGTGAGTTATTGGAGGACTGGGCAGTGTCCATGGGTCTGGTGCTGCTGAACCAGGGGACGGTCCCCACGTACGTGGGGGAGACTGGGAACAGGTCCATCGTGGACCTGTCCTTTGCCAGTTCTGGCCTGGCGAACCACGTACGTGATTGGAGGGTGGTCACGGAGGTGGAGACGATGTCGGACCACCGGTATGTCCGATTTGACATCGTCTCCCCCGCCCTGAGGACCCACGATCGTCCCCTGGCCGGTGAGGGCCCACGGTGGCGCTTAAAAACGCTGAACCGGGAGCTGGCAGAAGAGGCGGCCATCGTCGAGCGATGGGCCGCGTTTGGCGGAAACCCGAGCGTGGACGCGAGGTCGGAGCGGTTATCTGAGGCTCTGACTCGCGTCTGCGATGCGGCGATGCGAAGGGCAGGGTCTGTCCAGCCGCGGCGGCGGGTGTATTGGTGGAACGACAACCTTGAAGGGCTGCGTGCTGCTAGTCACGCAGCCCAACGAAGGTACACCCGCTACCGCGGTCGTAGGGCCGGAAACCCTGTCCTCGTGGAGGAGTTGCGCGCCGCATACCGGGACGCCCGAGCGGCCCTTCGCTCGGCGATCAAGGCCGCCAAAGACGAGTCGTGGAAGGTGTGGCTCGAGACTTTAAATGGAGATCCGTGGGGGCGCCCGTATAAGGTCGTGAGCGACAAACTCCGGCCTTATGCGCCCCCGCTCACCAGGTCTCTCGAGCCCACCTTCGTGAATGATGTTGTCAGCTCCCTCTTCCCTGCGCGGGAAGAGTGGGTCCCGCCGAGCATGGCGGCACCAGACGGAACGCCGGCTGACACGGAGGCGATCCCGCCCGTGTCCGATGCCGAGTTGGGGGCGGCGGTTCTCAAGCTCAAGTTGAGACACCGCGCCCCCGGTCCGGACGGCATCCCAGGGCGGGTCGTCGCCCTGGTCATGCCGGCGTTCGAAGAAGAGACGCTCTCCCTGATGTCGGAGTGTTTGGCGTCGGGTAGGGTCCCGCGAACGTGGAAGACGGGGAAGCTCGTGCTGATCAAGAAGCACGGGCGCCCCGTCGAGTCGCCGTCGGCCTACCGCCCTATTGTTCTGCTCGGCGAGATGAGCAAGCTTTTCGAGCGGGTGCTCGCTGCTCGTCTCGTCGGGCACCTTGAGGGGGCGGGGCCCAACCTCGACGGCGGCCAGTACGGGTTCCGTCGCGGGCGGTCTACCCTAGACGCCATCTCCCGACTCAGGGACAGCGTCCAAGAGGCGGTCGGTCGGGGGGAGGTGTTGTTGGCGGTGTCGCTGGACATCGCGAACGCCTTCAACACCATCCCCTGGCAGACCATCGCCGAGGCGCTGAGGTACCACAAGGTCCCGTGGTACCTCAGGCGCGTCCTTGCGGACTATTTCGTGGACCGGGCCATTATCTACCCGGCCCGGTCGGGAATAGTCCGCAGGGAGATGTCGTGCGGTGTTCCACAGGGGTCGGTGCTTGGTCCGCTCCTGTGGAACATCGGCTATGACTGGGTCCTGCGCGGTGCAACTCTTACGGGGGTCGGTATTTTGTGTTACGCCGACGACACCCTCGTCACCGCGCGGGGCCCAGAATTCAGGGACGCGAAGGTTCTGGCCACCGCGGGCGTTGCCCAGGTGGTCAGCCGCATCAGGGCGCTGGGACTCCAGGTGGCTCTCGATAAGTCCGAGGCCGTGTTTTTCCACGGGCCTCGTCGGGGGCCACCTCGAGATTCCGCCATTGTGGTGAGCGGCACCCCCATCGCTATCGGGGAGACCATGAAGTATCTAGGATTGGTCCTCGATAGTCGATGGGGTTTCGTCGAGCACTTCCGGCGCCTGGCACCCAAACTGGTGTCATACGCCGGAAGGCTGGCGCGGCTGCTCCCCAATAAAGGGGGGCCGGAAAGTGCATGTCGCCGTCTCTACGACGGTGTAGTGCGCTCCAAGGCGCTCTACGGAGCGCCTATTTGGTCGGACGCTCTCTGCGCCAAAACCATCCCCCTGCTGCGGAGACCGCAGCGGGTGATTGCGCAGAGGGCGGCGCGAGCGTACTGCACCGTCTCTTACGAGGCGGCGTGTTTGATTGGCGGGAGCCCCCCTTGGGATCTCGAGGCTGGAGTCCTCAAGCGCGTTTACGACGAAAGCGCCCTAGTGCGGATAAATGGAGGTCGCCCACTCCCGGACGAGATCGATCGCTGGAGACAATCTGCTCGCGACGATCTCTTCCGGAAGTGGGCCAATAGATTGGTGTGTCCCTCCGCGAGTGTGCGGCTCGTGGGGGCTGTCCGGCCCGTTCTTCGGCCTTGGGTGGAGAGGGCGCACGGTGCGCCGACGTACCACCTCACTCAGCTCCTCACAGGACATGGCTGTTTCGCCAAGTACCTGTGGGAGGTGGTGGGTGTGGAGTCGGACCCCGTGTGCCGTCACTGCCCAAGTGGCGCCGTGGACTCGGCGGAGCACACACTCGCCGAGTGCGCGGCGTGGGACGGGCCGCGAGTCGCCCTCACGGGCCATGTTGGATTGGATTTGTCGCTGCCGGCTGTGGTGCGAGCCATGGTCGGCAGCCAAGAGTGCTGGGCCGCCGTCACCTCGTTTGCTTGTGAGGTGATGGCGGCCAAGAGAGAGGAGCTGCGGGTGCGGGAGCGTGCAGGTCAAACGCTCCCGCCTCGCCGTCCGGTTCGGGGGCGCCGCATGGCGGCGTTCGTGCGCGCCCCCGACTAGTGTTGTTCCGGTGGGTGGTGGTCGGGGGACCTCACCCACCGATGATCGTTTGGCGGAAGGTACCTCCCCGTGTTCCGGAGGTGCCTTAGTGCCCGCCCGCTCGGCCGCTCTCTGCCCCCTCTGCTTTCAGAGGGACGTTCGAGGGCGGTGCGATGCGGGCTTGTTTGTTTCTTCAGCTCCTTAGGGAGCTCCGGGGGGCAGACCATCTGGCCCCCCGAGGAGAGCCCCAACCCTACGGGGCATCCCTAGCCGGGTCGACGTAGAATCTTCAACTTCATATCCTTCGGCCCGGCTATAGGGTGAGTCGGAACACCGCGGGGTTTAGTGGGTAGGACGGTCCCTTCTTCCGGGACCGGTGAGTCCCACACACCGTCCCAGCTACCCCCGTAGCTGGGATGACGGTGCCTAAATGCATTCCCCGCGTCAACAAAAAAAAAAAAAAAACCTAACCTAACCCAGTCACATTCGACCCTTTGCCGAGAGCACCACGAATTTTTAACGCTCTATCACTTAAAAATTCAAAGTTGTGGGTTTTTCTTACCGTAGCTTCACGTGCCATACACCAAAAGTTGCGTCTCGCCGCGCCGCACACGCCCGCGAATCGTAACTGAGCCGCACGAATCCTGAAAAAGTGTTATTAACTGAAAACCTCGTTTTCGGGAGGTTAAGTGTTGAAAAAAGTGCAGAAAAAGTGCAATAAATTGGAGTGCAGTGAACGGATCTTTAAGAAAAAAGTGCCTCCCGAAAGGGCTTAGCTGCCCGCACCCTTCTGCAGTTTGCGTTTTTCGAAAAACGCAACAGTTTTTCCGGAAAACGCAATTGAAAATTTCCAACACGTGGGCGTGGCCCCACGAGGTCATCGAAGGGGCGGAGTCAGCAACACCAAATTAAAGGAGAAGAAAGAAGGTACTCACAGCAACATTTTTCCGGAAAAAACCGATTTTTAGCCCTAGCAGTTTTTAATTAATTTTAATTAGAAGTTACAAACTTTGGACCCTTATATAACCTAAACCAGGGCCAAATCTACAATTCTGCAACTGCTTGTTTTTGCGCGCTAACTGGGACAACACATCTGCGGGAAAATATTATTTTTTGGACAATAAGTGAGCAAATGAAAATTGAAAAACTGAAATTTTTCGTTTTATGAAAAATTTTCAATAATATAATTCATAAAAAATTACTATTTAAATTTTATTGCATAGAGCGCTATTTTACCTATTTTTTGGCATTTTTTATTTATTTTTAGGTTAATTAGGTTCGGAGCTATCGAATTTTTTATGTTTTTAGCAAATAAATAGGAAATAAATATAAAATTAATAAATTTGACACCGGGGGTGACTCTAAACACCCCATATTAGTATCTCTAGACCAAAACCAGGTCCTTCTATCCTCAAAATTAAGATTTTGGAACTTTTTTGCCATTTTTGTAAAATTTTGTAAAACTTTGTAAAAATTTCAGATTGCGATAGCTCCTGAACTATTAGGCCTAGAGCTGCGGGATTTTCAGGTTTGGACAGTTCGGGTGAAGGGCTTTCACCTCACATAGGTTTGGAGGCGATTGGAGCGAAATTTTTTGTTTCGCTCCAGACCCCTCCAAGGAGGTACCCGAGGAGGCGACTAGGCCACTGAAGAAAGTCCGAAGTCCGTAGGTCAAGTGGTTGCCGAGTTATAACTGTTCAAAGTTTGGTTTTGACAGTTCGGCGGCCATCTTGTTTTTGGGTAAACGTCCATAACTCCTGAACCCGTAGTCCTAGGAAGTTGGAATTTGGGTAGCAGCCATAGGGGATCGACACCTACCTGTCTCCTGAATTTCAGGACGATCGGAGCATCAAAATTTTGGGGGTGCTGAAAACCCAATAGGGCGATAGAGGGGGTTGAGCTGACCAAGGAAAGCCCAAACTTGGCCGTTCTGCGACATCTGGGACCGGAGCTACGGACGATCAAAGTTCGAGTTTGACAGCTCGGCCGCCATCTTGAAAAACTTTGATCGTCTGTAGAATTGGAACGGGGCGTCGTAGAGGGGTCTGGGTTTCTTTGGGGAGCTCAGCGGCCACTACTCCACCCGACTGGGGGGGCTTGGGGGGGATTGGGGTCAAAAATTTTTTCGGCTTAAAAACGGTTACCAGAGGGTGGGTCTCGTCGCGCACATAAAGATAGACCCAAACACGAGCGGGATCGGACCAGTGGTTCCGGAGATACGAGGGTTTTAACAAACCTGAAAAATTTTGTGGAAAACTTTGGAAAAAATTTGAAACCTCGTAGCTCCGGAACCCCTTGGGCTAGGACAGCCGTGTTTGGGGTTTTTGGAGTGGGCTCGACGGGGGCTACCAGCTGGGCCTACCTACGCGACTCTACATAGAGCGTGTAGAGATCTGGCACAAAAAATTCTTCTTTTTGGTAAATTTGGGGGGTTTTCAGCAAAATTAGGCTGGGGAGGACTCCGAGACAGGTGGCGTGACTACAAATTAGCACTAGGATAAGACAAATTTGGACTTTTGTCCAAATTTTCATAGATATAAGGTTTTAGAATAAGTATTTAGAGTAGACTAGCCCTATTGGCAAAATATCAAAGTTGACGTAGCAGGGCTACAGTGGAGAAAGGTGTAGAGTTTTTCCCACACCAAAACAAAAGGACTGCTCTATAAAAGAGCATAATACTGACACTCTATATTTTTAATATTATTTTACACTGTTATACATATTTATAATCTATTTAAGACAGCTGCCCTATTGGCAATATTTTGTATTGATAGGAGAATTGACTTCGGGACCTTAGAAACTGTACCTGGCAACAGGATTTCGAGTTGGTTGTGGCTGCATACGCACACCACACTACCCACACTACACACACATACCTAGGTCACAGACATCATAAACACAAACACACAAACTCACAACATAGACATCGCATCCACATATACACACACATACACACAACTCGATCCAGGGCTCTAGATCGGCCAAACTGAGTAAATCGCGTGCGCTACAGTATTCTTTCCCTACTTAGAAGCTAAAAACTTGTTTTATTTAAATAATATTGACGACCATCTCTACCTAGAAAATTTTTAAAAATGTTTGGGCACAGAACGCCAGTAAACAAACCAACCTCCTCCGCAAGCTCCCCAACAGAAAAGCGGCCCCTGGGGCCAGTTCGACGAAGCGTCGACGCTCTGGAGTCCCGCGAGACAGCCCAGCCTAAACAGCTGCCGCTGTCCCAAAGGCCCAGAGAGGACACAGCGATTCGACCGTCATCGTCCTCAACGATGCAACAAAATAAATTCGTAAAGGCTACTGAGTGTATTAAAATTATTAAGGAGCAGGTAGGAGTAACAATAGCGAAAAACTTAAAACGTGAAGTAAAGCTGGAAATAGAAGAAAGGGCTAGCTTGTTATTAAAGATCATCAAAGAATATGAAGAGGAAAGGAAAAGTAGCGGTAAAAACGAGGTAAGAATGAGTGAAAGTATGAATGAGAGAAAGAGTGTGAGTATGACAGGCTCCAATGAGGAGATCTTAAGAAAGATGGAAGAGAATGAAAGGATTTTGAAAGAAAACCAAAGGATTATGAAAGAGTTGAGAGAGAAGATTGGAAAACAGGAGGATAGAGAAAAAGCGAGAGAGAGCATGAGAGAAAACATAATGAAAGAGAATGTTAAAATGATAGCAGAAGTGAAAGAAAAAATAGAAAAACAGGATGAGAGAGAAATGGAGAGAGAGAAGAAAGGACCTGCCACATACGCCGGAGCGGCGGTGGGCTATAACCGTCAAGCAACTACACAACCTGCGGTGTTACACTCCGTGGTGGTAACCTCGGAAGTAGACACCGACACCGGAGAGCAGGTCATGGAAAGGTTGAGAAAAATAGCGAATGAGGATGACGAATGGGTGAAAGTTGAAAGGGTACGTAAGTCGAAGAATAGAAAGGTTATAATTGGGTATAAGACGAAGGACGAAAGAGAGAGGGCACAGCAGAGGCTCGGGGGGAAAGGCCTCTGCGTCGAAGAGATAAAAAACAGGGACCCGCTGCTCGTCCTGTACGGAGTCCTAAAGGTCCATAAGGATGAAGTCCTGCTCGAAAAAATCAGGGCACGAAACCGTGAGGTTTTCGGTGGTCTGATTGCAGAGCAGGACCGGATGACCGTACTCTATCGGAGGACAGCGCGAAATCCCCATACGTGCCATGTGGTTCTCAGGGTCTCCCCTGCGGTTTGGTCCCGTGCCCTGGACGCAGGGAGACTGCATGTTGATCTGCAGCCCGTGAGGGTTGCAGATCAAACACCTTTGATGCAGTGCTCCCTGTGCCTAGGGTACGGACATAGTAGGCGGTACTGCAAGGCGGCAGAGCCCACCTGCAGTCATTGCGGTGAGACCCATTTAAGGGCGCAGTGCCCGGAATATGCCGTCGGAGCGCAGCCGTCCTGCTGCAACTGCAGGAGGGAGAGACTGGGAAACACAAGGCACAGCGCATTCGACGACGCGTGCCCCGTGAGAGGCAAATGGGACAAAATAGCGAGGGCATCCATACAATATTGCTGAGGGCACCCCGGGGAACAAGCCTCCATACAGGCTTATGCAGGTAAACCTCCAGAAGAAGGCGCAGGCCACCAAAGACCTCATGATTGAGGCCTCTAGGCTTGGAGTCGCAGTTGCTCTGGTGCAGGAGCCCTATGTAGGGTCGGGAAGGGCTATGGGGGCATACCAGGGCGTCAGGGTCTTCCAGAACACTGGGCAAGGAGAAGGGACTGTCAAGGCGGCCATCGTCGTGTTTGACGCGACACTGGACGTCTTGCAGTACCCGCAACTCACCACAGACCACGTGTGTGTGGTGGGGATCCGGACCAGTGCCTGGGAGATCACGCTGGTAACTTATTATTGCGAGCCAACGACACCTCTGGAGCCCTGCCTGGAGCAGCTGTTGAGGGTGAGGCGTGGGATTGGTGGCCAGCGCCTTCTTCTTGGAGGCGATGCCAATGCAAAAAGTACCTGGTGGGGGCATCCGTTTGAAGATAAGAGAGGGGAGCTATTGATGGATGCTCTCGAACAGATGGACCTCCATGTCCTGAATAGCGGGAGTATTCCAACTTTCGACACGTATAGAGGTGGAAGGAGGTTCCACAGCTACATTGACGTCACGTCCTGCACGAGCGAGGTGCTCACCCTGACCGACGGCTGGAGGGTTCGCGAAGGGCTCATCAGCTCCGACCACAACTGCATAGTTTTTAATTTAAATTTGGAGCGAGCCTGTGGTACGCAAATACAGCGTACCACCAGGCGATTTAACACCAAAAAGGCGGACTGGGATGGCTTCAAGACGAAGCTGGCACAGGAGTTCTCACTGCGGGGCCTGGGTGCTCGGCAGCTGGCAAGTACAGAAGATCTGGAAAGCACGGCTGTCGAGTACTCACGCTCGGTGGAGGGGGCCTGTGTGGAAGCCATCCCAAAAACACGAGCTAAAAAGCTTCAAACTATGCCGTGGTGGTCGGAGAGGTTAGCCTCCCTGAAAAGGGACGTGAATACCAAAAGGCGCCGGATCAGGAATGCAGCTCCTGATCGTCGTCAAATGGTGGTTGTGGAGTACCTAGAATGCAAGGAGACGTATGAATCTGAAGTAAAAAAGGCACAGGTCGAAAGTTGGAAGAACTTCTGCGGAAAGCAGGACAGGGAGGGCATCTGGGAAGGGGTCTATAGAGTGATAGGAAGGGCCACAGTGAGGGAGGAAGATCGACTGTTAATCCATAATGGAACCTATTTGGACGCTAGGGGCTCAGCACAACTCCTCGCTCGAACCTTCTACCCGGAGGACCGAGTCGAGGAGGATACTGAGGCGCATCGACAGATACGCGAAACCGCCGTAAAAGAAATAGAGGATCATGATGACGATGACCCACCTTTTACGGTGGGCGAACTGTTCGATGCGCTTCAGAAATTTAACCCGAAAAAAGCACCGGGGGTGGACGGCTTTACGGCCGACATCTGTGCCCGAGCCATTGGGGCCGACCCCTCACTCTTCCTGAAGCTGCTAAATCAGTGCCTCCGCCACGGCTACTTTCCTAAGATATGGAAGGAAGCGGTGGTGGTGGTGCTGAAAAAGCCAGGTAAGGACTCGTACACCGTTCCCAAATCGTATAGACCTATTGGTTTACTACCGGTTCTGGGAAAGGTGTACGAGAGGATGGTGATTACTCGACTCAAGTACCATTTGCTGCCGCGGATTAGTACCCGCCAGTACGGCTTTATGCCCCAGAAAAGCACCGAGGACGCCCTCTATGACCTAATGGGATACATAGTGGCTAAACTCCGTCAAAAGAGGATAGTCACTATGGTGTCCTTGGACATAGAGGGGGCCTTCGACAGCGCCTGGTGGCCTGCTATAAAAGCACGACTGGCTGAGGAAAAGTGTCCGGCAAACTTGAGGCGAGTAATCAGCAGCTACCTTAGCGACAGAAAGGTGAGGGTTCGGTACGCCGGTGAGGAGCACAGCCGCTCCACGGACAAGGGGTGCGTCCAGGGGTCAATCGGAGGTCCCTTACTGTGGAACCTGCTTCTGAATCCACTTTTGGAAGGTCTGGAGCGAATGGGTGTGTATGCGCAGGCTTTCGCAGACGACGTGGTACTTATGTTTGACGGAGAAACAGCTCTGGAAATCGAGGGACACGCCAATGCCTCTCTCGTGTATGTGCGGGAGTGGGGCATCCGAAACAAGCTGAAATTCGCACCGCACAAAACCAGTGCGATGGTAATCACGCGGAAGCTTAAGTACGATGTCCCGCGCCTCAACATGGGCGGGATAGACATTGGCATGTCCAAGGAAATCAAAATCCTAGGGCTGACCATCGACAAAGCACTAACATTTAACACACACGTCACCAACGTATGCAGAAAGGCGATCGGCATCTACCGGAAGCTGGCGCGGATGGCTCGGATCAGCTGGGGGCTTCACCCCGAGGTGATCCGGACGATCTACGTCGCTGCCGTGGAGCCGACGATATTGTACGCCGCCAGTGCTTGGCACGCATCGGCAGAAAAGCTTGGAGTTCAAAAACAGCTGAACGTGGTACAGCGCGGTTTCGCCCAAAAGCTGTGCAAGGCATATCGCACGGTCTCTCTGAACTCGGCGCTGGTCTTGGCTGGTTTGCTCCCTCTGGACCTCAGAATTCACGAGGTGGCCTCGTTATACGAGGCCAAGAGAGGAGTGAGCCAGTCATGGCTGGGAGACTGGGAGGTCGAGCGAATGTCTCCAGCGATTGAGGCTCCTCACCCCGCGGAGCATCCGCCATTAGGGTTCACAAGCCTGGTAGACGAGGGGCAGCTGGAAGATGCGAATCGTTTTGATATTCGCATCTTCACGGACGGGAGCAAGATTGAGGGCCGGGTCGGTGCCGCGCTATCATTTTGGAATAGCCGGGCCGAAATTAAGGCCCTCAAACTTGCTCTGTCGCCCCATTGCACTGTCTATCAGGCCGAGCTCTTGGCGCTATGCAAAGCGGCCAGTGAGGTCCTCAGGCGAGGCGCGTCCACTTTCGGCGTCTTCAGCGACAGCAGAGCCGCTCTCTTGACGGTTACAAACCGTCATGCCCTCCATCCCCTGGCAGTGCAAGCCAGAGCCGCAATCCATCTTGGCAGGGCCCAGGGTAAGGAGATATCCTTATTCTGGGTCAAGGCCCACGCAGGATTGGAGGGCAACGAGCGAGCGGATGAACTCGCAAAGGAAGCGGCTCTGAAGTTGAAGAAGGCACCGGACTACGGTCTGTACCCGGTTTCTTTCGTGAAGCGTCTCCTACGTCAGGGGACGCTTGACGAATGGAACAAGAGGTACAGAGAGGGCGAGCAGGCCTCCGTCACCAGGCTTTTCTTCCCATGCGCAGTGGAGGCGTACAAGATCGTCCGCAAAATGACGATCGCCGGCACCACAACCCAACTGCTGACGGGACACGGTGGGTTCTCCGAATACTTGACACGTTTCAAGTGTAAGGGGGACCCATCGTGTGCCTGTGAGCCCGGGGTAGAGGAGACGGTCGCTCACCTGCTGCAAGACTGCCCAATCCACTCTATGGACAGGATGGACTTGGAGGCAATCACTGGCCTAAAAATAGAAGTACAAAATTTCCCACTTTTGATAAAAAATCATAAAGAGCAGTTCCTGAAATTCTCAGAAAAAATCATTAAAATAGTTAATGCAAGAAATAGGTCCTGAAGGTTTTTGTCCGCCAATATAATTGTATATTGTTCCGTGTACAAAATGAATCTAGATCATAAGAAATGGGAACTGACAAACCAAAGTATAGAGTGTAAACTTACAAATATGTTATAAAGGTTAAAATATAACCTTTTTGAAATAGCCAATATATTAGTAGCAATAGTAAAATATGTATGCATAAGATGTCTATACAAGATAAGAGAATAATGTAATTGCCTTAGAATTATAATAGTAGTAGCCACTGTAAGTTAAAAAATGTATAAGTAGATAATTAGAACGCTGTAAACTGGAAAAAATCTTAAAAATATTGTAAAAAATTGTAAAATATGTATAAGTTTTGGAATTTAAAATTAAATAAAAACTGAACCCACAACCCCACCCAAACGAATGACATCCAATATCCCCAGTATGAAAGGCCATCGTGAAAGTGCGAGAGGCATAAAAGCGTGACGAGTATGGTACTAGAGGAATAAGAATGAAAGACGATAGTTTTAAGGCTTAGCTAGTTTAGATGAAAGAATGAAAGGTCGGGAAAGCGTGAAAGTGCGAGAGGCATAAAAGCGAGAACTGGAATGAAAAAGAGAATATGGGTGAAAGAGGATTAGCTTAGATAGGTCCGAGATGCCGGGGGCCTGGGGGCGCTACCCATGATGGAAAGAGACAAAGCCGGTGACGCAGTGGCTCGGTGCAGATGGGCCCACGGAAGTGCGCCCAAATGTGCCGGCACTGCAGTTCGCCGAGGCCACTATTAGTTTTGTAAGACACGGGTCTATGTGTCCCCGCCCCCCCCGACATCTCTTGAAGTAGGTCCAGAAGCCCCGCGGGGCTAGATTCTATATATAGGAAGCTAGAGACAAAAATGTAGAGCTAGACTTTGCCCATGGCAGAGATGAGAGAATAAAAAAAAAAAAAAAAAAAAAAAAAAAAAAAAAAAAAAAAAAAAAAAAAAACCTAACCTAACCTAACCTAACCTAACCTAACCTAACCTAACCTAACCCATATTGGTAGTTAGTATACTTAGTGCGTCTTACTTGCTGATAGCGACTATCATACATCGTTAGCTTCGTCTCTTCGAGCCCTACGCGATTCTATAGTGTTTCTGCGAAATTCTAGTTGTAATTTTTGGTATTTAAACCGTTTTTCATCAAAATTTTTCATTTGTAAGGGTCTCACAGCTTTTCAGTTGTTATCTCTCGTCCATAATCTTCAAACCTGTTTACATTTTCATCTGGAATTGTGTACGAGGTCTTCACGCGTCGTACGGTTCCACTTTTGTGGTTCTGAAACAAAAATTTGATACAAATTAGACAGCGGAACAGTTAAAAATAGTAATTTTCAGTCAAAAATACATATAAATTCAAATCTTTTTCCAAATTTTTCTATTACAGCCCATAGCTTATCATATATCAAGGTGTGCGCCGTCGTGATACGCATCCGACGGTGCCGATTTGGTATTGATAAGTCCATAATCATCATCACCAGACCCCAATTAGTGTTGCAAAAATCATACAAATTAGCTTTTCCCTCAAAATTTTTGCGTTTTCCGAATTAAATTACAGCATTTTCCTAGCCACAACTGTGCGCCGTCTCGCCACCTATCCTTCAACACCTCTATCTTGTCTCTGAGGCAAGTGGTTCTTGAAATATAAGCGATTTTATCATTTTGCGGCCCGGTAGGTACATCCAGAAAGTTTACCTATAGCGGTGCATTTCCCCATACATTTATATTGGTAGTTAGTATACTTAGTGCGTCTTACTTGCTGATAGCGACTATCATACATCGTTAGCTTCGTCTCTTCGAGCCCTACGCGATTCTATAGTGTTTCTGCGAAATTCTAGTTGTAATTTTTGGTATTTAAACCGTTTTTCATCAAAATTTTTCATTTGTAAGGGTCTCACAGCTTTTCAGTTGTTATCTCTCGTCCATAATCTTCAAACCTGTTTACATTTTCATCTGGAATTGTGTACGAGGTCTTCACGCGTCGTACGGTTCCACTTTTGTGGTTCTGAAACAAAAATTTGATACAAATTAGACAGCGGAACAGTTAAAAATAGTAATTTTCAGTCAAAAATACATATAAATTCAAATCTTTTTCCAAATTTTTCTATTACAGCCCATAGCTTATCATATATCAAGGTGTGCGCCGTCGTGATACGCATCCGACGGTGCCGATTTGGTATTGATAAGTCCATAATCATCATCACCAGACCCCAATTAGTGTTGCAAAAATCATACAAATTAGCTTTTCCCTCAAAATTTTTGCGTTTTCCGAATTAAATTACAGCATTTTCCTAGCCACAACTGTGCGCCGTCTCGCCACCTATCCTTCAACACCTCTATCTTGTCTCTGAGGCAAGTGGTTCTTGAAATATTAGCGATTTTATCATTTTGCGGCCCGGTAGGTACATCCAGAAAGTTTACCTATAGCGGTGCATTTCCCCATACATTTATATTGGTAGTTAGTATACTTAGTGCGTCTTACTTGCTGATAGCGACTATCATACATCGTTAGCTTCGTCTCTTCGAGCCCTACGCGATTCTATAGTGTTTCTGCGAAATTCTAGTTGTAATTTTTGGTATTTAAACCGTTTTTCATCAAAATTTTTCATTTGTAAGGGTCTCACAGCCGGAGTGCGTTACCGCGCGCCGCCGGTACACCAGGTTCCGCCGGAGGCGTCGCCGCCCAGACGATGCGGCAGCCCGAGAGACGGAGCTCTACGATGGGTACAAGGAGGCCAAGAGGGCCCTCCAGACGGCCATCAAGCGGTCCAAAAAGCTGGGCCGCGATGAGCTGATGGAGACTCTGGAGCGGAACCCGTGGGGGCGCCCGTACCTTATGGTAAGGGGCAAATTACGCCCTAAGGCGCCCCCACTGACTCAGAGTCTCCAGCCGGAGCGGTTGGAGGAGGTCCTGGACTCCTTGTTCCCGTCGAGAGCGGAGGAACATATTTCTCCGCGCATGGCTCCGTCTCAGGCGCCCAACGCGGAAGGCAGCGAGAACGACGTGCCCGTAGTCACCGAGGGTGAGTTAGGGGCGGCTGTCCTGCGGCTTAAATCCCGCAGAAACACCGCCCCTGGACCCGACGGCATTCCAGGCCGTGCATGGGTCCTGGCTCTCGAGGAGCTTGGGCCTCGACTTATGGGTCTTTATAGCGCATGCCTCGAAAAAGGCCAGTTTCCCAAGGTCTGGAAGACAGGGAAACTGGTCTTGATTCGAAAGGCGGGGCGGCCGGCAAATTCCCCATCAGGGTACCGGCCGATCGTGTTGCTCGACGAGGTGTGCAAGCTCTTCGAGCGCATTATTGCACAACGCCTCGTCGGGCACCTCACACGCGTGGGGCCTGATCTGGCGGATAGCCAGTTTGGCTTCCGTCAGGGACGCTCCACCGTGGACGCGATCATGCGCATTAGAGGCCTGACGGAGGAAGCAGTCTCACAGGGTGAGGTGGTGGTGGCGGTGTCTCTCGACATCGCCAACGCATTCAACACCTTGCCCTGGAGCTGCGTCAGGGAGGCGCTTATCTATCATGGAGTGCCTCCCTACCTCCGTCGAATTGTCGGGGCTTATCTCTCTGAGAGAGCCATAACTTACCCGAGCTGGCTAGGGCCGGGTCGGCGAGATGTGTCGTGCGGTGTTCCACAGGGATCGGTTTTAGGGCCGCTCCTGTGGAACATCGGTTACGACTGGGTGCTGCGTGGTCCGTTGCTCAGAGGGGTCGGCGTAACGTGTTACGCCGACGACACCCTCGTTACGGCGCGGGGAGCAACGCACCGTGCCGCAGCACTTAAGGCCACGGCAGGGGTTGCTCAGGTCGTGGGTCGGATTCGGCGGCTGGGTCTCGAGGTCGCCCTTCACAAATCCGAGGCTCTGTGCTTCCACGGACCTCGGATGGGGCCACCTGCGGGATCCAGCCTACAGGTAGGGGGCGTCAGCATCGGCATCGAGCCCTCGATGAAGTATCTGGGGCTCGTACTCGATGGCCGGTGGAACTTCGGACATCACTTCCGAAGTTTGGTCCCAAAACTGAAGGGAGCATCGGCCGCACTCGCGCGGCTGATGCCCAACATCAGGGGACCCAACGCTCCCTACAGGAGACTGTACCTGGGGATCGTGCGAAGCATGGCCCTATACGGGGCTCCCGTATGGGCGGAGACCCTGACGGCCATCAATGTGGCTAGACTGCTGAGCCCGCAGAGAGTGATGGCCGTCAGGGTGATAAGAGGATACCGCACGATCTCCGGTGAGGCGGCATGTCTCCTAGCCGGGACCCCATGAACGTCATGATGGCGGGATCCCCCCAGATTTCGTGATTATCATGCGATAAGGATTTAATACACTTTCTCTACTATTTCATACTTTCATAATAAAATTCTACACCCATAAAATTACTAAATATCCTACAAAGAAAGTGGTCCCGCTATTTTGACGTCATAATGGCGGGACCACGATTAAATTAGAGAAAAAACATGGCGTGATCTTAAACTAACTACACCAAATTTTAATACGATATAGTACAACTACATTTGAATCATTGTTATACTTATAAAACTGAAATTTCAATAAAAAACACGTTTATTATGTTTACAGTAGAAAAGCGCCTGAAGAAAAAAGTATCAAAGCGTCAAATTAATTTTATTTTTTACGGGGGCCTTATTTAGGTTTAGTTTAGATAGTAATAATGTAAATATAGATATGTAATAATTATGTTTCTCTGTAATTTTTAACAATAAATGTAATAAGAACACGTTTATTATGTTTACATTAGAAAAGCGCCTGAAGAAAAAAGTATCAAAGCCAATTAACATAGTATTATTTTATGCTCTTACAATTTGTATAGGCGTTTAAAACGTTTGGGCCTCATTTAATTTGTTTTAGTAAATATTTTATGAAATTTACTTAACAAAGACTAATCTACTAAACTCTTGAATTTAAAATAATTTTAATACAGCGGATGTGCCACGCAGTTTCCGCTCGAGCGAAATCTAGGTGCGGCGCGGCGAGCGGAACGATCAAATGTACTGAGTTGTATGAAGCATGCCACGACCCGCCGCTCCAGCGAATCCGCGGCATAGACAGCGGTGTAAAGGGACGAAAAAATATTGATTTTTTAATTTTTATGTTAATATAGACTGGCTTTGGTTACTCACATGATATGCCATATCTTATTTCATAAAATATCTTCATTTCACATTAAGTAGACCGGTCCCAGACTCAACTCAAATGAAAATTTACAGCACAGAGATAATAACCAAAATAATGTAAGTACATTTATCATCAGGCAAAATGAGAAAAGACATAGTCGCTATTTTCTAAATATTTAAGTGTGAGATAATAAATATATGGCTGAATAATATGATGACTGGAAATAAATATGAGAGAGGCCTATGTCCAGCAGTGTGGTCTGCTATAGACTAAATTGATTGATTAATTGAAATATTATTCCGCCAATCGCATTTTATATGAATTTAGTAAGAATGCGATTAATTCAATATTCTCAAGGAATCACGCAGTGAATATTTTGGTTCGAGACAAATAGTCTAAAGGTACGCTCACAAATGTTCCACCGCTTTTCGGGAGCAAGAAATTTAGAATAAAATTTTGAAATAGTTGTATATCGGTCCAGTCACGGGTTAGTCTGCTACCAAATTTCTTCAAGACAATTTAATATTACGCCCTTGCATCAACGACGCATTTATATGAATGAAATGTTATTTATAAAAATAATGAGTACTTTATTCGCCAAAATTTCAATTTTTTCTTTAATTTCCATGACTTGATTTTTTTTTCTGAATTAATGCCAACTTGACATTCCGTTGGATTGAAAAACTTCAACAATTTTTTGAAGTGAAACTTCTTAAACGCCGTTGGAAAAAAATTTCCATCACATTTTTTTGGGTTACGCGTCACATTTTTTCGTTACGCGCCATCTTTTTCTGGTCCCCCCCACGGTCGATTCGAATAAATAGTACTTTCTTGAATGGCCTAAGTTCCTAAGGCTAAAATCTTTTGGACTTTGGAGTTTGGACTTAGGACTTTGGACTTTTGGACTTTAGGAGTTTCGGACTTTTGGACTTTTAGACTTTTGGACTTTGGAATTTCGTCGTCCTTTGTCTCCTCGTCTCCACACGGGGACGGCCCCAGTGTGGCGACGGGCTTTATCTCTAAACAAAATTGCGAGGGTCAGCTAGTATTAATTTTAGTTGTTAACATAAAATGTAGTGGTTGCCAGTAAAATGACAGTCGTTAAGCCAAGCAGGCAGTCACAACCTGCGCCTGTCCATCTCAACACAACATTGGTTCACCACCACGACAAATTCTAAAAAGCTAAAATACGTGCATATAATATGCCTCTGCCTACCCCTTCGGGGATAAAGGCGTGACCATATGGATGGACGGATGTTAACATAAAAATTTTACACCTACTTTAGTATGTTAGCATAAAAATATAGTACCCAAGTACTTGCCCATAAGTTCCCATATATATGAAGTTGACAAGTATTGAGTCTGTCTCTAATAAGTAGGTAGGTAGCTAGCGACGTGGCTCGTGGGTTTGTTTCTGTACTTCGTCTGTTGACAGTTAATATAGATAGATAGATAATTGAAGTGAAACTTCTTTATCGGCGTTGGAAAAAATTTAGCGTCACGTCACGTTTTTTCGTTACGCGCCATCTTTGTTTTCGTCCCCACCACGGTGGATTCGAATTAAGAGTACTTTATCCAGGGATAGCATGTCGTTTGTAGATTTTTGGACTTTTGTACTTTGGGACTTTGAGCTTTTGGACTTTTGGGCTTTTGGGCTTTAGGGCTTTTCGGCTTTTGAGCTTTTCGGCTTTTCGGCTTTTGGGCTTTTCGGCTTTTGGGCTTTTCGGCTTTCGGGCTTTTCGGCTTTTCGGCTTTTGGGCTCTTGGGCTTTTCGGCTTTTGGGTTTTTGGACTTTTGGGCTTTAGGGCTTTTCGGCTTTGAGCTTTTCGGCTTTTGGGCTTTTCGGCTTTCGGGCTTTTCGGCTTTTGGGCTCTTGGGCTTTTCGGCTTTTGGGTTTTTGGGCTTTTGGGCTTTTGGGCTTTTGGACTTTTGGACTTTTGGACTTTTGGACTTATGGACTTTTGGACTTTTGGACTTTTGGGCTTTTGGGCTTTTGGGCTTGAAAAATAAGGTTATGAAGAAGTTTCACTTCTTACGTGTGTACACTAGTACACGCACACATTTTTTTTTTTTACTGTACACCGATATTGTTACAAAAAAAAAATCTATTGCAAGCACAATTCATAAGAAAATAATCAAATGTACATTGGGCGGCCTTATTGCTTAAGCCGATTTCTTCCAGGCAACCTTTGGATGGACATAAATGATACGTGCAACCAAGCAACGCGGTGTAGTCGACTAAAATAAAGTATTTAAACAAAACAATACATTCAGAATTGAAAAGACATACATAGTAGGTACCTACATGGACAATGTTGACCACAGTCCATTCCTCACCACTTTGTCATAGGCCTTCCCCAGATCTACAAATATGCAATAGACGTTTTGACTTTTCGCCAAAACCTTTTCAGTTATGCATCGTAAGGAGAAGACCTGATCTGTGCATCCCCTTCCTTTCATAAATCCTGCTTAAACTTTCACACTTTTTCCTTCACTTTCATTCAAATTTCTTTTAATTAACACTTTCACATACAATGTACCGACAATGCTGAGCAGGCTTATAGCGCGGTAATTTTTGCGAAATTTACAAACAATGAAGGATATTATCTATTGAAACATTCTGGTTTTTTGTTCAACCACTTTTATTTTCTAGGCAAATATGCACTATTATAAGTGCATTTTAGAATAACCCTTCCAAAATAAAACCGTAAGAGACAAAACGCCTGTACAAATTGTAAGAGCATAAAAAAAACATACGGTTAATTGGCTTTGATACTTTTTCTTTAGGCGCTTTTCTAATGTAAACATAATAAACGTGTTTTCTATTGAAATTTCAGTTTTATAAGTATAACAATGATTCAAATGTAGTTGTACTATATCGTATTAAAATTTGGTGTGGTTAGTTTAAGATCACGCCATGTTTTTTCTCTAATTTAATCGTGGTCCCGCCATTATGACGTCAAAATAGCGGGACCACTTTCTTTGTAGGATATTTAGTAATTTTATGGGTGTAGAATTTTACTATGAAAGTATGAAATAGTAGAGAAAGTGTATTAAATCCTTATCGCATGATATTCACGAAATCTGGGGGGATCCCGCCATCATGACGTTCATGGGACCCCTCCATGGGACCTGGAAGCGAGAGCCCTTGCGTCACTGTTCAGATGGCGCAAGGAGGCGCTGGAGCGGGGCCAAAGGCCTGCGTCTCGAGAAATCGAGGCCCAGCGGACCCTGCTCCACCAGGAAACCGTGGAGACATGGAAGGTGCGACTTGAGCAACCAAAGGGGGGATTCGCCACAATCGCGGCCGTCAGACCGGTCATGGACGAGTGGCTGGAGAGAAGACACGGTGCTCTCTCCTACCGGTTGACACAGATGCTTGCCGGGCACGGTAGCTTCGGTAGGTATCTGTGGCGAAAACACCGGGAAACCACGGCCGAGTGTCAGCACTGCGAGGACCGCAGCGACGACACGGCGCTCCACACGCTGGTGGAGTGCACGGCGTGGGCACAGCAGCGCCAGGTCCTCGTAGTGGGTCTAGGCGTGGACACTCTCTCGCTTGAGGCCATGGTGCGAGCCATGCTCTCCAGCGGGAGTAAGTGGGACTGCGCCGCCTCTTTCTGCGAGCAGGTCATGCTCGTGAAGGAGGCGGCGGGCCGGGTGCGGGAGAGAACTCTCCCACCCGAGTTCCGCAGTCGGCGCCCTGGGCGCCGCCGACGTGTCTTCGCCGAGGACTATCGGCCTCCATGACCGGGGGTCTGAGGACGGTGAGAGGGCCGCTCACCGTCCTTACAGAAGCAGGCCCATGACGGCAGCGTGACGTGAGCAACTCACGCACGCCCCCCCCTTAGAAGCGGGGTCACACCCGAAACCCCCCATAGACGCGGGATTGCACCCGAACCACCCCCTGGGCGAGGCCGCATTGGCGGCCGTAGGTCTGTTGGGAGTCACGGGACATCCTTCCTGAGGGCTTACCCGGGGCTCTCAACCATAGGCTGTTAGGCGTGGCGTGAGGTTTTTTTAGTCGGTAAGAGTCCGGCATAACATCCTATGAGGATTTTCCCTCACGTTAAACAAAAAAAAAAAAAAAAAAGGGTCTCACAGCTTTTCAGTTGTTATCTCTCGTCCATAATCTTCAAACCTGTTTACATTTTCATCTGGAATTGTGTACGAGGTCTTCACGCGTCGTACGGTTCCACTTTTGTGGTTCTGAAACAAAAATTTGATACAAATTAGACAGCGGAACAGTTAAAAATAGTAATTTTCAGTCAAAAATACATATAAATTCAAATCTTTTTCCAAATTTTTCTATTACAGCCCATAGCTTATCATATATCAAGGTGTGCGCCGTCGTGATACGCATCCGACGGTGCCGATTTGGTATTGATAAGTCCATAATCATCATCACCAGACCCCAATTAGTGTTGCAAAAATCATACAAATTAGCTTTTCCCTCAAAATTTTTGCGTTTTCCGAATTAAATTACAGCATTTTCCTAGCCACAACTGTGCGCCGTCTCGCCACCTATCCTTCAACACCTCTATCTTGTCTCTGAGGCAAGTGGTTCTTGAAATATAAGCGATTTTATCATTTTGCGGCCCGGTAGGTACATCCAGAAAGTTTACCTATAGCGGTGCATTTCCCCATACATTTATATTGGTAGTTAGTATACTTAGTGCGTCTTACTTGCTGATAGCGACTATCATACATCGTTAGCTTCGTCTCTTCGAGCCCTACGCGATTCTATAGTGTTTCTGCGAAATTCTAGTTGTAATTTTTGGTATTTAAACCGTTTTTCATCAAAATTTTTCATTTGTAAGGGTCTCACAGCTTTTCAGTTGTTATCTCTCGTCCATAATCTTCAAACCTGTTTACATTTTCATCTGGAATTGTGTACGAGGTCTTCACGCGTCGTACGGTTCCACTTTTGTGGTTCTGAAACAAAAATTTGATACAAATTAGACAGCGGAACAGTTAAAAATAGTAATTTTCAGTCAAAAATACATATAAATTCAAATCTTTTTCCAAATTTTTCTATTACAGCCCATAGCTTATCATATATCAAGGTGTGCGCCGTCGTGATACGCATCCGACGGTGCCGATTTGGTATTGATAAGTCCATAATCATCATCACCAGACCCCAATTAGTGTTGCAAAAATCATACAAATTAGCTTTTCCCTCAAAATTTTTGCGTTTTCCGAATTAAATTACAGCATTTTCCTAGCCACAACTGTGCGCCGTCTCGCCACCTATCCTTCAACACCTCTATCTTGTCTCTGAGGCAAGTGGTTCTTGAAATATAAGCGATTTTATCATTTTGCGGCCCGGTAGGTACATCCAGAAAGTTTACCTATAGCGGTGCATTTCCCCATACATTTATATTGGTAGTTAGTATACTTAGTGCGTCTTACTTGCTGATAGCGACTATCATACATCGTTAGCTTCGTCTCTTCGAGCCCTACGCGATTCTATAGTGTTTCTGCGAAATTCTAGTTGTAATTTTTGGTATTTAAACCGTTTTTCATCAAAATTTTTCATTTGTAAGGGTCTCACAGCTTTTCAGTTGTTATCTCTCGTCCATAATCTTCAAACCTGTTTACATTTTCATCTGGAATTGTGTACGAGGTCTTCACGCGTCGTACGGTTCCACTTTTGTGGTTCTGAAACAAAAATTTGATACAAATTAGACAGCGGAACAGTTAAAAATAGTAATTTTCAGTCAAAAATACATATAAATTCAAATCTTTTTCCAAATTTTTCTATTACAGCCCATAGCTTATCATATATCAAGGTGTGCGCCGTCGTGATACGCATCCGACGGTGCCGATTTAATATTGATAAGTCCATAATCATCATCACCAGACCCCAATTAGTGTTGCAAAAATCATACAAATTAGCTTTTCCCTCAAAATTTTTGCGTTTTCCGAATTAAATTACAGCATTTTCCTAGCCACAACTGTGCGCCGTCTCGCCACCTATCCTTCAACACCTCTATCTTGTCTCTGAGGCAAGTGGTTCTTGAAATATAAGCGATTTTATCATTTTGCGGCCCGGTAGGTACATCCAGAAAGTTTACCTATAGCGGTGCATTTCCCCATACATTTATATTGGTAGTTAGTATACTTAGTGCGTCTTACTTGCTGATAGCGACTATCATACATCGTTAGCTTCGTCTCTTCGAGCCCTACGCGATTCTATAGTGTTTCTGCGAAATTCTAGTTGTAATTTTTGGTATTTAAACCGTTTTTCATCAAAATTTTTCATTTGTAAGGGTCTCACAGCTTTTCAGTTGTTATCTCTCGTCCATAATCTTCAAACCTGTTTACATTTTCATCTGGAATTGTGTACGAGGTCTTCACGCGTCGTACGGTTCCACTTTTGTGGTTCTGAAACAAAAATTTGATACAAATTAGACAGCGGAACAGTTAAAAATAGTAATTTTCAGTCAAAAATACATATAAATTCAAATCTTTTTCCAAATTTTTCTATTACAGCCCATAGCTTATCATATATCAAGGTGTGCGCCGTCGTGATACGCATCCGACGGTGCCGATTTGGTATTGATAAGTCCATAATCATCATCACCAGACCCCAATTAGTGTTGCAAAAATCATACAAATTAGCTTTTCCCTCAAAATTTTTGCGTTTTCCGAATTAAATTACAGCATTTTCCTAGCCACAACTGTGCGCCGTCTCGCCACCTATCCTTCAACACCTCTATCTTGTCTCTGAGGCAAGTGGTTCTTGAAATATAAGCGATTTTATCATTTTGCGGCCCGGTAGGTACATCCAGAAAGTTTACCTATAGCGGTGCATTTCCCCATACATTTATATTGGTAGTTAGTATACTTAGTGCGTCTTACTTGCTGATAGCGACTATCATACATCGTTAGCTTCGTCTCTTCGAGCCCTACGCGATTCTATAGTGTTTCTGCGAAATTCTAGTTGTAATTTTTGGTATTTAAACCGTTTTTCATCAAAATTTTTCATTTGTAAGGGTCTCACAGCTTTTCAGTTGTTATCTCTCGTCCATAATCTTCAAACCTGTTTACATTTTCATCTGGAATTGTGTACGAGGTCTTCACGCGTCGTACGGTTCCACTTTTGTGGTTCTGAAACAAAAATTTGATACAAATTAGACAGCGGAACAGTTAAAAATAGTAATTTTCAGTCAAAAATACATATAAATTCAAATCTTTTTCCAAATTTTTCTATTACAGCCCATAGCTTATCATATATCAAGGTGTGCGCCGTCGTGATACGCATCCGACGGTGCCGATTTGGTATTGATAAGTCCATAATCATCATCACCAGACCCCAATTAGTGTTGCAAAAATCATACAAATTAGCTTTTCCCTCAAAATTTTTGCGTTTTCCGAATTAAATTACAGCATTTTCCTAGCCACAACTGTGCGCCGTCTCGCCACCTATCCTTCAACACCTCTATCTTGTCTCTGAGGCAAGTGGTTCTTGAAATATAAGCGATTTTATCATTTTGCGGCCCGGTAGGTACATCCAGAAAGTTTACCTATAGCGGTGCATTTCCCCATACATTTATATTGGTAGTTAGTATACTTAGTGCGTCTTACTTGCTGATAGCGACTATCATACATCGTTAGCTTCGTCTCTTCGAGCCCTACGCGATTCTATAGTGTTTCTGCGAAATTCTAGTTGTAATTTTTGGTATTTAAACCGTTTTTCATCAAAATTTTTCATTTGTAAGGGTCTCACAGCTTTTCAGTTGTTATCTCTCGTCCATAATCTTCAAACCTGTTTACATTTTCATCTGGAATTGTGTACGAGGTCTTCACGCGTCGTACGGTTCCACTTTTGTGGTTCTGAAACAAAAATTTGATACAAATTAGACAGCGGAACAGTTAAAAATAGTAATTTTCAGTCAAAAATACATATAAATTCAAATCTTTTTCCAAATTTTTCTATTACAGCCCATAGCTTATCATATATCAAGGTGTGCGCCGTCGTGATACGCATCCGACGGTGCCGATTTGGTATTGATAAGTCCATAATCATCATCACCAGACCCCAATTAGTGTTGCAAAAATCATACAAATTAGCTTTTCCCTCAAAATTTTTGCGTTTTCCGAATTAAATTACAGCATTTTCCTAGCCACAACTGTGCGCCGTCTCGCCACCTATCCTTCAACACCTCTATCTTGTCTCTGAGGCAAGTGGTTCTTGAAATATAAGCGATTTTATCATTTTGCGGCCCGGTAGGTACATCCAGAAAGTTTACCTATAGCGGTGCATTTCCCCATACATTTATATTGGTAGTTAGTATACTTAGTGCGTCTTACTTGCTGATAGCGACTATCATACATCGTTAGCTTCGTCTCTTCGAGCCCTACGCGATTCTATAGTGTTTCTGCGAAATTCTAGTTGTAATTTTTGGTATTTAAACCGTTTTTCATCAAAATTTTTCATTTGTAAGGGTCTCACAGCTTTTCAGTTGTTATCTCTCGTCCATAATCTTCAAACCTGTTTACATTTTCATCTGGAATTGTGTACGAGGTCTTCACGCGTCGTACGGTTCCACTTTTGTGGTTCTGAAACAAAAATTTGATACAAATTAGACAGCGGAACAGTTAAAAATAGTAATTTTCAGTCAAAAATACATATAAATTCAAATCTTTTTCCAAATTTTTCTATTACAGCCCATAGCTTATCATATATCAAGGTGTGCGCCGTCGTGATACGCATCCGACGGTGCCGATTTAATATTGATAAGTCCATAATCATCATCACCAGACCCCAATTAGTGTTGCAAAAATCATACAAATTAGCTTTTCCCTCAAAATTTTTGCGTTTTCCGAATTAAATTACAGCATTTTCCTAGCCACAACTGTGCGCCGTCTCGCCACCTATCCTTCAACACCTCTATCTTGTCTCTGAGGCAAGTGGTTCTTGAAATATAAGCGATTTTATCATTTTGCGGCCCGGTAGGTACATCCAGAAAGTTTACCTATAGCGGTGCATTTCCCCATACATTTATATTGGTAGTTAGTATACTTAGTGCGTCTTACTTGCTGATAGCGACTATCATACATCGTTAGCTTCGTCTCTTCGAGCCCTACGCGATTCTATAGTGTTTCTGCGAAATTCTAGTTGTAATTTTTGGTATTTAAACCGTTTTTCATCAAAATTTTTCATTTGTAAGGGTCTCACAGCTTTTCAGTTGTTATCTCTCGTCCATAATCTTCAAACCTGTTTACATTTTCATCTGGAATTGTGTACGAGGTCTTCACGCGTCGTACGGTTCCACTTTTGTGGTTCTGAAACAAAAATTTGATACAAATTAGACAGCGGAACAGTTAAAAATAGTAATTTTCAGTCAAAAATACATATAAATTCAAATCTTTTTCCAAATTTTTCTATTACAGCCCATAGCTTATCATATATCAAGGTGTGCGCCGTCGTGATACGCATCCGACGGTGCCGATTTGGTATTGATAAGTCCATAATCATCATCACCAGACCCCAATTAGTGTTGCAAAAATCATACAAATTAGCTTTTCCCTCAAAATTTTTGCGTTTTCCGAATTAAATTACAGCATTTTCCTAGCCACAACTGTGCGCCGTCTCGCCACCTATCCTTCAACACCTCTATCTTGTCTCTGAGGCAAGTGGTTCTTGAAATATAAGCGATTTTATCATTTTGCGGCCCGGTAGGTACATCCAGAAAGTTTACCTATAGCGGTGCATTTCCCCATACATTTATATTGGTAGTTAGTATACTTAGTGCGTCTTACTTGCTGATAGCGACTATCATACATCGTTAGCTTCGTCTCTTCGAGCCCTACGCGATTCTATAGTGTTTCTGCGAAATTCTAGTTGTAATTTTTGGTATTTAAACCGTTTTTCATCAAAATTTTTCATTTGTAAGGGTCTCACAGCTTTTCAGTTGTTATCTCTCGTCCATAATCTTCAAACCTGTTTACATTTTCATCTGGAATTGTGTACGAGGTCTTCACGCGTCGTACGGTTCCACTTTTGTGGTTCTGAAACAAAAATTTGATACAAATTAGACAGCGGAACAGTTAAAAATAGTAATTTTCAGTCAAAAATACATATAAATTCAAATCTTTTTCCAAATTTTTCTATTACAGCCCATAGCTTATCATATATCAAGGTGTGCGCCGTCGTGATACGCATCCGACGGTGCCGATTTGGTATTGATAAGTCCATAATCATCATCACCAGACCCCAATTAGTGTTGCAAAAATCATACAAATTAGCTTTTCCCTCAAAATTTTTGCGTTTTCCGAATTAAATTACAGCATTTTCCTAGCCACAACTGTGCGCCGTCTCGCCACCTATCCTTCAACACCTCTATCTTGTCTCTGAGGCAAGTGGTTCTTGAAATATAAGCGATTTTATCATTTTGCGGCCCGGTAGGTACATCCAGAAAGTTTACCTATAGCGGTGCATTTCCCCATACATTTATATTGGTAGTTAGTATACTTAGTGCGTCTTACTTGCTGATAGCGACTATCATACATCGTTAGCTTCGTCTCTTCGAGCCCTACGCGATTCTATAGTGTTTCTGCGAAATTCTAGTTGTAATTTTTGGTATTTAAACCGTTTTTCATCAAAATTTTTCATTTGTAAGGGTCTCACAGCTTTTCAGTTGTTATCTCTCGTCCATAATCTTCAAACCTGTTTACATTTTCATCTGGAATTGTGTACGAGGTCTTCACGCGTCGTACGGTTCCACTTTTGTGGTTCTGAAACAAAAATTTGATACAAATTAGACAGCGGAACAGTTAAAAATAGTAATTTTCAGTCAAAAATACATATAAATTCAAATCTTTTTCCAAATTTTTCTATTACAGCCCATAGCTTATCATATATCAAGGTGTGCGCCGTCGTGATACGCATCCGACGGTGCCGATTTGGTATTGATAAGTCCATAATCATCATCACCAGACCCCAATTAGTGTTGCAAAAATCATACAAATTAGCTTTTCCCTCAAAATTTTTGCGTTTTCCGAATTAAATTACAGCATTTTCCTAGCCACAACTGTGCGCCGTCTCGCCACCTATCCTTCAACACCTCTATCTTGTCTCTGAGGCAAGTGGTTCTTGAAATATAAGCGATTTTATCATTTTGCGGCCCGGTAGGTACATCCAGAAAGTTTACCTATAGCGGTGCATTTCCCCATACATTTATATTGGTAGTTAGTATACTTAGTGCGTCTTACTTGCTGATAGCGACTATCATACATCGTTAGCTTCGTCTCTTCGAGCCCTACGCGATTCTATAGTGTTTCTGCGAAATTCTAGTTGTAATTTTTGGTATTTAAACCGTTTTTCATCAAAATTTTTCATTTGTAAGGGTCTCACAGCTTTTCAGTTGTTATCTCTCGTCCATAATCTTCAAACCTGTTTACATTTTCATCTGGAATTGTGTACGAGGTCTTCACGCGTCGTACGGTTCCACTTTTGTGGTTCTGAAACAAAAATTTGATACAAATTAGACAGCGGAACAGTTAAAAATAGTAATTTTCAGTCAAAAATACATATAAATTCAAATCTTTTTCCAAATTTTTCTATTACAGCCCATAGCTTATCATATATCAAGGTGTGCGCCGTCGTGATACGCATCCGACGGTGCCGATTTGGTATTGATAAGTCCATAATCATCATCACCAGACCCCAATTAGTGTTGCAAAAATCATACAAATTAGCTTTTCCCTCAAAATTTTTGCGTTTTCCGAATTAAATTACAGCATTTTCCTAGCCACAACTGTGCGCCGTCTCGCCACCTATCCTTCAACACCTCTATCTTGTCTCTGAGGCAAGTGGTTCTTGAAATATAAGCGATTTTATCATTTTGCGGCCCGGTAGGTACATCCAGAAAGTTTACCTATAGCGGTGCATTTCCCCATACATTTATATTGGTAGTTAGTATACTTAGTGCGTCTTACTTGCTGATAGCGACTATCATACATCGTTAGCTTCGTCTCTTCGAGCCCTACGCGATTCTATAGTGTTTCTGCGAAATTCTAGTTGTAATTTTTGGTATTTAAACCGTTTTTCATCAAAATTTTTCATTTGTAAGGGTCTCACAGCTTTTCAGTTGTTATCTCTCGTCCATAATCTTCAAACCTGTTTACATTTTCATCTGGAATTGTGTACGAGGTCTTCACGCGTCGTACGGTTCCACTTTTGTGGTTCTGAAACAAAAATTTGATACAAATTAGACAGCGGAACAGTTAAAAATAGTAATTTTCAGTCAAAAATACATATAAATTCAAATCTTTTTCCAAATTTTTCTATTACAGCCCATAGCTTATCATATATCAAGGTGTGCGCCGTCGTGATACGCATCCGACGGTGCCGATTTGGTATTGATAAGTCCATAATCATCATCACCAGACCCCAATTAGTGTTGCAAAAATCATACAAATTAGCTTTTCCCTCAAAATTTTTGCGTTTTCCGAATTAAATTACAGCATTTTCCTAGCCACAACTGTGCGCCGTCTCGCCACCTATCCTTCAACACCTCTATCTTGTCTCTGAGGCAAGTGGTTCTTGAAATATAAGCGATTTTATCATTTTGCGGCCCGGTAGGTACATCCAGAAAGTTTACCTATAGCGGTGCATTTCCCCATACATTTATATTGGTAGTTAGTATACTTAGTGCGTCTTACTTGCTGATAGCGACTATCATACATCGTTAGCTTCGTCTCTTCGAGCCCTACGCGATTCTATAGTGTTTCTGCGAAATTCTAGTTGTAATTTTTGGTATTTAAACCGTTTTTCATCAAAATTTTTCATTTGTAAGGGTCTCACAGCTTTTCAGTTGTTATCTCTCGTCCATAATCTTCAAACCTGTTTACATTTTCATCTGGAATTGTGTACGAGGTCTTCACGCGTCGTACGGTTCCACTTTTGTGGTTCTGAAACAAAAATTTGATACAAATTAGACAGCGGAACAGTTAAAAATAGTAATTTTCAGTCAAAAATACATATAAATTCAAATCTTTTTCCAAATTTTTCTATTACAGCCCATAGCTTATCATATATCAAGGTGTGCGCCGTCGTGATACGCATCCGACGGTGCCGATTTAATATTGATAAGTCCATAATCATCATCACCAGACCCCAATTAGTGTTGCAAAAATCATACAAATTAGCTTTTCCCTCAAAATTTTTGCGTTTTCCGAATTAAATTACAGCATTTTCCTAGCCACAACTGTGCGCCGTCTCGCCACCTATCCTTCAACACCTCTATCTTGTCTCTGAGGCAAGTGGTTCTTGAAATATAAGCGATTTTATCATTTTGCGGCCCGGTAGGTACATCCAGAAAGTTTACCTATAGCGGTGCATTTCCCCATACATTTATATTGGTAGTTAGTATACTTAGTGCGTCTTACTTGCTGATAGCGACTATCATACATCGTTAGCTTCGTCTCTTCGAGCCCTACGCGATTCTATAGTGTTTCTGCGAAATTCTAGTTGTAATTTTTGGTATTTAAACCGTTTTTCATCAAAATTTTTCATTTGTAAGGGTCTCACAGCTTTTCAGTTGTTATCTCTCGTCCATAATCTTCAAACCTGTTTACATTTTCATCTGGAATTGTGTACGAGGTCTTCACGCGTCGTACGGTTCCACTTTTGTGGTTCTGAAACAAAAATTTGATACAAATTAGACAGCGGAACAGTTAAAAATAGTAATTTTCAGTCAAAAATACATATAAATTCAAATCTTTTTCCAAATTTTTCTATTACAGCCCATAGCTTATCATATATCAAGGTGTGCGCCGTCGTGATACGCATCCGACGGTGCCGATTTGGTATTGATAAGTCCATAATCATCATCACCAGACCCCAATTAGTGTTGCAAAAATCATACAAATTAGCTTTTCCCTCAAAATTTTTGCGTTTTCCGAATTAAATTACAGCATTTTCCTAGCCACAACTGTGCGCCGTCTCGCCACCTATCCTTCAACACCTCTATCTTGTCTCTGAGGCAAGTGGTTCTTGAAATATAAGCGATTTTATCATTTTGCGGCCCGGTAGGTACATCCAGAAAGTTTACCTATAGCGGTGCATTTCCCCATACATTTATATTGGTAGTTAGTATACTTAGTGCGTCTTACTTGCTGATAGCGACTATCATACATCGTTAGCTTCGTCTCTTCGAGCCCTACGCGATTCTATAGTGTTTCTGCGAAATTCTAGTTGTAATTTTTGGTATTTAAACCGTTTTTCATCAAAATTTTTCATTTGTAAGGGTCTCACAGCTTTTCAGTTGTTATCTCTCGTCCATAATCTTCAAACCTGTTTACATTTTCATCTGGAATTGTGTACGAGGTCTTCACGCGTCGTACGGTTCCACTTTTGTGGTTCTGAAACAAAAATTTGATACAAATTAGACAGCGGAACAGTTAAAAATAGTAATTTTCAGTCAAAAATACATATAAATTCAAATCTTTTTCCAAATTTTTCTATTACAGCCCATAGCTTATCATATATCAAGGTGTGCGCCGTCGTGATACGCATCCGACGGTGCCGATTTGGTATTGATAAGTCCATAATCATCATCACCAGACCCCAATTAGTGTTGCAAAAATCATACAAATTAGCTTTTCCCTCAAAATTTTTGCGTTTTCCGAATTAAATTACAGCATTTTCCTAGCCACAACTGTGCGCCGTCTCGCCACCTATCCTTCAACACCTCTATCTTGTCTCTGAGGCAAGTGGTTCTTGAAATATAAGCGATTTTATCATTTTGCGGCCCGGTAGGTACATCCAGAAAGTTTACCTATAGCGGTGCATTTCCCCATACATTTATATTGGTAGTTAGTATACTTAGTGCGTCTTACTTGCTGATAGCGACTATCATACATCGTTAGCTTCGTCTCTTCGAGCCCTACGCGATTCTATAGTGTTTCTGCGAAATTCTAGTTGTAATTTTTGGTATTTAAACCGTTTTTCATCAAAATTTTTCATTTGTAAGGGTCTCACAGCTTTTCAGTTGTTATCTCTCGTCCATAATCTTCAAACCTGTTTACATTTTCATCTGGAATTGTGTACGAGGTCTTCACGCGTCGTACGGTTCCACTTTTGTGGTTCTGAAACAAAAATTTGATACAAATTAGACAGCGGAACAGTTAAAAATAGTAATTTTCAGTCAAAAATACATATAAATTCAAATCTTTTTCCAAATTTTTCTATTACAGCCCATAGCTTATCATATATCAAGGTGTGCGCCGTCGTGATACGCATCCGACGGTGCCGATTTGGTATTGATAAGTCCATAATCATCATCACCAGACCCCAATTAGTGTTGCAAAAATCATACAAATTAGCTTTTCCCTCAAAATTTTTGCGTTTTCCGAATTAAATTACAGCATTTTCCTAGCCACAACTGTGCGCCGTCTCGCCACCTATCCTTCAACACCTCTATCTTGTCTCTGAGGCAAGTGGTTCTTGAAATATAAGCGATTTTATCATTTTGCGGCCCGGTAGGTACATCCAGAAAGTTTACCTATAGCGGTGCATTTCCCCATACATTTATATTGGTAGTTAGTATACTTAGTGCGTCTTACTTGCTGATAGCGACTATCATACATCGTTAGCTTCGTCTCTTCGAGCCCTACGCGATTCTATAGTGTTTCTGCGAAATTCTAGTTGTAATTTTTGGTATTTAAACCGTTTTTCATCAAAATTTTTCATTTGTAAGGGTCTCACAGCTTTTCAGTTGTTATCTCTCGTCCATAATCTTCAAACCTGTTTACATTTTCATCTGGAATTGTGTACGAGGTCTTCACGCGTCGTACGGTTCCACTTTTGTGGTTCTGAAACAAAAATTTGATACAAATTAGACAGCGGAACAGTTAAAAATAGTAATTTTCAGTCAAAAATACATATAAATTCAAATCTTTTTCCAAATTTTTCTATTACAGCCCATAGCTTATCATATATCAAGGTGTGCGCCGTCGTGATACGCATCCGACGGTGCCGATTTGGTATTGATAAGTCCATAATCATCATCACCAGACCCCAATTAGTGTTGCAAAAATCATACAAATTAGCTTTTCCCTCAAAATTTTTGCGTTTTCCGAATTAAATTACAGCATTTTCCTAGCCACAACTGTGCGCCGTCTCGCCACCTATCCTTCAACACCTCTATCTTGTCTCTGAGGCAAGTGGTTCTTGAAATATAAGCGATTTTATCATTTTGCGGCCCGGTAGGTACATCCAGAAAGTTTACCTATAGCGGTGCATTTCCCCATACATTTATATTGGTAGTTAGTATACTTAGTGCGTCTTACTTGCTGATAGCGACTATCATACATCGTTAGCTTCGTCTCTTCGAGCCCTACGCGATTCTATAGTGTTTCTGCGAAATTCTAGTTGTAATTTTTGGTATTTAAACCATTTTTCATCAAAATTTTTCATTTGTAAGGGTCTCACAGCTTTTCAGTTGTTATCTCTCGTCCATAATCTTCAAACCTGTTTACATTTTCATCTGGAATTGTGTACGAGGTCTTCACGCGTCGTACGGTTCCACTTTTGTGGTTCTGAAACAAAAATTTGATACAAATTAGACAGCGGAACAGTTAAAAATAGTAATTTTCAGTCAAAAATACATATAAATTCAAATCTTTTTCCAAATTTTTCTATTACAGCCCATAGCTTATCATATATCAAGGTGTGCGCCGTCGTGATACGCATCCGACGGTGCCGATTTGGTATTGATAAGTCCATAATCATCATCACCAGACCCCAATTAGTGTTGCAAAAATCATACAAATTAGCTTTTCCCTCAAAATTTTTGCGTTTTCCGAATTAAATTACAGCATTTTCCTAGCCACAACTGTGCGCCGTCTCGCCACCTATCCTTCAACACCTCTATCTTGTCTCTGAGGCAAGTGGTTCTTGAAATATAAGCGATTTTATCATTTTGCGGGCCCGCCCGCCCACCCTTAATTTACTGCTTAGGCACTAAGGTTCGCCTAATACAAATTAAAAAAAAAAAAAAAAAAAAAATTTATTCCTCTAATTTCTTTTTAATAGTCCAATCATGCTCAGAAGCCCGCTCAGTAAGGCGCATAGCCTTTGTAATTTAGAATTATCCGGATTTACATCACTGGGACAAGAAACTGTACAAGTCCCCATGGCTCACTCCTCTTCCAAGAAACCGGGATTTAAAGTGCCCCCAGCTCGGCAACTAAACGTTCCGAAAAATAAATTGGCGGCTGCGATTGAGAGCCACCAAAAAATAAAAGAAGGCTGCAAAGAGTCCAAGAATATTAAAAAAGAGATCAGACTCGAAATTGAAGATCAAGCCAACCTACTTCTAGCTATCATAATGAGCTACGAAAAGGACTTAGAGGGCCCGGAGAGTGAGATAGGACCTCGAGAGACACATTCACAGGACCAAGGAGCTAGTAATAGCCAAAAAGCAGAGCTCGTGCTGCTTAAGAAGCACGGGCGCCCCGTCGAGTCGCCGTCGGCCTACCGCCCCATTGTTCTGCTCGGCGAGATGAGCAAGCTTTTCGAGCGGGTGCTCGCTGCTCGTCTCGTCGGGCACCTTGAGGGGGCGGGGCCCAATCTCGACGGCGGCCAGTACGGGTTCCGTCGCGGGCGGTCTACCCTGGACGCCATCTCCCGACTCAGGGACAGCGTCCAAGAGGCGGTCGGTCGGGGGGAGGTGTTGTTGGCGGTGTCGCTGGACATCGCGAACGCCTTCAACACCATCCCCTGGCAGACCATCGCCGAGGCGCTGAGGTACCACAACGTCCCGTGGTACCTCAGGCGCGTCCTTGCGGACTATTTCGTGGACCGGGCCATCATCTACCCGGCCCGGTCGGGAATAGTCCGCAAGGAGATGTCGTGCGGTGTTCCACAGGGGTCGGTGCTTGGTCCGCTCCTGTGGAACATCGGCTATGACTAGGTCCTGCGCGGTGCAACTCTTACGGGGGTCGGCATTATATGCTACGCCGACGACACCCTCGTCACCGCGCGGGGCCCAGAATTCAGGGACGCGAAGGTTCTGGCCACTGCGGGCGTTGCCCAGGTGGTCAGCCGCATCAGGGCGCTGGGACTCCAGGTGGCTCTCGAAAAGTCTGAGGCCGTGTTTTTCCACGGGCCTCGGCGGGGGCCACCTCGAGATTCCTTCATTGTGGTGAGCGGCACCCCCATCGCTATCGGGGAGACCATGAAGTACCTAGGATTGGTCCTCGATAGTCGGTGGGGTTTCGTCCAGCACTTCCGGCGCCTGGCACCAAAACTGGTGTCATACGCCGGAAGGCTGGCGCGGCTGCTCCCCAATAAAGGGGGGCCGGAAAGTGCATGTCGCCGTCTCTACGACGGTGTAGTGCGCTCCAAGGCGCTCTACGGAGCGCCCATCTGGGCGGATGCTCTCTGCGCCAAAACCATCCCCCTGCTGCGGAGACCGCAGCGGGTGATTGCGCAGAGGGCGGCGAGAGCGTACTGCACCGTCTCTTACGAGGCGGCGTGTCTAATTGGCGGAAGCCCCCCGTGGGATCTCGAGGCTGGAGTCCTCACTCGCGTGTATAATGAAAGCGCCCTGGTGCGGATTGATGGAGGTCGCCCACTCCCGGACGAGATCGATCGCTGGAGACAGTCTGCTCGCGATGATCTCTTCCGGAAGTGGGCCAATAGGTTGGTGTGTCCCTCCGCGAGTGTGCGGCTCGTGGGGGCTGTCCGGCCCGTTCTTCGGCCTTGGGTGGAGAGGGCACACGGTGCGCCGACGTACCACCTCACTCAGCTCCTCACAGGACATGGCTGTTTCGCCAAGTACCTGTGGGAGGTGGTGGGTGTGGAGTCGGACCCCGTGTGCCGTCACTGCCCAAGTGGCGCCGTGGACTCGGCAGAGCACACACTCGCCGAGTGCGCGGCGTGGGACGGGCCGCGAGTCGCCCTCACGGGCCAAATTGGTTCTGATTTGTCGCTGCCGGCTGTGGTGCGAGCCATGGTCGGCAGCCGGGAGTGTTGGGCCGCCGTCACCTCTTTTGCCAATGAGGTGATGGCGGCAAAGAGAGAAGAACTGCGGGTGCGGGAGCGTGCTGGACTGACGCTCCCGCCCCGTCGTCCGGTTCGGGGGCGTCGCATGGCTCAATTTATGCGCGCCCCCGACTAGTGTTGTTCCGGTGGGTGGTGGTCGGGGGACCTCACCCACCGATGATCGTTTGGCGGAAGGCATCTCCCCGTGTTCCGGAGGTGCCTTAATGCCCGCCCGCTCGGCCGCTCTCTACCCCCTCTGCTTTCAGAGGGGCGCTCGAGAGTGGTGCGATGCGGGCTTGTTTCTTCAGCTCCTTAGGGAGCTCCGGGGGGCAGACCATCTGGCCCCCCGAGGAGAGCCCCAACCCTACGGGGCATCCCTAGCCGGGTCGACGTAGAATCTTCAACTTCATATCCTTCGGCCCGGCTATAGGGTGAGTCGGAACACCGCGGGGTTTAGTGGGTAGGACGGTCCCTTCTTCCGGGACCGGTGAGTCCCACACACCGTCCCAGCTACCCCCGTAGCTGGGATGACGGTGCCTAAATGCATTCCCCGCGTCAACAAAAAAAAAAAATAAAAAAAAAAAAAAAACCTACCGATCGGTCAGCACCGCGGCGCTTCCCGTCTTGGCGGGGGTGCTACCTGCGGACTTGGAGGTGGAACGTGCTGGCAGGATAGACGAGCTAAGACACCTTGCCAGGAAGGAGCTCAGGGTCGAGAGTAGAAAAATTTTCGAGGAGACGGTTGCCTCCTGGCAACTGAAATGGGTAGGTGAGGAAAAGGGTAGGGAACTTTTCTGTTTCTTCCCGGACGTGTCGGCTCGCCTCAAGGCTACTTGGGTCGAGCCGGACTACGAAATCTCTCAGGTTTTGACAGGCAGGTCAGGCTCATGGCGGCTTGCGCCCCCCCGGGAAGGGATGCGCCTCCCCCATCGCTGGATGTGATAGAGAGAATAGTCCGGGAACTGCCCAGCACTTCTCCGGGAAGAGACGGAATTACGGCACGCATGGTAAAACATGTGTGCCTCGCAGCTGGCTCCGAGCTATCGCGTGTTTTTGGTCGTTGCGTTGAAGAGGGCACCTTTCCGGATGCGTGGAAGGACGGCAGACTGGTCATCATTCCGAAAGGCAATGGTCGGCCACAAACCGATCCTAAAGCGTATCGCCCTGTCACGCTCCTCTCGACACTGGGCAAGGTCCTCGAAAGGGTGATGTTACGCTGCGCCCCTAACATCTTGCGCGCCACGTCATCCTGCCAGCATGGATTCACCAGGGGTAGATCGACGCTGACTGCGCTTCGGGCTATTCAGACCGTGGTGGCTGATAGTGAAGCAAAATATGTCCAGGCCGTATTCCTGGACATCTCGGGGGCGTTTGACAACGCGTGGTGGCCCATGATCTTGCTGAAGGCGAAGAACAGTGGGTGCCCACCAAACATCTATAGGATGCTGGTGAGTTACTTCACTGGCCGGCGTGTCGGTCTCTTCGTCGGCAGCAGGGTCATGTGGAAAACCTCCACCATGGGGTGCCCGCAGGGCTCGGTTTTGGGACCCTCTCTGTGGAACCTCCTCATGGACGACCTGTTTCAGCTACCATACCCACACGGAGTTCATCTCGTAGCGTACGCAGATGACGTAACAATTCTCGTTGAGTCGAACTCACGCGCCGGCATCGAGGCAACTGCCTCATGCGCCATGGCACTAATAGCAGACTGGGGATCCAGGAACCGGCTGGGCTTCTCCCCCGGCAAGTCATTCACAATGACCATGAAGGGGAAGCTGCCTGGCCGCTCTCCAGTGGTTCGGCTCGGCGGGGTTGCAGTCAAGGGAACGGCGTCTACCAAAGTGCTCGGTGTGGTGGTTGACTCAGGTCAGTGCTTTAGGGAGCATGCAGTGTCTGTGGGGGAAGGGGCTGCAGCAGCATTCGGGAAAATGTCACGCGTCTCCGCCTCATCCTGGGGGGTTCGGTACAGGGCTCTTAAAGTCCTGTATCGAGGTGCGTACGTCCCGATAGTGACGTATGCGGCGGGATGTTGGTGGAGACGCGTGGCCACCTATGTGGTGGGGGGCACACTTCGACGGACACAACGCCCGGCCTTAGTGCTTCTCACTAAGGCCTACCGATCGGTCAGCACCGCGGCGCTTCCCGTCTTGGCGGGGGTGCTACCTGCGGACTTGGAGGTGGAACGTGCTGGCAGGATAGACGAGCTAAGACACCTTGCCAGGAAGGAGCTCAGGGTCGAGAGTAGAAAAATTTTCGAGGAGACGGTTGCCTCCTGGCAACTGAAATGGGTAGGTGAGGAAAAGGGTAGGGAACTTTTCTGTTTCTTCCCGGACGTGTCGGCTCGCCTCAAGGCTACTTGGGTCGAGCCGGACTACGAAATCTCTCAGGTTTTGACAGGCCATGGATGTTTCAGGAAAAGACTCAGTGACATGAAGTTATGCGAGGATAGCCTATGCTACTGCGGGGAAGAAGATGAATGCCGGGACCACATCTTGTGGAGATGCCCCCTTTATAAGGAACTGCGTGACCGCATGTTGAATGGTCTCACCTGCGAAGAGGAGGGTCCTGCATACTACTGCGAACTCGTATCCTCAGAGGATAACTTTCGGCGGCTTCGGGACTTCGCGCACGGCTGGCACAAAATTAGGAACAGGCTGGAGATCGAGGGCGGGCACTAGCGGACGACGAAGGCGTTAATGTGACGTCTGTCGCAAAGGCGACATCTACGCCAGGACGGCATGGCCGCCCAGAAAGGGAGAGGGCCGGGACAGTCAATTTGTGGGAGTCTACAACGTGCGCGCCGGAAAGAGCACACGCAAGTACGGCGCGTAACTCCCGATGATTCGGTCCATATAGCCAAGATGGCTGGAGGGACCATGAGGTGGTGGAGGGGACTGGTCCGTCTGTGCGGCCGTTCCGCCTGTGCGGCCCTTCCGCCTGTGCGGCCGCTCCGTACAGAAGAAATAGGGGTGTGCCATCCTTCCACATCTTGGCAAGCTGACCCCATTGCACGAGGGGGTCGAAGTTCGGTGGGCCTGCTAGGCCCATGGTGTTACCGCGCATCTGCGGCGGTTCTGGCCGTCATTTGACGGAGTTGACCCCATTGCACGAGGGGGTCGTAGTATGGCGGGCCTTCAAGGCCTGCGGTGTACACGCGAGGTATGCTCCCGGCTGCGGCCGGTTTGAGCGAGGTGCTGTGCGGCAGTGGCCGCATATGCGGCTGTTCCGCCTGTGCGGCTGTTTCCGCCTGTACGGCAGCCTGTCTGTGCGGCAGTTAAGCCCCTCGGCACACAGCAGCTTGGGCGGCTGCTTGAGTGTGGGCTTCTGCTCCGCCTGTACGGCTGGTCCGTCTGTGCGGCTGTTCCGACTGTGCGGCCCTTCCGCCTGTGCGGCCGCTCCGTACAGCATCAGTAGGGGCCTGTCACTGCCGATCGTGGTGCAAGTCATGGTCGGCAGTCAGGCGTGCCGATTCGCTATCGATTCGGCGGGAGGCACACTGCGCAGGGGAGCGGGAGTAATGAAAAATACTCCCGCTTCGCCGTGCAGTTCGGGGGCGCCGCGGTAAGGAGTCACTGCGCGCCCCCCCCTGAATACTTGTTGGCCGTGGGCGTAAGGTCGGGGGACCCCGCCCATTGACGGCCATATGGCGGAAGGCACCTCCCCGTGTTCCGGAGGTGCCCTTAGTGCCCGCCCGCTCGGCCGCTCTCTACCCCCTCTGCTTGCAGAAGGGCGCTCGAGAGTGGTGCGATGCGGGCTTGTTTTCTTCAGCTCCTTAGGGAGCTCTGGGGGGCCGACCATCTGGTCCCCCGAGGAGAGCCCCAACCTTACGGGGCATCCCTAGCCGGGTCGACGTTGAATCTACATTTTCATATCCCTCGGCCCGGCTATAGGGTGAGTCGGAACACCGCGGGGTTTAGTGGGTAGGACGGTCCCTTCCTCCGGGACCGGTGAGTCCCACACACCGTCCCAGCTACCCCCGTACCTGGGATGACGGTGCCTAAATGCAACCCCGCGTCAACAAAAAAAAAAAAAAAAAAAAAACCTGGGGTGCTAGGGGCGGGGCCCCAAGTGTCGTTTGCATACGTCCACGTCGTCCGCCCTGGACCCCAACTTGACCACCGTAACGGAGTGGCAAGTTGGGTGACCGAACTGCAACGACTGTACTTGTGGCCATAATTGTGATCGAGTCTTTCAATATGAGTGCGAAAAATGAAAAGGATGATGGAAGTGACACGAAAGTGTCGAGGCCCGGGACTCCAATCCCGGGCGAGAAGGAGCTGCGGGTGTCGCTGTCGCGCTGCGATACGGCCCCGCAGGCTTCTGGTAGCATCAAATGCGACTGGCAGCGGCTGTCGGACTCCGATAGCAGCTGCCAGTCGATGATGACGGTTTCTTCCCGTCCCTCCCCGACTCCCAGGCTGTGGCAGCGCAAGCGCTGCAACAGTAAAAGCCCTGGAGAGTCGGGCAGCGACGGTGAGGAGTCGGTTGGCCCCAGCACCATCAGGGGCCAGCCCGGTAAAAGAGGGCGTGGGCGCCCTCCAACGACGGGCCAGTATGTCGGCCTGGCTCGAGCCCGAGCTAGCTACGCTGCTGCCAAAGAACGCGAGCTCGAGCTCCAGGCGGAGGAGGAGCTCGCGCGGGACGCTTTCCGGGCCGAAGAGGAGGAGCGTCTGAGGCGGGAAGAGCGGCGATGCTCCTTCCTTCGGAAATCCCCGACGCTGGAGGAGGCGTCGACGTCGGCAGCTGCTCCGGTTCTCAGGTGCGAGCAGCTGTCGAAGGCGGTAGAGGAGGCGGTGAAGGCGATCGATACGATCGCCTACAAATCCTCCCGCCTGAAGGGCCAGAGCGTCCAGGGCCTGCGGAGTGCCGCCGGGTCGATACTGGAACACATGCGAGAGATGGCCTCCCTCAAGTGCAGTGACGAGGTCATGCGCTTGAAGGGAGAACTCGCGGCCGTGCGTGGCCAAATGGAGGAGTTGAGGCGCCAGTTGAGCGCCGCTCCAACACCGTCGGCGGGGCTGTCGCGTGATGAGGTGCTGTACCTCATCGACGCGCGCCGCGCCGGCTTCGAGGATCGGCTGCTCCCGGCGCCTCGGTTGCGTCCTCCGCTCGCGGCGGATGCACGCAACGCTGCCCGCGCGGCCGGTGCTCCGGCACCCGGCGGTGCACCTGTTGCCCTCTCATCGGGCCCTTCCGTCGGCGCTTCGGCGCCCACGCGCTCAAAGCGCAAGGCCGCTGGCGCCTCTGCCGCCGCGTCTCTACCTGCCGTCCCCTCCACATCTGTGGTGGAGGTGACGGACTCTGTCGCGGCCGTTCCGTCGGCCTCTTCCTCTTCTCCCCCAACTCAGGGGAAGAAGGGGAACAGAAAGAAGAGGAGCGCTGCGGCGCGTGAGGTGGAGGCGATGCGCCAGGAGCGCCAGCCGGCCTCAACACAAGTACCGGCCTCCACGTCTCAGTCCCAAACTGAGACGTGGAATGAGGTTGTGAAGCGGCCGAAGAGGAAAAAAGCGGCATCGACGCCCGCCAATGCGCCCGCTAAGGCGCCCTCAAAATCTGGAGGAAAGAGGAGCGCCCCGAACCTCCGCGCACCGCGAACAGCAGCAGTTGTCATCACGCTGCAGCGAGGAGCGGAGGGGCGGGGCGTAACCTACGCCAAAAAGCTTGCCGAGGCTGAGAGGTCAATCGACCTCAAAAGCCTCGGCATCGAGGGGTTGCGTTTCCGCACCGCGGTCAACGGGGGTCGCATCCTCGAGGTGGCGGGTGCGGATAGGGGCGCCAAAGCCGACGCATTGGCGGAGAAATTGAGGGAGTCCCTCGGCGACGACGTTCGCGTCGCCCGGCCGGAGAAGTGCGCGGAGTTGCGCATCTCCGGACTCGGCGACGCCGCTACTAAAGAGGTTGTCGGAAAGAAGCATAACCAGAAGTAGCATAACTAGATATAATTCTTTCCCGCTGGGTTCCTTAAACCTAAGACTCACCCATAAAATAAAGAGCGAGTCTATCACAGCCGTCCACGTCCACAGCCGCCTCAGTGTGCTCCACCTGGAACAAATCAAAGGAAGTACCCGTTACTCTCCAAGGAAAGGAGAGCAGCCGGTACGCGTTTTACATGTTACAATGCACATGAATGCATACTCAGGTCGTTATAGCCCATTCATGGGTACATTGACTCCTTATACCGAAGGACATCAAATGTATCGGTGTGGCAAACACCTCACCGCGAGCTGGATCCAAGCCTATGAATCGCGGATTATTGGCTGCTATATAACATATAATAATCAATTCCCATTTCATAAACATTTCCCACTGTAGACTGCATTCACGTCCCCCTGTGGCCGGCATGATGACACACAGGCCCGGTCAATTGCAGATCGACCTCATGACTACTAAATGTGCTGTACGAAGCACCAACAAAATAAAACATGTAAAAAGTTACCAGCCTTTTATTTTGCGTAGACTAGCTGCCAAGCAGCGCCAATGCTTCAGATCACACGCGTTCAGTTCACACGCGTTAGTGACAATTAACTTGTCTCGATAATTTGTTATTAGACCAGCGTTATACGTCCGCTCCGGTCACCCGACGTGAACTGAAAAATATCTATTTGACATTAGAAACGGACTCAGATTCAAATTCAAATACAGAACAAGTCGTGGGACAAATAGACTTACAATCTTACCAGTTATTTTGATTTCATGACATTAACCTTCTTTCTCCAAATCTCGCGTATCATCGTGATTGTCGCGACATTCCCCACAAAGGAAAAAGAAAAATGAAGAGACATTATGTCTCCTGAAGAATTTAGTATGTAGAAAAGAGATGTTCGTGTCTCATGAAGAATTTAGTATGTATATTTACATTATTTACATTCGCATTTCGCGAAGAAATCGACCCTCCGGCCAAGGAAAGCTAAAATAAAACCATTAGGTTGCGAGTCCATTCTCTTATCTTTTGTAGAGCACGGACTTTAGCTGCTCGTTCATTTCTAATTGCACCGAGTTGTTCTACTTCCATCACTTCATCAGGTTCAGCTTCAATTGTGACTGGATTTGATTCTTCCATAAATTCAATGGTATTTTCAGTTTCATGTGAAGTATCGTCATTTTTGTTGTTTACATCAGAATCAGAACTTTCTATTGACATATCAACATTTGGGCTATTTTCACTTACTGGTATATTATTCAATTCTTTTGGGACTATGTTTGCATCTTCAATATTGATCTGTTCTTCGTTTTGATCCACTGATGATGAATCTTGTTGGTCTTCTTCGATTTCCAAAGGATACAAATGTGATATTGACTTAGTGAATATAGTGTTGTCAACATTAATTTGTGCGACTCTACATAAACCGTCACTTCCCTTGATCAGAGATACAATTTTTCCAACCTTCCAACCTATCCTAGGTTTCTCGCTTTTGATTTGGACTGTTTGACCTACACGTGGTGTCAAAGTTGACCTCGTACGGGGTTGTTTCACGGAATGATTGTATCTTTCCCTTAGACTTGGTAGATAACGATTTTGAAACATTTCTATGAATTCCTCTATTATGATTCTTGCTCTTCTCCAACTATTAATTAAATTATTCTTAGTCGATATACCTGTTATTATAGGTTGATTTTGAACTGTTTCTAAAGTTATGTATTTTCCAACTTGTAGAAAATCTGCTGGGGTCAAGCAGTGTTCCACTTCTGTACTCACATATAACAATGGTCTTGTATTTATAACTGTTTCAATTTCTTTAATAATTGTTGTTAATTGACTATCTCCTAATAGGTGTTTTTCCAATGTCTTTCTCATACATTGTTTAACCAGCGCTACTAATCTCTCGTAAAATCCACCAAACCACGGTGCTAGCTGAGGAATAAACTTCCACTTGATTTCATTTTCAACACAATATTTGTTTGATATGATATCAGCTATCAGCTTGAAGTGAGTAGCGTTGTCTGAAGTAATTAAACTTGGTACGCCTCTGGTTGATGCCATGCGTCTTATAGATAATAATCCTTCTTCAGCTGATAAGTTCTGTACCACTTCCAAATGTACAGCTCGAACTGCCAAACATGTGAATAAACACAACCATCTCTTGGCTGTTCCGTTTTCTGTTTTTACCAACACTGGTCCTAGATAGTCTATCCCAGTGAATGTAAATGGTTTACTATAGTTTACTCTCTCAGGAGGTAGTGGAGGAGTACTTGGTAACTTATATGGTCCGCAGTTACATTTGACACAGTTCAGACATTTTCGAAGTATCTTTTGGACTTGCCGCTTGCCTTGAGGTATCCAGTATGACTGTCGTATTAGACTTAATGTGTGACTGGCTCCTACATGATAGTTCTTCTCGTGTGTTTCTTTTATAATTTTCCGTGTAAATTCACAATCCTTAGGAATAAGAATAGGGTATCTTTTATCAAACGACCATTCTGCATACTTGAGTCTGCCTCTACAACGTAGGACACCATCAATGTCTTTGAATAATTTTAAATTTCTGCTCAAGTTAGTTTGTTTATTATTCAACTCATCTTTAAAGTATTTTGACTGTGTTGATTTAATCATTTGCAAGGTACTATCTTCCATATGGGTGTGTTCTTTATATTCTTTCATTACACAATTATCTTCTTTGTTCATTACTTCAATATGATCTGTCTCACTGAAATCTTCACCCACATATAAGGTATTTTGATAACTTGGGTTAACGGGCCAATTCTCAGGATCTTCTAGTAGAAAATCTGGACCATTTAACCATCTTTTCATATCTTCATTTGTTCTTGATGGTCTTGTGGCTACGTCAGCAGGATTCAACTCAGTTGGAACATATCTAAAAGATAGATCTTTGTTTCTTTTAATCTCTTCAATCCGTCTTGAAACAAATGGACTCTTCTATGTCTTTCAACCATAGGAATCTTGTTACATCTCTATCTTGTTCCTTAAGTCCTATTTGTAAAAAGGCTTTTTCCACATCTGCAGTCAATCCAATCTTATGACTTCTAAATCTTATAATCAATCCTGTTAGATCTTCCAATAATAATGGTCCACAGTATAAACTTTCATTTAAACTTTTACTACCCTTTGTCTTTGCCGATGCATCATATACAATTCTCAATGCTTTTCCAGGGGCTAAGACTCCGTGATGAGGTATATAATGTATAGGATGATCATTATCCTTCACTTCTCTTGATGGGACTAGTTCAATAACTCCCTTTTCCATTTGTTGTTTCAATGTCTGATCATATGTTTGAAGAGTTTTTTGATCCAATCTCTTGAGTAATCCAATTAATCTTCCATGTGCTAATCCATAGTTTGAAGATAAATCTGGTGCATAGTTGATCCATGGCCAACTAACATAGTATCTATTGTCTCGCATTTCCATTGTTTTATTAAAATGTTTGATTGCAATTTCATCTCTGCTTATCTTCGGTGAATCTGTGATGCCAATAGACTCTAGATCCCATAACATCTTCAAGTTTCCTAAATCCAATGGTGGATCCGGTTGGCTAAGTCCTATCTTACAAGAGCATTGACAAAATGTTACCATTGAAATTTGTTCTATATGTCTATTAGTAATAAGACCCGAGACAATCCATCCAAATTCTGATTCAATCAAATATAAGTCTTTTGCAATACATATTTTATTCATCATTATAATTGAGTGATAATAATCATTTCCAATTATTATGTCTACTTTATCTGATAGTGAACCGTCATCAGCTAAAGTATAATTTTTACTAATTTGAAATAATTCTTCTTTGAAACATGGGACGCCTTGAGATATAGTTGGAACAACATTTGCATACATTGTCTTCAAGATTTTATTATTAGTCAATACTTGAAATTTGACTAAAGGACTTTCTAATGTTCTAGGAGTTTCAGATCCAAAGGTGAAAATTGGCAATTGTTGTTGTTCCTCGATGAACATTTGTAACTCTTTAGCAATCCTTTGAGTTACATAACTCCTTTGGCTTCCACAATCTAATAAAATTCTACATTTCTTTGTAATGTTATACTGACCTGTAATCTTCCTCGTTGCTGTCTATAAGATCTACGATCTTATCTATCTATCGAAGACTTTGTGTTTACACTAAAATATTTCATTGCTGGACATATAGCTAAGTGATGATATAGTCTTACAGACAGAGTATTTATCCCATACTGCACACTTACTAGAATTATGACCTCTAGAAAAATCAATTAAAACAAGCTTTTTGTACCGTTAACACCTTTATTCTTTCTCCTATGGTTTTGTATTTGGTACAACTTAGAGGTAGTAGATTTTAGCAGAATAAGTTAAAGCTTTAAACTCAAATTCACTTTATTTCAACGCAATACAATAAAACATTCACAATACATTACACTCGTAATTTTATTTTCGTTGACTTGACAGAATCAACAATTCATAGTCTTCTGTCTTGATATCCTCTAATACGTAGAGTCTCCATAGTAGGTGTATTGCGAAGTGCACTATTTCCTTCCATAGTATTTATTTCACATAATTTCTGCGCATTTAATTCTGCATTTATAATTATAGATAGTTGTTTGATTGTTTCCATGATCTTATCTCATTCTCCTGTAATGTCCAACAAAGATAACTATCAACAAACATAACATCATAGTTATAACAAGAAAATGTCTCAATGATAATAGGGAACAGTGAAAATATCATGAATACCTTATTTTCTGAAGAAACTTTTAACAAACTCACGTATGTACGATGATTAAATAATTGGAAAATGCCTCGACTAGGCAAAATAAATTTGCTTAAATTAGTAAAATGACTTACCAAATTCTTCAAATTTTCTTATTATTTAACTATAATAAGTATGTATTTATTTATAAATAAATTCAAATTTAAAAATTTTTCATTTTGAATGACAGTCAGATTTGACTTGACAAATGAAATGACATCCCATTTTTTCTTTTTTCAAACGAATAATAAGACGGAATATTTATGGTTTTAAGGCATGTTACAGACGATTTATTTTTTCGCATTCGATTTTTAATAATATTAGTCAATAAAAATAACTAATTATTTGTGGTCAAATGTCCCAAATTTTAAAAAGGATTAAAAAGACGTCAAAATTTGAATGTCTTTAAACGTTGTGTCAGGTGAAAACCACGAAAGGCAAAACTATGAACGTAAACAGCTGTGTTACTCTTAAAATGATTAGAATTCATCAATTTCAACCCTTGAGTCGGTGTCAAGGAACCAGCATCTCCACCATGTCGGAAAGAAGCATAACCAGAAGTAGCATAACTAGATATAATTCTTTCCCGCTGGGTTCCTTAAACCTAAGACTCACCCATAAAATAAAGAGCGAGTCTATCACAGCCGTCCACGTCCACAGCCGCCTCAGTGTGCTCCACCTGGAACAAATCAAAGGAAGTACCCGTTACTCTCCAAGGAAAGGAGAGCAGCCGGTACGCGTTTTACATGTTACAATGCACATGAATGCATACTCAGGTCGTTATAGCCCATTCATGGGTACATTGACTCCTTATACCGAAGGACATCAAATGTATCGGTGTGGCAAACACCTCACCGCGAGCTGGATCCAAGCCTATGAATCGCGGATTATTGGCTGCTATATAACATATAATAATCAATTCCCATTTCATAAACATTTCCCACTGTAGACTGCATTCACGTCCCCCTGTGGCCGGCATGATGACACACAGGCCCGGTCAATTGCAGATCGACCTCATGACTACTAAATGTGCTGTACGAAGCACCAACAAAATAAAACATGTAAAAAGTTACCAGCCTTTTATTTTGCGTAGACTAGCTGCCAAGCAGCGCCAATGCTTCAGATCACACGCGTTCAGTTCACACGCGTTAGTGACAATTAACTTGTCTCGATAATTTGTTATTAGACCAGCGTTATACGTCCGCTCCGGTCACCCGACGTGAACTGAAAAATATCTATTTGACATTAGAAACGGACTCAGATTCAAATTCAAATACAGAACAAGTCGTGGGACAAATAGACTTACAATCTTACCAGTTATTTTGATTTCATGACATTAACCTTCTTTCTCCAAATCTCGCGTATCATCGTGATTGTCGCGACAGAGGTCGTGGCGCGGGTGGTGGCGGAAGTTGGCGGTTGTGCCGCCACAGGCGTCACCGTTGGCGAGATTACCCGCCAGGCAACAAGGGAGGGCACGGCGTGGGTCAAGTGCCCCGTCGCGGCGGCCAAACAACTAACGGACGGCCGCCCCCTAGTCATCGGTTGGACCCGCGTCCGTGCGGTCCTTTTGGAGCCCAGGCCGCAGCGGTGCTTCCGCTGCCTAGATGTGGGGCATGTGGGGGCCAGGTGTGCTGCGGGAGTTGACCGCAGCGCCCTGTGCTTCCGCTGCGGGCAGCCCGGCCACAAAGCGGCCGGCTGCAGCGCAGATCCGCATTGCCCCGTGTGTGCGGCGGCGGGAGAGGCCGCTGCGCACCGCCTGGGCGCCAAAAAAGCGGCGTCGTCGCCGAGGAGGAGTCGGTGGGAAGCGGGTCGGGCCGGTCGCGGACCCCGCTCCCACCCAAGCTGAGGAGGTTATGGACACCGCCCAATCTTAAATGTCCACATTCTCGGTCCTGCAGGCCAACGTCAGGCACTGCGCTGCGGCCCAGGATGTTTTGATCCAGTCCGTAGCGCAGTGGCAGACGACCGTGGCTGTAGTCGCCGAACCGTACGCGGTTCGTGCCCGTGATGATTGGGCCAGCGACCGCGACGGTGAAGTGGCTATCGTCTCCCAGCGGGGCGCCTTTGATAAGGTGTCCAAAGGACGAATGTGCGTCCTCGCGCTGCTGGGAGACGCTGCAGTGATCGGGGTGTACTGTCCGCCCAGGAAGACCCGTGCTCAATTTGAGCAGTTACTCGTTGAGCTCGGGCTCTTGTGGCGGAAGCACACCCCACCCCGCTCATCGTCGTCGGGGACTTCAACGCCCACTCTACGGCGTGGGGATCTCCGGCGACGGACTTGCGGGGGGAGTTGTTGGAGGATTGGGCGGTGTCCATGGATCTGGTGCTGCTAAATCAGGGGACGGTCTCCACATCTGAGGTGGGGGTGACGGAAACTGTCGTGGCCGTTCCGTCGGCCTCTTCTTCTTCTCTCCCAGCTCAGGGAGAGAAGAGGAACAGGAGGAAGAAGAAGAGCGCTGCGGCCCGTGAGGTGGAGGCGACGCACCGAGAGCGTCAGTCGGCCTTGACTCAACCGGCCCCGGCTTCCACGTCTCAGTCTCAAACTGAGACGTGGAACAACGTTGTCAAGCGGCCGAAGAAACCCGCTAATGCGCCCGCTAGGGCACCCGCGAAGACAGGCGCAAAGAAGAGCGCCCCGAATCTCCGCGCGCCGCGAACCGCAGCAGTGGTTATAACGCTGCAGCGGGAAGCGGAGGTTCGGGGCGTGACTTACGCCGAAAAACTTGCCGAGGCTGAGAGGTCAATCGACCTCAAAAGCCTCGGCATCGACGGCCTGCGCTTCCGCACTGCAGCCACCGGGGGACGTATCCTCGAGGTGGCTGGTGCGGAGAGGAGTGCCAAAGCGGACGCATTGGCGGAAAAACTAAGGGCGTCCCTTGGCGACGACGTTCGTGTCGCCAGGCCGGAGAAGTGCGCGGAGCTGCGCATCTCCGGTCTGGGCGATTCAGCAACCAAGGAGGTTGTGGCGCGGGTGGTGGCGGACGTTGGAGGTTGCGCCATCACCAGCGTCGTTGTTGGTACTATTGTCCGCCAGGCAAACAGAGAGGGCACGGCGTGGGTGAAGTGCCCCGTCGCGGCTGCCAAACTAGTTACGGATGGCCGCGCCCTAGTCATCGGTTGGACCCGCGTCCGTGCGGTCCTTTTGGAGTCGGTGCTTCCGCTGCCTGGATGTGGGGCACGTGGGGGCCAGGTGTGCTGCGGGAGTTGACCGCAGCGCCCTGTGCTTGCGCTTCGGGCAGCCCGGCCACAAAGCGGCCGGCTGCGCCGCGGATCCGCACTGCCCCGTGTGTGCGGCGGCGGGAGAGACCGCTGCGCACCGCCTGGGCGCCAAGGCTTGCCTGGCGGCGTCAAAGAAGCGGCGTCGTCGCCGAGGAGGAGTCGGTGGGAGGCGGGTCGGGCCGGTTGCGGACCCCGCTCCCACCCAAGCTGAGGAGGTTATGGACACCGCTCAATCCTAGATGTCCACATTCTCGGTCCTGCAGGCCAACGTCAGGCACTGCGCTGCGGCCCAGGATGTTTTGATCCAGTCCGTAGCGCAGTGGCAGACGACCGTGGCTGTAGTCGCCGAACCGTACGCGGTTCGTGCCCGTGATGATTGGGCCAGCGACCGCGACGGTGAAGTGGCTATCGTCTCCCAGCGGGGCGCCTTTGATAGGGTGTCTCAAGGACGAATGTGCGTCCTCGCGCTGCTGGGAGACGCTGCAGTGATCGGGGTGTACTGTCCGCCCAGGAAGACCCGTGCTCAATTTGAGCAGTTACTCGTTGAGCTCGGGGCTCTTGTGGCGGAAGCACACCCCACCCCGCTCATCGTCGTCGGGGACTTCAACGCCCACTCTACGGCGTGGGGATCTCCGGCGACGGACTTGCGGGGGGAGTTGTTGGAGGATTGGGCGGTGTCCATGGATCTGGTGCTGCTAAATCTGGGGACGGTCCCCACGTACGTGGGGGAGAACGGGAACACGTCCATCGTGGACGTGTCCTTCGCCAGTTCTGGTCTGGCGAACCACGTACGTGGCTGGAGGGTGGTAACGGAGGTGGAGACGATGTCGGACCACCGGTATGTCCGGTTCGATATCGTCTCCCCCGCCCTGAGGGCTCAGGACCGTCCCCTGGCCGGTGAGGGCCCACGGTGGCGACTGAAATCGCTTAACCGGGAGCTGGCGGAAGAGGCGGCCATCGTTGAGCGATGGGCCGCGTTTGGCGGAAACCCGGACGTAGACGCGAGGTCGGAGCGGTTGTCCGAGGCTCTGACCCGCGTCTGCGATGCGGCGATGCGGAGGGCAGAATCAGTTCACCCGCGGCGGCGGGTGTACTGGTGGAACGACGACCTGGAGGGGCTGCGTGCTGCTAGTCACGCAGCCCAGCGTCGGTACACCCGCTACCGCGGTCGAAGGAACGGAAACCCTGTCCTCATGGAAGAGTTGCGCGCCGCATACCGGGACGCCCGAGCGGCCCTTCGCTCGGCAATCAAGGCCGCCAAAGATGAGTTGTGGAAGGTGTGGCTCGAGACGTTGAATGGAGATCCGTGGGGGCGCCCGTATAAGGCCGTGAGCGACAAACTCCGGCCTTATGCGCCCCCGCTTACCAGGTCTCTCGAGCCCACCTTCGTAACAGAGATCGTCAGCTCCCTCTTCCCTGCGCGGGAAGAGTGGGTCCCGCCGAGTATGGCAGCACCAGACAGAACGCTGGCTGACATGGAGGCGATCCCGCCCGTGTCCGATGCCGAGTTAGGGGCGGCGGTTCTCAAGCTCAAGTTGAGACACCGCGCCCCTGGTCCGGACGGCATCCCAGGGCGGGTCGTCGCCCTGGTCATGCCGGCGTTCGAAGAAGAGACGCTCTCCCTGATGTCGGAGTGTTTGGCGTCGGGTAGAGTCCCGCGAACGTGGAAGACGGGGAAGCTCGTGCTGCTCAGGAAGCACGGGCGCCCCGTCGAGTCGCCGTCGGCCTACCGCCCTATTGTTCTGCTCGGCGAGATGAGCAAGCTTTTCGAGCGGGTGCTCGCTGCTCGTCTCGTCGGACACCTTGAGGGGGCGGGGCCCAACCTTGACGGCGGCCAGTACGGGTTCCGTCGCGGGCGGTCTACCCTGGACGCCATCTCCCGACTCAGGGACAGCGTCCAAGAGGCGGTCGGTCGGGGGGAGGTGTTGCTGGCGGTGTCGCTGGACATCGCGAACGCCTTCAACACCATCCCCTGGCAGACCATCGCCGAGGCGCTGAGGTACCACAAGGTCCCGTGGTACCTCAGGCGCGTCCTTGCGGACTATTTCGTGGACCGGGCCATTATCTACCCGGCCCGGTCGGGAATAGTCCGCAAGGAGATGTCGTGCGGTGTTCCACAGGGGTCGGTGCTTGGTCCGCTCCTGTGGAACATCGGCTATGACTGGGTCCTGCGCGGTGCAACTCTTACGGGGGTCGGCATTATATGCTACGCCGACGACACCCTCGTCACCGCGCGGGGCCCAGAATTCAGGGACGCGAAGGTTCTGGCCACCGCGGGCGTTGCCCAGGTGGTCAGCCGCATCAGGGCGCTGGGACTCCAGGTGGCTCTCGATAAGTCCGAGGCCGTGTTTTTCCACGGGCCTCGTCGGGGGCCACCTCGAGATTCCGCCATTGTGGTGAGCGGCACCCCCATCGCTATCGGGGAGACCATGAAGTACCTAGGATTGGTCCTCGATAGTCGATGGGGTTTCGTCGAGCACTTCCGGCGCCTGGCACCCAAACTGGTGTCATACGCCGGAAGGCTGGCGCGGCTGCTCCCCAATAAAGGGGGGCCGGAAAGTGCATGTCGCCGTCTCTACGACGGTGTAGTGCGCTCCAAGGCGCTCTACGGAGCGCCTATTTGGTCGGACGCTCTCTGCGCCAAAACCATCCCCCTGCTGCGGAGACCGCAGCGGGTGATTGCGCAGAGGGCGGCGCGAGCGTACTGCACCGTCTCTTACGAGGCGGCGTGTTTGATTGGCGGGAGCCCCCCTTGGGATCTCGAGGCTGGAGTCCTCAAGCGCGTTTACGACGAAAGCGCCCTGGTGCGGATAAATGGAGGTCGCCCGCTCCCGGACGAGATCGATCGCTGGAGACAATCTGCTCGCGACGATCTCTTCCGGAAGTGGGCCAATAGGTTGGTCGTTCCCTCTGCGAGCGCGCGGCTCGTGGGGGCTGTCCGGCCCGTTCTTGGGCCTTGGGTGGAGAGGGCGCACGGTGCGCCGACGTACCACCTCACTCAGCTCCTCACAGGACATGGCTGTTTCGCCAAGTACCTGTGGGAGGTGGTGGGTGTGGAGTCGGACCCCGTGTGCCGTCACTGCCCAAGTGGCGCCGTGGACTCGGCAGAGCACACACTCGCCGAGTGCGCGGCGTGGGACGGGCCGCGAGTCGCCCTCACGGGCCAAATTGGTTCTGATTTGTCGCTGCCGGCTGTGGTGCGAGCCATGGTCGGCAGCCAGGAGTGTTGGGCCGCCGTCACCTCTTTTGCCAATGAGGTGATGGCGGCAAAGAGAGAAGAACTGCGGGTGCGGGAGCGTGCTGGACAGACGCTCCCGCCCCGTCGTCCGGTTCGGGGGCGTCGCATGGCTCAATTCATGCGCGCCCCCGACTAGTGTTGTTCCGGTGGGTGGTGGTCGGGGGACCTCACCCACCGATGATCGTTTGGCGGAAGGCATCTCCCCGTGTTCCGGAGGTGCCTTAATGCCCGCCCGCTCGGCCGCTCTCTACCCCCTCTGCTTTCAGAGGGGCGCTCGAGAGTGGTGCGATGCGGGCTTGTTTCTTCAGCTCCTTAGGGAGCTCCGGGGGGCAGACCATCTGGCCCCCCGAGGAGAGCCCCAACCCTACGGGGCATCCCTAGCCGGGTCGACGTAGAATCTTCCACTTCATATCCTTCGGCCCGGCTATAGGGTGAGTCGGAACACCGCGGGGTTTAGTGGGTAGGACGGTCCCTGTTTTCGGGACCGGTGAGTCCCACACACCGTCCCAGCTACCCCCGTAGCTGGGATGACGGTGCCTAAACGCATTCCCCCCGTCAACAAAAAAAAAAAAAAAAAAAAAAAAACTTAACTGGGGGCGGGGCCCCAAGTGTCGTTAGCATACGTCCACGTCGTCCGCCCTGGACCCCAACTTGACCACCGTAACGGAGTGGCAAGTTGGGTGACCGAATTGCAGCGACTGTACTTGTGGCCATAAAAATTGCTAAATATCGTTGTTCCAACATGGATGATAAATCGAAGAGTGATGTTGAGGGTGACACGAGAGTGTCGAGGCCCGGGACTCCAACCCCGGGCGGGAGGGAATTGCGGGTGTCGTTGTCGCGCTGCGACACCCGCAATTCGCTCTCGGAAAGCGCGATTAAATGCGACTGGCAGCGGCTGTCGGACTCCGATAGCAGCTGCCAGTCTATGATGACGGTTTCCTCCCGTCCCTCCCCGACTCCCAGGTTGTGGCAGCGCAAGCGCTGCAACAGTAAAAGCCCTGGGGTGTCGGGCAGCGACGGTGAGGAGTCGGCTGGCCCCAGCACCATCAGGGGCCAGCCCGGTAAAAGAGGGCGTGGGCGCCCTCCAACGACCGGCCAGTATGTTGGCCTGGCCCAAGCCAAGGCCAACTATATTGCGGCCCAGGAGCGCGAGCTCGAGCTCCAAGCGGAGGAAGAGCTCGCGCAGGCCGCACACGAAGCGTCGGAGGAGCGTCGGCGGCGGGAGGAGAGGCGACTCTCCTTCCTCCGCAAATCCCCGACAATGGAGGAGGAGGCGTCGACGTCGGCAGCTGCTCCGGTATTGCGGTGCGAGCAGCTGTCGAAGGCGGTAGAGGAGGCGGTGAAGGCGATCGATACGATCGCCTACAAATCCTCCCGCCTGAAGGGCCAGAGCGTCCAGGGCCTGCGGAGTGCCGCCGTGTCAATACTGGAGCACATGAGGGAGATGGCCTCTCTCAAATGCAACGACGAAATAATGCGTCTTAAGGGAGAGCTCGTGGCCGTGCGGGCCCAGATGGAGGAAATGAGGCGCCAGATGAGCGCCGCTCCAACACCGTCGGCGGGGCTGTCGCGGGATGAGGTGTTGTACCTCATCGACGCGCGCCGCGCCGGCTTCGAGGATCGGCTGCTCCCGGCGCCTCGGTTGCGTCCTCCCCTCGCGGCGGACGCGCGCAATGATGCCCGTATGGCCAATGCTCCAGCACCCGGCGGTGCACCTGTCGCCCCCTCAAAGGGCCCTTCCGTCGGCGCTTCGGCGCCCACGCGCTCAAAGCGCAAGGCCGCTGGCGCCTCTGCCGCCGCGCCTCTACCTGCCGTCGCCTCCACATCTGTGGTGGAGGTGACGGATTCTGTCGCGGCCGTTCCGTCGGCCTCTTCTTCTTCTCTCCCAACCCAGGGGGAGAAGAGGAACAGGAAGAAGAAGAAGAGCGCTGCGGCGCGTGAGGTGGAGGCGACGCGCCGGGAGCGCCAGCCGGCCTCAACCGAAATACCGGCCTCCACGTCTCAGTCCCGTACTGAGACGTGGAATGAAGTTGCTAAGCGGCCCAAGAAGAAAGCGGCATCGAAGCCCGCCAATGCGCCCGCTAAGGCGCCCTCAAAATCTGGCGGTAAGGGGAGCGCCCCGAGCCTCCGCTCACCGCGAACTGCAGCAGTAGTCATCACGCTGCAGCGAGGAGCGGAGGAGCGGGGTGTTACCTATGCGAAGAAGCTTGCCGAGGCTGAGAGGTCAATCGACCTCAAAAGCCTCGGCATCGAGGTCGGGTCGCATCCTCGAGGTGGCGGGTGCGGATAGGGGCGCCAAGGCGGACGCATTGGCGGCCAAGTTAAGGGAATCCCTCGGCGACGACGTTCGCGTCGCCAGACCGGAGAAGTGCGCGGAGTTGCGCATCTCCGGTCTTGGCGACGCCGCAACCAAGGAGGTCGTGGCGCGGGTGGTGGCGGAAGTTGGAGGGTGCGCCGCCACCAGCGTCACCGTTGGCGAAATTACCCGCCAGGCAACAAGGGAGGGCACGGCGTGGGTCAAGTGCCCGGTCGCAGCGGCCAAATTAATCACAGATGGCCGCGCCCTCGTCATTGGCTGGACCCGCGTCCGTGCGGTCCTTCTGGACTCCAGGCCGCAGCGGTGCTTCCGCTGCCTGGATGTGGGGCATGTGGGGGCCAGGTGTGCTGCGGGAGTTGACCGCAGCGCCCTGTGCTTCCGCTGCGGGCAGCCCGGCCACAAAGCGGCTGACTGCAACGCGGATCCGCATTGCCCCGTGTGTGCTGCGGCGGGAGAGGCCGCTGCGCACCGCCTGGGTGCCAAGGCTTGCCTGGCGGCGTCAAAAAAGCGGCGTCGTCGTCGAGGAGGTGTCGGTGGGAAGCGGGTCGGGCCGGTCACGGACCCCGCTCCCACCCAAACTGAGGAGGTTATGGACACCGCTCAATCCTAGATGTCCACATTCTCGGTCCTGCAGGCCAACGTCAGGCACTGCGCTGCGGCCCAGGATGTTTTGATCCAGTCCGTAGCGCAGTGGCAGACGACCGTGGCTGTAGTCGCCGAACCGTACGCGGTTCGAGCCCGTGATGATTGGGCCAGCGACCGCGACGGTGAAGTGGCTATCGTCTCCCAGCGGGGCGCCTTTGATAGGGTGTCCCAAGGACGAATGTGCGTCCTCGCGCTGCTGGGAGACGCTGCAGTGATCGGGGTGTACTGTCCGCCCAGGAAGACCCGTGCTCAATTTGAGCAGTTACTCGTTGAGCTCGGGGCTCTTGTGGCGGAAGCACGCCCCACCCCGCTCATCGTCGTCGGGGACTTCAACGCCCACTCTACGGCGTGGGGATCTCCGGCGACGGACTTGCGGGGGGAGTTGTTGGAGGATTGGGCGGTGTCCATGGATCTGGTGTTGCTGAACCAGGGGGCGGTCCACACGTACGTGGGGGACAATGGCAACAGGTCCATTGTTGACCTGTCCTTCGCCAGTTCTGACCTGGCGAACCACGTACGTGGGTGGAGGGTGGTCACGGAGGTGGAGACGATGTCGGACCACCGGTACGTACGGTTCGACGTCGTCTCCCCCGCCCTGAGGACCCAGGATCGTCCCCTGGCCGGTGAGGGCCCACGGTGGCGGTTAAACACCGAACCGGGAGCTGGCAGAAGAGGCGGCCATCGTCGAGCGATGGGCCGCTTTCGGTGGGAGTCCGGACGTAGACGCGAGGTCGGAGCGGTTATCTGAGGCTCTGACTCGCGTCTGCGATGCGGCGATGCGGAGGGCAGGGTCTGTCCACCCGCGGCGGCGGGTGTATTGGTGGAATGACAACCTTGAGGGGCTGCGTGCCGCTAGTCACGCAGCCCAACGGAGGTACACCCGCTGCCGCGGTCGTAGGGCCAGGAACCCTGTCCTCGAAGAAGAGTTGCGCGCCGCATACCGGGACGCCCGAGCGGCCCTTCGCTCGGCAATCAAGGCCGCGAAGGACGAGTCATGGAAGGTGTGGCTCGAGACTTTGAACGGAGATCCGTGGGGGCGCCCGTATAAGGCCGTGAGCGACAAACTCCGGCCTTATGCGCCCCCGCTCACCAGGTCTCTCGAGCCCACCTTCGTGAATGATGTTGTCAGCTCCCTCTTCCCTGCGCGGGAAGAGTGGGTCCCGCCGAGTATGGCAGCACCAGATGGAACGCCGGCTGACACGGAGGCGATCCCGCCCGTGTCCGATGCCGAGTTGGGGGCGGCTGTTCTCAAACTCAAGTTGACACACCCTCGTCACCGCGCGGGGCCCAGAATTCAGGGACGCGAAGGTTCTGGCCACCGCGGGCGTTGCCCAGGTGGTCAGCCGCATCAGGGCGCTGGGACTCCAGGTGGCTCTCGATAAGTCCGAGGCCGTGTTTTTCCACGGGCCTCGTCGGGGGCCACCTCGAGATTCCGCCATTGTGGTGAGCGGCACCCCCATCGCTATCGGGGAGACCATGAAGTACCTAGGATTGGTCCTCGATAGTCGATGGGGTTTCGTCGAGCACTTCCGGCGCCTGGCACCCAAACTGGTGTCATACGCCGGAAGGCTGGCGCGGCTGCTCCCCAATAAAGGGGGGCCGGAAAGTGCATGTCGCCGTCTCTACGACGGTGTAGTGCGCTCCAAGGCGCTCTACGGAGCGCCTATTTGGTCGGACGCTCTCTGCGCCAAAACCATCCCCCTGCTGCGGAGGCCGCAGCGGGTGATTGCGCAGAGGGTGGCGCGAGCGTACTGCACCGTCTCTTACGAGGCGGCGTGTTTGATTGGCGGGAGCCCCCCTTGGGATCTCGAGGCTGGAGTCCTCAAGCGCGTGTACGAGGAGAGCGCCCTGGTGCGGATGAATGGAGGTCGCCCACTTCCGGACGAGATCGATCGCTGGAGACAGTCTGCTCGCGACGATCTCTTCCGGAAGTGGGCCAATAGGTTGGAGTGTCCCTCCGCGAGCGTGCGGCTCGTGGGGGCTGTCCGGCCCGTTCTTCGGCCTTGGGTAGAGAGGGCGCACGGTGCGCCGACGTACCACCTCACTCAGCTCCTCACAGGACATGGCTGTTTCGCCAAGTACCTGTGGGAGGTGGTGGGTGTGGAGTCGGACCCCGTGTGCCGTCACTGCCCAAGTGGCGCCGTGGACTCGGCTGAGCACACACTCGCCGAGTGCGCGGCGTGGGACGGGCCGCGTGTCGCCCTCACGGGCCAGATCGGAAATAATTTGTCGCTGCCGGCCGTGGTGCGAGCCATGGTCGGCAGCCAGGAGTGTTGGGCCGCCGTCACCTCGTTTGCTTGTGAGGTGATGGCGGCCAAGAGAGAGGAGCTGCGGGTGCGGGAGCGTGCAGGTCAAACGCTCCCGCCTCGCCGTCCGGTTCGGGGGCGTCGCATGGCTCAGTTCATGCGCGCTCCCGACTAGTGTTGTTCCGGTGGGTGGTGGTCGGGGGACCTCACCCACCGATGATCGTTTGGCGGAAGGCACCTCCCCGTGTTCCGGAGGTGCCTTAGTGCCCGCCCGCTCGGCCGCTCTCTACCCCCTCTGCTTCCAGAGGGGCGCTCGAGAGTGGTGCGATGCGGGCTTGTTTTCTTCAGCTCCTTACGGAGCTCCGGGGGCCGACCATCTGGTCCCCCGAGGAGAGCCCCAACCCTACGGGGCATCCCTAGCCGGGTCGATGTAGAATCTGCTCTTCATATCCCTCGGCCCGGCTATAGGGTGAGTCGGAACACCGCGGGGTTTAGTGGGTAGGACGGTCCCTTCTTCCGGGACCGGTGAGTCCCACACACCGTCCCAGCTACCCCCGTAGCTGGGATGACGGTGCCTAAACGCATTCCCCGCGTCAACAAAAAAAAAAAAAAAAAAACTGTCAAAATTCGCCTAACTTAATACCTATTAAAACGAACCTAACCCCACTAAACCTCCTCAATAATGGACATCAGGACAAAAAAAAATACAAAAAATTTAAAACGATAGGTAACTTTAACGCGCATAACCGACGAATAAACAGTGATGTACTTTTACTAACGAAACTCGCAAAATCACAAAAAAACGATTTTCTCAAAAATTTAACCTTACCACCTTACTTGAAATTTTCGCCTAACTTAATACCTATTAAAACAATCCTCCCCACTAAACTACCTTAGTAATGGACATCAGAACAAAAAAATACAAAAAATATAAAACGATAGGTAACTTTAACCCGCATAACCGACGAATAAACAGTGTTATACTTTTACTAACGAAACTCGCAAAATCACACAAAAAAGATTTTTAAAAAAATCTAACCTAACCTTACTTGAAATTTTCGCTTAACTTAATACCTTTTAAAACGAACCTAACCCCACTAAACCTCCTTAAAAGTGGACATCAGAACAAAAAAAAATACAAAAGTAAAAAACGAAAGGTAACTTTAACGCGCATAACCACAAATAAACAGTGTTGTACTTTTACTAAAGAGACTAGCCAAATCACAAAAAAACGATTTTCTCAGAAACCCAACCTAACCTAACTTTCAAATTTCGCCTAACTTAATACTTATTAAAACAATCCTCCCCACTAAACTACCTTAGTAATGGACATCAGAACAAAAAAATACAAAAAATATAAAACGATAGGTAACTTTAACCCGCATAACCGACGAATAAACAGTGTTATACTTTTACTAACGAAACTCGCAAAATCACAAAAAAAAGATTTTAAAAAAATCTAACCTAACCTTACTTGAAATTTTCGCTTAACTTAATACCTTTTAAAACGAACCTAACCCCACTAAACCTCCTTAAAAGTGGACATCAGAACAAAAAAAAATACAAAAGTAAAAAACGAAAGGTAACTTTAACGCGCATAACCACAAATAAACAGTGTTGTACTTTTACTAAAGAGACTAGCCAAATCACAAAAAAACGATTTTCTCAGAAACCTAACCTAACCTAACTTTCAAATTTCGCCTAACTTAATACTTATTAAAACGAACCTAAGCCCACTAAACCTCCTTAATAGTGGACATCAGAACAAAAAAAAAAAAAATATAAAACGATAGGTAACTTTAACGCGCATAACCGACGAATAAACAGTGTTGTACTTTTACTAACGAAAGTCGCAAAATCACAAAAAAACGATTTTCTCAAAAACCTAACCTAACCTTACTTGAAATTTTCGCTTAACTTAATACCTATTAAAACGAACCTAACCCCACTAAACCTCCTTAATAGTGGACATCAGAACAAAAAAAAATACAAAAAGTAAAAAACGAAAGGTAACTTTAACGCGCATAAGCACAAATGAACAGTGTTGTACTTTTACTAATGAAACTCGCAAAATCACATAAAACCGATTTTCTCAAAAACGTAACCTAAACTAACTTTCAAATTTCGCCTAACTTAATACCTATTAAAACGAACCTAACCCCACTAAACCTCCTTAATAATGGACATCAGGACAAAAAAATACAAAAAAATTAAAACGATAGGTAACTTTAACGCGCATAACCGACGAATAAACAGTGTTGTACTTTTACTAACGAAACTCGCAAAATCACAAAAAAAAACGATTTTCTCAAAAACCTAACCTAACCTTACTTGAAATTTTCGCTTAACTTAATACCTATTAAAACGAACCTAACCCCACTAAACCTCCTAAATAATGGACATCAGAACCAAAAAAAAAATACAAAAAGTAAAAAACGAAAGGTAACTTTAACGCGCATAACCGACGAATAAACAGTGTTGTACTTTTACTAAAGAAACTCGCAAAATCACAATAAAACGATTTTCTCAAAAATCTAACCTAACCTTACTTGAAATTTTCGCTTAACTTAATACCTATTAAAACGAACCTCCACACTAAACTTCCTTAGTAATGGACATCAGAACAAAAAAAATACAAAAAATATAAAACGACAGGTAACTTTAACCCGCATAACCGACGAATAAACAGTGTTGTACTTTTACTAATGAGACTAGCCAAATCACAAAAAAACGATTTTCTCAGAAACCTAAACTAACCTAACTTTCAAATTTCGCCTAACTTAATACTTATTAAAACGAACCTAACCCCACTAAACCTCCTTAATAGTGGACATCAGAACAAAAAAAATATAAAACGATAGGTAACTTTAACCCGCATAACTGACGAATAAACAGTGTTGTACTTTTACTAATGAGACTCGCCAAATCACATAAAAACGATTTTCTCAGAAACCTAACCTAACTTAACTGTCAAAATTCGCCTAACTTAATACCTATTAAAACGAACCTAACCCCACTAAACCTCCTCAATAATGGACATCAGAACAAAAAAAAATACAAAAAATTTAAAACGATAGGTAACTTTAACGCGCATAACCGACGAATAAACAGTGATGTACTTTTACTAACGAAACTCGCAAAATCACAAAAAAACGATTTTCTCAAAAATTTAACCTTACCACCTTACTTGAAATTTTCGCCTAACTTAATACCTATTAAAACAATCCTCCCCACTAAACTACCTTAGTAATGGACATCAGAACAAAAAAATACAAAAAATATAAAACGATAGGTAACTTTAACCCGCATAACCGACTGTTGGGTAGCGGGACTTCGTTGGGTTATTTGTGTAACTCCAAACGGAATACGAAACTTCGAGGTGAGATTTGAAATTAGGTTTATTGTGACTAACGGGACAACAATATGGAACGAGTGTCGCAGCCGTAGTGCATTACGATGCAAGTGATGCGCCGTCCCCGCCGATCCTCTCGCTCGCAGCCAATAGCGTTAACATACTCCCGGCCCTGGAAGCTCTCGGGTTCCTGAACTGTCATCAGCTGAAGACACCGCTTCGACAGGCAGTGGACAAATTTTGGCAAACGATCGCTGGACCTCCCCTGCAGCAGTGCGTATTCTAGCGACACGCGAGACGCCATCCTTCCCTGGGTAGACTTGCTGTACTCGCCCAAGACGCCATTTCAACGGCGGCAGGTTGTCCTCTTTGATAAGAACAAGCTTGTCAATAGGGATGTCGCTCTTGTGTGCCTTCCATTTGGTCCTCGTTTGCAGCTCGCTGATGTATTCTCTTGACCACCGATGCCAAAAATGTTGACGCATTTGTTCTATGCGGTCATAGCGTGGTAAGCGGTTGGTGACCATGTCGCGTACGTCTTCGGAGATCGGAGATGTGAGAGGGCGGCCAATTAAAAAATGTCCTGGCGTCAGAGCTTGAAGATCGCTGGCGTCGGCAGAAAGAGGAGTTAGCGGACGGGAGTTCAGGACAGCCTCGATTTGAACCAGTACCGTGTAAAACTCCTCAAACGTGAGATTAGAGTTTCCTACAACGCGTTTCAAGTGATACTTGCAACTACGAATCCCGGACTCCCAGATCCCGCCAAAATGGGGCGAAAAAATAGGGATGAACTTGAAAGCAATATGGTCTAAGGCCATCATTTCAGTTATAGAAGTTGAATTTTTCAAAAGAAATTTTCCTAACTCGTTGGCGGCACCAACATAGTTTTTGCCGTTATCGGAATAAATCTCGGCAGGTTTGCCCCTACGCGAGATGAATCTTTTAAGACAGAGTAAGTATCCTTCGGTAGATAAATTTGTCACTAACTCTAAGTGTACTGCACGAGTAGCAAAACAAACAAAAATGCATACGTAGCATTTCATTAAACGCGAACCTCTCCCTTGACGGTTCAAGATATATACTGGGCCACAGTAATCGGTACCCGTACGTAGAAACGGAAACCCAGGCATCAATCGTTCAGACGGTAGGTTACCCATGATCGGACTAAACGTTTTCCCATCTAACCTAACACATCTAACGCATTTATGAACGACGGAACGCGCTAAATTTCTACCACCGAGCGGCCACCACTCCTCGCGAATGGTTGACAGTAATAACTGAGGACCGGCATGACACAAATATTTGTGTTTGTAGTTAAATAGAAGAACGGTAAATGGGTGTTTACTACACAGCAGTATAGGGTGCTTTTTATCAAACGTAAACTCATCGGAGTTACTTAATCTCCCTCCTACTCTGATTAATAAATCTTCATTAAAAAATAAATTAAGTCCTGACATATTTCGTGAGTATTTCCTATTTAATAAATTATTTGATAATGATTTGTATTCCTGAGGGAATGATTCTATCTGAGACAAGCGCGCAAGCAAGCGGGTGGAGATACGTAATTCATTTAGTAACAGCGGACCTTGTTTACGGTTGGTCTTGTTGCGAGTATTATGAATGAACCGTAACATATAAGCGGCCGATCGAATCATTCGCATGTAGGATGAAAACCGATCGAAGGGAAACACATTACGACAAATCTGAACCGGCTACATGTGATCTCAGTTCAGGCAGATCAGTCAGAGGCACATCCGTTGAGCGCTCATAAAAATTATCGTCGAGAACGAAACCCGGGCCGTTCCACCACAGTTTGTTATGTATGAGATCGGGTAGACTCACTCCGCGCGATAACATATCGGCCGGGTTATTCACGCCAGGAACATGTGACCACATGCAGTCGGAAGTCAAATCGTTAATTTCGACTACTCGGTTTTGAACGAACGTTTTCAACGAAGTTGGATGTGTACGCAACCAACCTAGTACGATAGTTGAATCAGTCCAAAAGAAAACTTTTTCGAAAGTTAAGTTCATTAAATCACAAATCTTTTTGTAAAGACGTGCACCAATTAATGCACCGCACAGTTCAAGACGCGGTATACTGACCGGTTTCAAAGGAGCAAGTTTACTTTTCGCACACAAAAGTCTTACGGTGACGTCATTTGTGTTATCACAAACACTACGGATGTAAACACAAGCTCCGTACGCGTCCTGAGATGCGTCGGTGAAAATGTGTAATTGTAAATGGTTTGCATATTGAGTGGTTACATGCCGTGGTATTCGTACTTCATGTAAATGTTCCAATGTTGTTAATATTTTACCGAAAGAACGTGACAAGTCTTCAGGTACCGGCTCGTCCCAGTCTACTTTGCGAAGCCATAGCTTTTGCATTAATATTTTAGCAGTAATTATAGTCGGTGCTAAGAAGCCAAGAGCATCGTAAACTTGTGAAATAATAGAAAGAATTTGTCGTTTTGTAATTTGAGAAATGTTCATATTGTAATTTAAATTTGATTTAAAATGTAACTCGTCACTAGTGTTACACCAACCCAATCCGAGTGTTTTACATTGTGCAGTATGGTCGAGCGATAACGATTTTATGAAATTGTCCGAATGACTGATATCAAAATTAAATGCCCATTTACGCAATGGAAAACAACCAGACTGCAAGATGTTCTTGATACTTTCGCACAACATCAATAGTTCTTTTTTATTATTGTGAGAAAATATCAAATCGTCAACGTAAAATGAATTTAAAATCAAGTAACCGGCCTTATCGTCGGCGCAGTCGTATGCGAGTTGTCGTATACATCTCATAGCTAGGTACGCTGCGGACGCGCACCCATAGCTAAGTGTATTTAGTTGGTATATAGATAACGGGTCGCCTTTGTTCTCGCGCCAAACGATCAGCTGTAGATTGCGCTGATCGGGGTGGACCGTCACCTGGCGATACATTTTTTCTACGTCAGCGCAAGCTACGAACGCATACTGTCTGAAACGTAAAAGAATGCCAACCAAATCGTTCAGTAAAGGTGGCCCGATCAGCTGTAAATCATTTAATGATTTACCAGAAGTTGTTTTCGCACTCGCATCGAAAACGACTCGTAGTTTGGTCGTCGTGCTATCCCTCTGTACACAATGCTGTGGTAAGAAATAACACGGTGAGGTAAAGGCGTCAATACGTGTCATGTGACCTAAACGTAAATATTCGTTCAAGAAGTCAGTATACATACGTTTGAAGTCGGGTGAACGATCTAATTTTCGTTCTAAGGAATAAAACCTCTTCTTTGCTGATTCGAAAGAGTCGCCAAGCGAATCAGCTGTTTCGCGCAACGGTAGCCGGACTATGAACCTGCCATCATTATCGCGAGTGGTGGTGGAAGCAAAAAGATCTTCGCACACCTTCTCATCCTCGGTGAGAAATGTTGATTTGTTGTGATTAACTTCCTCCAACTCCCAGAAACGTTTTAACTGGTCGTCTAGCGAAGCTGAAAACGAACAACAAATCATATTGTTAATCCCATTCCTACACTCACTTTTAGAATGACTATTACGTAGTATCGTACCTGAAATAATCCATCCCAAATGAGTATTTTGTAGGTAAGGCCCGTTGGATAAGCGTATCCGACCTTCGCGTAGCAAATCCCAGAACATGTCGGCACCAATCAGCATATCGATGTCTGATGGTATGTGATAGTCGGGATCGGCCAGTGTAACGTTTTGTGGTATTTGTAACCACTGAACATCTATATAAGTGTTCGGTAAACGATAAGTAATTTTAGGTAAAACGGAACAATTTAAACGAGTACTAAAATTACTAATTCTAGAACGTAATTGTAAGTCACAGGAATGTTGTGTTCGCACAACGCTGTTCCCTACACCTGTAATCGTGAGCGTGGACTGTATTTTATTTAAACGTAATTTTTGACATAACGAATCTGTAATAAAACTTCGTTGGCTGCCGTTATCGAGAAGCGCACGCGCAACGACGATAATGTCATTATTACAGACTTCAACGAGCGCAGTTGAAAGCAGAACCGGTTCTAATGTTGTAGATCGTACGGCTTGCTTCGCGTGATTTGAATGTGTGTGTAATTGAGTGAAATATTTTGAGGCATTTGAATCAGGCTCATAGTCAACGGAATTACAATTTATTGAACGATCATCTGTGTGGACGAGACTATTATGTTTCGCAGAACATTGTTTACAATGTCCGTATTGACAATCTTCTAGCGAATGACTCGAACGCAAACAGTTAATGCATATGTTTTTATCTTTAACGTATTTAATTCTATCTTGTACTGGCATATTAAGAAAAGTAATGCACGAGTACAATGCATGATTACCGTCACACATAATACACTTCATGCGCGATGACTTAAACGAAGTACTACCGCGAGAAGGTTGTTTTTGCAAAGTTAACGTGCGTATTTGTGAGGTAGGTTGAGATGTACTAATCGTGGACTTTTTTAACGTGTCATTACCGTGCTTATGACCTTGGGCTTGTAGCATTTCTAATACGTCCGAACGATCCTTTAAAAACTGCAATAATTCGTCTAAAGTCGTACTAGGAGAATTTTTATTGAGTAAACTTTTTCTGTTCTCCCATTCTTTACACGTAATGGGGTCCAGTTTACTGACAACTAAGTAAATAATTAACGTGTCCCAGTATTCGGTGGGTTCGCCCATAATTTTCAACGATCTGAGATTTTTCAAAACTAAATCAATTAATTTCCTAAGTTGATAGTGTGACTCCTTAGTAATCGACGGTAACGTAAATAAGGATTTAACGTGATTATTAATTAGTAACCTGCTATTATCGAATCTATTCGTCAATAAATCCCAAGCTACTTGATAGTTATCGGAACTAAATTCTACCGACTTGATAACCTGTAAAGCATTTCCCTTTAACGATGAACGGAGATAGTGAAACTTTTGTATGGGATTTATTTCGCTAGCATTATGTATTAACGAAATAAATGTATCTCGGTACTCTAACCAGTTTTCAAATGAACCGTCAAAGGAGGGTAACGATATGGTAGGCAATTTTATCACATTATTCGTATTATGAGAACACTTAGTAGCAACAACTTCACGCTTACCGGAACTACATTTAGCTGACGACATAACTAAATAATATTGCGATTCGATGGACTCCCTAATTTCGAACTGTTTAAATAATTCTGTCTCACTAGAAATATTTTCGATCTTAGATTGTACATCTTGAAATTCAACAAAAAGCTTCTCATTATTAGCTATGCGTAATTGTAATTCAACTGTTTGCTGCTCATCTAATGAAGGTTTATCTAACGAGTTAATGTATTTGCTAAATAATGTTAATCTACCGCGTAAGTTACCTCTTTTTTTATTTAATTCTCGTAACTCTAAAATATCGCTTTCTGATATAATGCTGGGAGATTTTCCACTACTTTTTTCTTTGGAATCTAAACTCATTTTCACGAGAAAAGGAACGAAAATACGTACTTACAAGTATCACTGAAATATAACGTAGATGATTTACCACTAAAATGCACAAAAAATGAAAAGTTGAACACGGCACTGACCCACCTCGAAACTAATCCGTTATCCTTCCGTGCTAACCTCTTGATGTAATTGTATGTAGTTCTTCGACGATATCCGGCCTCTGAAGGTCCAATGTTGGGTAGCGGGACTTCGTTGGGTTATTTGTGTAACTCCAAACGGGATACGAAACTTCGAGGTGAGATTTGAAATTAGGTTTATTGTGACTAACGGGACAACAATATGGAACGAGTGTCGCAGCCGTAGTGCATTACGATGCAAGTGATGCGCCGTCCCCGCCGATCCTCTCGCTCGCAGCCAATAGCGTTAACACCGACGAATAAACAGTGTTATACTTTTACTAACGAAACTCGCAAAATCACAAAAAAAAGATTTTAAAAAAAATCTAACCTAACCTTACTTGAAATTTTCGCTTAACTTAATACCTTTTAAAACGAACCTAACCCCACTAAACCTCCTTAAAAGTGGACATCAGAACAAAAAAAAATACAAAAGTAAAAAACGAAAGGTAACTTTAACGCGCATAACCACAAATAAACAGTGTTGTACTTTTACTAAAGAGACTAGCCAAATCACAAAAAAACGATTTTCTCAGAAACCCAACCTAACCTAACTTTCAAATTTCGCCTAACTTAATACTTATTAAAACAATCCTCCCCACTAAACTACCTTAGTAATGGACATCAGAACAAAAAAATACAAAAAATATAAAACGATAGGTAACTTTAACCCGCATAACCGACGAATAAACAGTGTTATACTTTTACTAACGAAACTCGCAAAATCACAAAAAAAAGATTTTTAAAAAAATCTAATCTAACCTTACTTGAAATTTTCGCTTAACTTAATACCTTTTAAAACGAACCTAACCCCACTAAACCTCCTTAAAAGTGGACATCAGAACAAAAAAAATACAAAAGTAAAAAACGAAAGGTAACTTTAACGCGCATAACCACAAATAAACAGTGTTGTACTTTTACTAAAGAGACTAGCCAAATCACAAAAAAACGATTTTCTCAGAAACCCAACCTAACCTAACTTTCAAATTTCGCCTAACTTAATACTTATTAAAACGAACCTAACCCCACTAAACCTCCTTAATAGTGGACATCAGAACAAAAAAAAAAAATATAAAATGATAGGTAACTTTAACGCGCATAACCGACGAATAAACAGTGTTGTACTTTTACTAACGAAAGTCGCAAAATCACAAAAAAACGATTTTCTCAAAAACCTAACCTTACCTTACTTGAAATTTTCGCTTAACTTAATACCTATTAAAACGAACCTAACCCCACTAAACCTCCTTAATAGTGGACATCAGAACAAAAAAAAATACAAAAAGTAAAAAACGAAAGGTAACTTTAACGCGCATAAGCACAAATAAACAGTGTTGTACTTTTACTAATGAAACTCGCAAAATCACATAAAACCGATTTTCTCAAAAACGTAACCTAAACTAACTTTCAAATTTCGCCTAACTTAATGCCTATTAAAACGATCCTAACCCCACTAAACCTCCTTAATAATGGACATCAGGACAAAAAAAAATACAAAAAATTTAAAACGATAGGTAACTTTAACGCGCATAACCGACGAATAAACAGTGTTGTACTTTTACTAACGAAACTCGCAAAATCACAAAAAAAAACGATTTTCTCAAAAACCTAACCTAACCTTACTTGAAATTTTCGCTTAACTTAATACCTATTAAAACGAACCTAACCCCACTAAACCTCCTTAATAATGGACATCAGAACCAAAAAATAATACAAAAAGTAAAAAACGAAAGGTAACTTTAACGCGCATAACCGACGAATAAACAGTGTTGTACTTTTACTAACGAAACTCGCAAAATCACAAAGAAACGATTTTCTCAAAAATCTAACCTAACCTTACTTGAAATTTTCGCTTAACTTAATACCTATTAAAACGAACCTCCACACTAAACTTCCTTAGTAATGGACATCAGAACAAAAAAAATACAAAAAATATAAAACGACAGGTAACTTTAACCCGCATAACCGACGAATAAACAGTGTTGTACTTTTACTAATGAGACTAGCCAAATCACAAAAAAACGATTTTCTCAGAAACCTAAACTAACCTAACTTTCAAATTTCGCCTAACTTAATACTTATTAAAACGAACCTAACCCCACTAAACCTCCTTAATAGTGGACATCAGAACAAAAAAAATATAAAACGATAGGTAACTTTAACCCGCATAACTGACGAATAAACAGTGTTGTACTTTTACTAATGAGACTCGCCAAATCACATAAAAACGATTTTCTCAGAAACCTAACCTAACTTAACTGTCAAAATTCGCCTAACTTAATACCTATTAAAACGAACCTAACCCCACTAAACCTCCTCAATAATGGACATCAGGACAAAAAAAAATACAAAAAATTTAAAACGATAGGTAACTTTAACGCGCATAACCGACGAATAAACAGTGATGTACTTTTACTAACGAAACTCGCAAAATCACAAAAAAACGATTTTCTCAATAATTTAACCTTACCACCTTACTTGAAATTTTCGCCTAACTTAATACCTATTAAAACAATCCTCCCCACTAAACTACCTTAGTAATGGACATCAGAACAAAAAAATACAAAAAATATAAAACGATAGGTAACTTTAACCCGCATAACCGACGAATAAACAGTGTTATACTTTTACTAACGAAACACGCAAAATCACAAAAAAAAGATTTTTAAAAAAATCTAACCTAACCTTACTTGAAATTTTCGCTTAACTTAATACCTATTAAAACGAACCTAACCCCACTAAACCTCCTTAAAAGTGGACATCAGAACAAAAAAAAATACAAAAGTAAAAAACGAAAGGTAACTTTAACGCGCATAACCACAAATAAACAGTGTTGTACTTTTACTAAAGAGACTAGCCAAATCACAAAAAAACGATTTTCTCAGAAACCCAACCTAACCTAACTTTCAAATTTCGCCTAACTTAATACTTATTAAAACGAACCTAACCCCACTAAACCTCCTTAATAGTGGACATCAGAACAAAAAAAAAAAAATATAAAACGATAGGTAACTTTAACGCGCATAACCGACGAATAAACAGTGTTGTACTTTTACTAACGAAACTCGCAAAATCACAAAAAAACGATTTTCTCAAAAACCTAACCTAACCTTACTTGAAATTTTCGCTTAACTTAATACCTATTAAAACGAACCTCCCCACTAAACCTCCTTAATAGTGGACATCAGAACAAAAAAAAATACAAAAAGTAAAAAACGAAAGGTAACTTTAACGCGCATAACCACAAATAAACAGTGTTGTACTTTTACTAATGAAACTCGCAAAATCACATAAAACCCATTTTCTCAAAAACGTAACCTAAACTAACTTTCAAATTTCGCCTAACTTAATGCCTATTAAAACGAACCTAACCCCACTAAACCTCCTTAATAATGGACATCAGGACAAAAAAAAATACAAAAAATTTAAAACGATAGGTAACTTTAACGCGCATAACCGACGAATAAACAGTGTTGTACTTTTACTAACGAAACTCGCAAAATCACAAAAAAAAAGATTTTTAAAAAAATCTAACCTAACCTTTCTTGAAATTTTCGCTTAACTTAATACCTATTAAACCGAACCTAACCCCACTAAACCTCCTTAATAGTGGACATTAGAACAAAAAAAAATACAAAAAGTAAAAAACGAAAGGTAACTTTAACGCGCATAACCGACGAATAAACAGTGTTGTACTTTTACTAATGAGACTAGCCAAATCACAAAAAAACGATTTTCTCAGAAACCCAACCAAACCTAACTTTCAAATTTCGCCTAACTTAATACTTATTAAAACGAACCTAACCCCACTAAACCTCCTTAATAGTGGACATCAGAACAAAAAAAATAAAAAAAATATAAAACGATAGGTAACTTTAACGCGCATAACCGACGAATAAACAGTGTTGTACTTTTACTAACGAAAGTCGCAAAATCACAAAAAAACGATTTTCTCAAAAATCTAACCTTACCTTACTTGAAATTTTCGCTTAACTTTATACCTATTAAAACGAACCTCCCCACTAAACTTCCTTAGTAATGGACATCAGAACAAAAAAAAACAAAAAATATAAAACGATAGGTAACTTTAACCCGCATAACCGACGAATAAACAGTGTTGTACTTTTACTAATGAGACTCGCCAAATCACAAAAAAGAAACGATTTTCTCAGAAACCTAACCTAACCTAACTTTCAAATTTCGCCTAACTTAATACCTATTAAAACGAACCTCCCCACTAAACTTCCTTAGTAATGGACATCAGAACAAAAAAAATACAAAAAATATAAAACGATAGGTAACTTTAACGCGCATAACCGACAAATAAACAGTGTTGTACTTTTACTAATGAGACTCGCCAAATCACAAAAAAACGATTATCTCAGAAACCTAACCTAACCTAACTTTCAAATTTCGCCTAACTTAATACCTATTAAAACGAACCTAACCCCATTAAACCTCCTTAAATTAACAAATTACACTGAAATATTAATTTCGCTCAAAATTTGGTCAAAAAATAATGCGTCCGAATGGGCGATACAAAAAACTGTTACTAGTGTACAAGAATCAGAACCGGAAAAAAAGAAAAGAAAGATTTGTAATAATTAAAAAACTACTCCTAAAAAAGAAAATGCGTCAAATAAGAAAATCTAATAAAATAAATCAATATGCCCACGTTTCTACAAAAAGAAGTGAAATCCCACCAAAAACATTCTGTAAAAAACTAGCCAAGTCACGAAGGAGCTGCTTGTTTATCTCTAAAAAGTAATGAAATCTGGACAAAGTCGTGCTAAGTCTAAGGTTCCTTACTGTGATTTCTTTATTATTATAGTTAATGTTGTGTGACTTGGCCGTTGAAAGGTACACAAGGGTACAACATCAGGTGCTCCATGACACCATTCCACCAATCTGTCGCCAGAACCGCTACCCATTGACGATGGAAAATTGCCACTTGGATAACGTTGAATTAATAACCAGTCAATTATAGGCGATCGTTGAATTAATAACCAGTCAATTATATCGAGTATAGACGGACTCCTAATAATTGATAGAAGTCCGTCTGTACATCTATTTTATGTTAGATCGGTGGTCGATTTGACGCTCCAAAAAGAGGAGACCAGAAGTCAGCATTGTCAATGCTGAATGCATGTGTTGCACAATCAAAAACAGCCTAAAATGAGACACTGGCGTCAAACTACCAATACCAGTATGGGCTATTACCTCGCTTAACAAACATAGGTAGTTACAAAAGATATAACATTACGTGTAAACAAAATTGACTTGTACACACTAACGCTTACAGAATGTTCAACGGCCAAGTCACACAACATTAACTATAATAATAAAGAAATCAAAGTAAGGAACCTTAGACTTGGCACGACTTTGTCTAGATTTCATTACTTTTTAGAGATAAACAAGCAGCTCCTTCGCGACTTGGCTAGTTTTTTACAGAATGTTTTTTGGTGGGATCTGATTTTACAGGGTCCACTATACATTTTTTAATGGGATTTATATTAGTATAAATATTATCAATACAAGTAGCACTAGTGGCAGTTATACGAGTAGGTTCCAAAAATATATTATACAAACCAAATGACTTGGACAAATTTAACATTTTCTCTCTCTGTAAAGGTTCCCGTGCAGTTTCTAAAACATCTACATTGAGATCCCCACAGAATAGGACCGTTTTTTAGTACTTTGGCATTTAAACAATGCTTCTTCAAGTTTTTCTTCGAAATTTACATATGGAGCATCTGGGGGACTGTATATGCTTAGTACAATGAACCGCTCAAACTCTATACTGGCTATCTCAATAACACGTTCAACAGAGAGGGCTACTATGTCTTTACGTTCTTTACACTTTATTGACTTATTAATAATAATTAAAGAGCCTCCACGTTTATATTTCATTCTACAGAACGAGCTAGCAACCTGGTGATTTTTGAAATTGAACATGACCTGATAAGGCCTTAAGCAATGTTCTGTTATACAAAAAATATCAATGCCATTCAAGTTCATGTACAATTCCAACTCCAACTCTTTTCCACCAATCAGGCCTTCAACATTTTGGTGCACCAGGTGTAAAGCATTATTTTTAAGATTAATAGATTCAACGGCCTGAGAGCAATCAGATATAAAATTATGCTGTGGCGGATGTAGAACTAAATGGCTAGATTTAACATTAATTGATTTATACATAGTGTCAAGCTTAGTGCAAGAACGTTGCTTTTTTGTCCTATAATCTAATCTAAGCGCACGGCAGTGCGCAGGCCACGTTCCAGCAACAGGCCGAGCGCATGCCGTACTCTATTTACACGAACCGCTTCGACCCACTTTTGACCCCCCTGTAGCTCAGTGCCTATTGCAAGTACAGAAATAAAATTGAACGTACGTAATCATATACTAGTAGTAAGGCAGTGTACCAAATTTCATAGATTTAGCTTTTGTAGATCCTGAAATATGACCCTGTGAATATAACTAATTTTGGCACTGACTGACTCACTCACTGACCGGTCATCAAAACCTCTAGGCCACTTCCAATTGTCCTAGCGTTATGAAATTTGGCACACAGATCGGGTGTTATATGTAGATTACCGAAAAATTGAGAAATTTAAGAAATCGGTCAAGCGTGAGTTGGAAAAGGGTTACAAAGTTTGTATGGGACCACAGGATTCCTTGGTCGGATCTTCTTCAAATTTTGCATAAATCATCTCTAAGGGCGAGGCCGCACTTGCGGTTATCGCGGCGGTTTCTAACCTCAAAATGTCAAAACATTGACTTGATTTCATTGATTTTGACAGATTGATGACATTTTGAGGTTAGAAACCGCCGCGGAAAAACGCAAATGCGGCCTCGCACTAACATAATTGATGGAAGATGTGTTTCGTATTTTATTGAAATTCATTCCAAAACATGGCTAAAAGGAGGTAACAATTGTTTTCTTCGGGGGGTTTTGATTCGAATTTGTATCAATACTTCTTAGTGATAAGAGGACTCTTTTGATTCAATTTACTTTTTATTTTTACACATGTCATGTTTAAAAACTCAATCAGTTATGAGAAAGATGTTGTCAATGTTTTGATTAATGTCAATCAAATGCTCTATACATACAAATTATGGAAAAGTCAATACTGCACATTGAATATTGTTATTCATATTTGTGAAATATTTGGATCAAATCCGTCCAGTAGTTTAGAGATCAGCAAGCATTCTAAAGGATGACTCACGCTAGACCGTGCCGGGTCCAAGCCGAGTGTCGGCCGTAGCACGGTCACCGAGCCGGTTGCATTCACGACTGCTCGGGCAAAGCTCGGCGGCACTGTATTCATGCAACGGGCCGTGGCCGAGCCGAGGCGGGACCGAGTTGTTTCCGCTTTCCGTAGTTCGGCTGTCACTCAGTTGCCGCTCGGTTTAACGCATAGATGTAGCGCGAAAAATTCTAAATCTATGGTTTAAACGTGAGTTTGTTCACACAAAATATATATAATATTGACCTTGCTGCGGCCGGCACTCGGCTCGGACCAGGCACGGCGTAGCGTGAGTCATCCTTTTTAGGGTTCCGTACCCAAAGGGTAAAGAACGGGACCCTATTCATGAGACTTCGCTGTCCGTCTGTCTGTCTGTCTGTCTGTATGTCTGTCTGTCCGTCAGGAGTCTGTATCTCATGAACGGTGATAGCTAGAGAGTTGAAATTTTCACAGATTATGTGTTTTTGTCGCCGCTATAACAACAAATACTGAAAACAAAAACATAATAATATTTAAGGGGGGCTTCCATACAACAAACGTGTTTTTTAGCGATTTTGTCTTATATATTCGGTAATAAGGTATCCTTCACAATTTAAATACGTTAGTTAATTTGAACATTTCATCAAGATCATTCATTCCCTTTACACCATGCAAATTAAATGAATACTTCAGGAGGTATAGCACAATCAAATGTTGCTCAATGAAATTAATTTCGTGTCGCCATGATTGAACATTATACGGGTCACATACTAACTTATTTTTCGACTTTCATCGTAAATATTTGTTCTTTAAAAAGTGAACAACGCTTTCAGCAGATTACTTTAGGTAGGTGTAATATTTCAAAGATAGCTATTTCATAGGAAATAGTAAACAAATAGTCCATATTTTAGATTTTTCTCCAGTATAAACAATTTACGTACAAACACACAATTTATGTTGTAGACGTAGATATCGTGTTTATAATGTCATCATTCAAATGTCATCAATATTCTGAAAAAGAAATTAAACATAGAGTTCACAAACTCTTTTTGAAATATATACTGTACAAATATATACTGTACCTACCGTAAAGGGTCTATACAAGGATAGTTAACACTATAGAGCAACGCGACTTGTCTATAGTGTAGACAAAGTTAAATCTACTTGGAAAATAATTAACGCAGAAAGAGGCCAAGCAAAATCAAATGATAATTATTTTAAACTTAAAGTAAATGGTAACATCATTACAACAGATGCCGAAGTCGCTAACAAATTTGAACATTTTTTCTCTCGAATACCAGTAGATTTGACCAGAGGCCTAGGTTCTTCTACCCCAATAGCAGAATCCTTGTTAAAAGCAAATGTTCCTTGCTGTAATGAAATATTCAAATTCAGTAAAATTAGTATACACACTATCATAAAAACTTTTAAATCTTTAAATATTAAGAAAACGGCTGACCTCTGGGGAATTTCTGTACATTTAGTTAATTCGTTAATTGAAATGGTTGCCCCTGAATTATCAATAATATTTAATAATTGTGTTGATAGTGGTGTGTTTCCTGACTTAATGAAGTTTAGTAAAATAACTCCTCTGTTTAAATCGGGTAGCACCTCGGATCCGTCCAATTTTCGTCCTATTTCTGTACTACCCACGTTTAGTAAAATCTTTGAAAAGGTAATGCTTAATCAAATGCAAAATCATTTTAATACAAATAAACTATTCCATACTAAACAATTCGGTTTCACGCGCGGTCGGTCTACCACGGATGCTGGAATTAAATTATTAGAGTGTATATATGAGGCCTGGGAGGAGTCGTATGATGCTTATGGTGTATTCTGCGACTTATCTAAGGCCTTTGATTGCGTCCAGCATCAGACTTTAATTCAAAAACTTGATCATTATGGGATCCAGGGGACGGCCTTGGATTTAATTAGTTCTTACCTAAGAGATAGAGTACAGAGAGTAGTTATAAATGGTAAACAGTCACATGGGTCTGCTGTAACAATGGGGGTGCCTCAGGGTTCAATTCTGGGACCTTTTCTATTTTTAGTGTACATAAATGATCTCCCTCACCTTATAAGAGACGATCACGAGGTAGTTTTGTTTGCTGATGACACATCTTTAATATTTAAAGTTGAACGTGGACAACGCAATCTTGACGAAGTAAACAATGCCCTCTCTAGGGTAGTCCACTGGTTTAACGCAAATAATTTATTGTTAAATGAAACTAAAACAAAATGTATTAGATTCACCTTGCCAAATGTTAGGCTCGTTAACACCAGTATTAGGATTAGGGATGATCAAGTAGAATTGGTCGATGAAACTGTCTTTCTGGGCATAAAGTTAGACTCCAACTTGCAGTGGGGGCCTCATATCGAGAAAGTCTCGGGCAGACTGAGCTCTGCAGCCTATGCCGTTAAAAAGATCCGACAACTGACAGACATTAGAACAGCGCGTCTTGTCTACTTTAGCTATTTCCACAGTGTCATGACCTATGGCATACTATTATGGGGTAACGCTGCCGACATCGAATGTATCTTTGTGTTGCAGAAAAGGGCTGTCCGGGCTATCTATGGTATGGGGTTTCGGGAGTCATTAAGAGAAAAGTTTAAGGATATCAACATCCTTACTGTGTACTCACAGTACATATATGAAAACTTATTATATACTCATAAAAATAATAGTAAATTTATTAAAAATAGTGATATCCATAACCTAAACTTAAGAAATAAGAATAAATTGGCTGTACCTAGATTTAGGCTTAATAAAATAAGCAATTCTTTTGCGGGCAATTGTATTCGAATGTACAATACATTGCCGACAGCCGTAACAGGTTTGTCAGTTAATAAATTTAAAAAACTAATAAAACTTAAATTGTGCCAGAAAGCTTATTATAGCATTAAAGACTTTCTAGAAGACAAGGCTGCCTGGCAGTGACACGAATTGCTCCTTTCTACATTTAAAAAAAAACTGTATTAGATACTAAGATGAATTAATAGGGACCGGACTGAGTTTCTTGGGGTGTTCTTCTCAGTCTGTAGCATTTCCGAACCCCCGGTAGAGTCACAAAAATTTTGACAAACCTAAATAATTTTTTAAAAATTTCAAAGGGAATAAATTTTATTTTATTTTATTTTATTTTATTTTTATTTCTAAAGACGCGCGTTGTATAACACTATAGAGCAACGCGAACTCTCTAAAGACGCGCGTTGTATAATACTATAGAGCAACGCGAACTGTCTAAAGACGCGCGTTGTATAACATAATAGAGCAACGCGAACTGTCTAAGGCGCGCGTTTCTCTGTGTTAATAGGTAATGAGGGCAACCAGTAGACGCTTGAAATACTCACAGAATATCGAGCATTGTATTTTCATAAAAAAATAATAATTGAATCAAAATGGACCTTTACTGGGACATCCTTTCGAGAGCTTGTCTTGTTGAGAGAGAGGAGTCCGGCATATCATCCATTAAGGATTTTCCATCTCGTTAAATAAAAAGAAAAAAGGGGGGCCATGCAACAAATAGGTACGACTTTTTGTTGTTTTTTGGTACGGAACCCTCCGTGCGGGAGTCCGACTCGCACTTGGCCGGTTATATTCTAAACATACGCTAAATTTAAAGTAATGACATTAATATACATTTATATACAATCACACTAAATAACCTTGGGGGTAAGCAGACGGCTAATAAACTATGCTTTGCATTAAGCAGGTTAATTTAATTATATACATAATAAATCTAATTATACAATTAATCAAGTGTTAAGTACGTACTGCACGAAACCCTGCCAAGTTCTAATTTAGAAGTATCATTATTTTAGATATTTTTAACCAAGTAGGTACCTACGTATTTTCACAACTACACCATATTTTAAGTTGGGTGTAGTATGGTAAAGTGAATTTCGGCCAGACCGTTGACGTGAATGCGGTGGTGGGTAATGGCTGGATTCGAAAGGTGGAGGTCTGAGTGTGGTGGCGATTCTTGGGAATGGCAAATGTTTACCAGTGGATTAGGCTGTTGATGAAGATGATTATGATCGATTTTAAAGTACAACTAAACTTGGCATTGGATTGCATTTCAACCCTTTTTTAGGCGAACAATTAGCCCATAGGAACTTGGCCTCCTTTTCAACAGGGATGTTTTTTTGTTGGGATTTAAATAACTTTTATATAAACAACTATCCAGAGTTCTAATCAATGTCATTTTTCTGCTCAAAAGGAGCAAGTTTGATAGCCAGATTTTTGGCTAAAGTATCTATAAAATAATGTAGCGAAATTGCTACCTGTCTTTTAAAATAATCCAGAAGCTTATGCTTTCCTTTAGTCATATAGAAATAATATTTTTTCCTAACAATAGTGTTAGTATCAATTATACTAATTTTTTTTATTATGAAGTGTTAATGTGTCCAATGACAAATTTAAATAGTACCTAATCCTATTTTCCACAACTGGCATATGCTTACAATACGGCAGTTTCCACAACTGGCATATGCTTACAATATGATATGATATTGAATAAAATCTCATAAATCATGTTTGAAGTCAGTTCTATTTTTTAGGATTTCGTAGCCAAATGGCAGAAACGGAACCCTTATAGATTCGTCATGTCTGTCTGTCTGTCTGTCCGTCCGTGTGTCACAGCCACTTTTCTCCGAAACTATAAGGCCTATGATATTGAAACTTAGTAACTAGATGTAATCTGTGAACCGCATTAAGATTCTTATGTAAAACTAGAAAAAAAGCAGTAAATTTTGGCGGTCCCCATACTCAAAACTGAAACTCAAATTTTTTTTTTCATCAAAACCATGCGTGTAGGGTATCTATAGATAGGTCTTCAGAAATTCTATTGAGGTATCTAACATCATATTTTTATAAACTGAATAGTTTGCGCAAGAGACACTTCCAAAGTGGAAAAATGTGTGTCCCCCCCCCCCCCCCCTCAAACTTCTAAACTAAGAGAATGATAAATCTAAAAAGAAGATATGATGTACATTGCCATAAAAACTACCAACGAAAATTGGTTTGAACGAAATAGAGCTGGAAGTTTTTTTTTAATACGTCCTAAACCGCAATTTTCGGTTAGAAAAATCACTACCACTGCGAACGTGTTAAAACATCAATCAAAGTTACAACGAACTATAAGAACTTTTAAATTATGTTACTTGCTGCTACGAAACCCTTCATGGGCGAGTCCAACTCGCACTTGGCCGGTTTTTACCCTTTGTTATTATTTTTTGTTTTTGTAAAACTAGCCCGCATGTGATGGGGTGACCTCCATCTTCAGTTCTCCATTTTTGTTCCTGGCTCCATAATATAAACGCCATATTCTAGGCCTAGGCTTTTTTGTTAACGTGTGGGTAAATCCACATGGATGTTATGCCGGACTCCTACCGACTAAAAACCTCACGTTACGCCCAACAGCCTATAGTTGGGAGTCCCAGGTAAGCCCTCGGAAGGATGTCCCAGGCCTTCCAATAGACCCACGGCCGCCACTGTGGCCTCGTCCAGGGGGTGGTTCGGGTGTTATTCCGCGTCTGGGGGGGGGAGGTTCGGGTGTGATCCCGCATCTAAGGGGGGGGGGGGGGGGGGCGTGCGTGAATTCCTTCCGTCACGCTGCCGTCATGGGCCTGCCTCTGCAAGGACGGTGAGCGACCTTCTCTCCGTTCTCAGGCCCCCGGTCATGGAGGCCGATAGTCCTCGGCGAAGACACGTCGGCGGCGCCCAGGCCGCCGACTGCGGAATTCGGGTGGGAGAGTTCTTTCCTGTTCCCGCCCCGCCGTCTCTTTCACGAGCATGACCTGCTCGTAGAAAGAGGTGGCGCAGTCCCACTCACTCCCGCTGGAGAGCATGGATCGCACCATGGTCTCGAGCGAGAGAGTGTCCACGTCCATCTAGGCCTAGGCTAATCACAGTGAGTCGAGATTTATTTATATCAAGTATTTCCTCATCGACTTCTAATTTGGAATTTAAATACGTTTTCCTCGAAGAATATACAAATGTAATACATAATGTTATCTGATTATTGTTTTTTCGTAGATCTGTGTCATTAAGGTACGTATTAGTTATTAAGCACAGACAGTAACTCAAGTGTGAACGAGACATCAATAACCGCGTCTTATACCACAGTACCTAACCGGTGAAATACAAGTTTTGGTAATTATTTTCATTTTAAGCTATTTAAAGCCGAGCGAGCAGTAGTCTCGTTCGAGATCTTGTGAGGCAGTGTCATCACTGACAATTCTGTTAGCCTTGATTATTCGTTGTACTCGTATTAAAGATAAAGCGGCTACATATTTGGGATGGGCGCTAAGGAAAAAAGGATGAAGTGAGTTTTAAGTTGTTTAAAATCATAATAGTCGTATCGTCTGGGACCCACTAGTCAATTGCTGGAAATAAATGAATGTGTACAGGCTGACTAATTGAACTAATACACTGCTGACCAGTCCGAGTTCATGTACACGGGTAGACGCGAGCGGTGGGCTAGAAGCAACATTATCTTCAGAGCGCACTCACCGGACGCTAAATGGTTCAAAGATAGCACATATTAATACACATTTCAGTGTACAACAAAGAGTCGAGATAATAGTCTATTTAGCGTCATACGGACTCTTAACACTTTGCTGTTTGAGTTTGAAGTTAATTAGAAGCGACCCGTGCTCAAAACTAAGTAACAAAGTATAACAAATATTATTTATCATTCACTAGGTTACACCCTCGCACCCGTTCGTGTTCCACACTAATTATAGAAAACCATTTTAATCTAAGCTCTAGCGAAAGCACATTTGCAAATTGGAGTTCATACTCATAGGTACCTTTTCGCTCCGCGCCGATTTAGATGATCCTCCGTTTGGCGACGGCGCGGCGGCGCCCCGTGTGGCGAGTGGCGACGGGAGAGAGTACAAAATTTTGCCACCCCAATTCACTTAAAAAGAACACTTTCTCAAAACTATCCATTGCGTAGAGAATGAAAACTAGAAATAAAACCCGGTTGTCAGTAAAATGGAAATCGTAAAGCAAAGTTAAAGGCCTACTGGGCCGGCTTGAAGTTTCAACTGTGCGTCTGTTCATTTCAACACGGCAATATCTCACCACCTGATATGTGGGACATTATATACAACGTGTCCCAAAATTCAACGATAAGCATGGACATACTCATGACTACTCGGGAAAAAATATTGAAAACTGTGTAACTCTTTTTTTTAAATTACAGAGACTTTTATAAATTTCCTCGATATTCGATACCCATTATGCTATTTTCAACTACCATGATCACAATTTTTATATTTTTGATATTTTTCTAAACTAACTGACCTCTTAAGATTCCAAAATGGTTTATATTGTAGGATTGTACATAGTAAAAGTAGTAGATAAATGTCATATTCATTAGTAATACATATTATGATTGTTATTTATAAATGAGAACCATTTTTTTGGATTATTGTTCAGAGTATCCAACAATTTTGAAATCAAGATTAATTGCGCCAACTTTTAATAAAACTTGCCATGGTAGTGTCCATACTTTTTTTAGCCCAGACTATAGAAAGTGCATAGAATATAAAAATCTATGAAAATTATAAGAAAAAAAATGTTTTGACCGATTTTTGTAAAATAACTACAGATTTTCTGTAATTTTAAAGGATTATGTTATGCTGGGTCCACATTTGTGTCATATCATCGACTAGTGTAGTGTGTAATCGTGTCGAACATGTAACGCTCAATGTGGACGGGCCTAGGTTATGCCGCCTGGTTGTGCTGTCAGTGTTAAGCCTGTCACAGACGTAGCTATAATATATTAACATATCGAGATACCTATACTAATATTATAAAAAGAAAAATTTGATTGTTTGTTTGTATGTTAGTTTTTTTTGCATTGATTATGCCCAAAAGTACTGAACCGATTTCGATAATTCTTTCATTGTTTTGATGAAAGCTCGGGTGACTTATGCTATATTTTATTCCCGTATTCCCACGGAAACGGGAACCACACCGGTGCAACCGCGGGATATTGACTATTATATTATATTATAGCAAGTAATACACACGGGAGTTAAACTATAATATATTTTTGAAGTGAAACTTCTTTATCGGCGTTGGAAAAAAATTTGCGTCACGTCACGTCACGTCACGTCACGATTTTTGGTTACGCGCCATCTTTGTTCTGTTCCTCACCACGGTGGATTCGAATTAAGAGTACTTTATCCAGGGATAGCATGTCATTTAAGGGTTTTTGGACTTTTTGACTTTTGGGCTTTCGGACTTTTGGACTTTTGGATGGGACATTGATACTTTGGGTCTTTGGGACTTTGGAACTTTGAGACTTTGGGACTTTTGAACTTTTGAACTTTTGAACTTTTGAACTTTTGAACTTTTGGACTTTTGGACTTTTGGACTTTTGGATGGGACCTTGGTACTTTGGGTCTTTGGGACTTTGGAACTTTGGGACTTTGGGACTTTGGGACTTTGGGACTTTGGGACTTTGGGACTTTGTGACTTTGGGACTTTTGGACTTTTGGATGGGACCTTGGTACTTTGGGTCTTTGGGACTTTTGGATGGGACCTTGGTACTTTGGGTCTTTTGGACTTTTGAACTTTGGGACTTTGGGACTTTGGGACTTTGGGACTTTGGGACTTTGGGACTTTGGGACTTTGGGACTTTGGGACTTTGGGACTTTGGGACTTTGGGACTTTGGGACTTTGGGACTTTGGGACTTTGGGACTTTGGGACTTTGGGACTTTGGGACTTTGGGACTTTGGGACTTTGGGACTTTGGGACTTTGGGACTTTGGGACTTTGGGACTTTGGGACTTTGGGACTTTGGGACTTTGGGACTTTGGGACTTTGGGACTTTGGGACTTTGGGACTTTGGGACTTTGGGACTTTGGGACTTTGGGACTTTGGGATTTTGGGACCTTGAGACCTTGGGACTTTGGGACTTTTGGACTTTTGGCCTTTTGGACTTTTGGACTTTGGACTTTGGACTTTTGGACTTTTGGACTTTTGGACTTTTGGACTTTTGGACTTTTGGACTTTTGGACTTTTGGACTTTTGGACTTTTGGACTTTTGGACTTTTGTACTTTTGGACTTTTGGACTTTTGGACTTTTGTACTTTTGTACTTTTTGACTTAATTTAAGGTGAGGTGAAAATTAAGTTTATGAAGAAGTTTCACTTCTTACGTGTGTACACTAAGTACACGCAATTTTTTTAATCTCACTCGGTCTACACTCTACACAATCGCCTTTAAAATATATCGAGATATAATCAGTCGACATATTTTGTTGAGCGCATAGAAATTTGTTATAGCTCCGTGTGTGGACTTTCGTAAATTTAGTTAGAAGATATGTCGTAATTTGCCTTGCTATGTTTCATATTCATTTATATTATAGTTAGGTACGTATGTGACGGGCTTTATATTGTGCTGACAGGCAGCTGCAAGTTTTAAATATCGAATGCATCGAATCGAACGGGTCATGGATTATTTCTTTTTTTTAAATTAAGTACATACTTCCCGTTCGCTCTAAGTTTGCCAGCCGCTTTCCCTACTTCGCCTCTACACCAGCCATAAAGCCAGCAGCAAACTTGGAACGAACGGGCTGTAGACATTATCTCATTGGTAGTAACTATGCATTTCGTACTGTGACTGGTATGTTTTGTAGATAATACGAGTTTGTACATACATACATATGGTCACGCCTTTATCCCCGAAGGGGTAGGCAGAGGCATTTTATATGCCTACATTTCACCTTATTTTTGAATTTGTGCCAGGTAATAGGTGGTGAGTCGTATTGCCGTGTTGAGATGGAGAGGCGCAGGTTGTGACTGCCTGCTGTTGAAAGTTGTCAAGCTGCCTAAAAAGGCCCTCAACTTGGCTTAACGACTGCCATCTTACTGGCAACCGGGACCATCGGCTTAACGTTCCTTCCGAAGCACGGAAACACTCAAATAAATTGTGGTCATGGTAGTTAAAAATAGCATAATGGGTATCAAATATCGATGAAATTTATCTCTTTAATTAAAAAAAAAGAGTTATACATTTATTTTATATTTTTTCCCGAGTCATGAGTAGGTCCATGCTCCGATGCCGGCTTATCGTTGAATTTTGGTACACATTGTATCATGTAGGTATGTATGGAATACTGTAGACAGTGGAAAATCTGTACATGGAAGATGTTTCCCTTCATTCCCAGTAGTTCCGCTGAAGTAGTTCCGCAACGGAACTAGTGAGACTTTTCTATTATCAGTTTATGTCCACTTTAATACCCTAAAGAATGTTCTTTTATTTTATGAGAAGATGGATCTTTTAGGACATACGAGTGGAAAAAGATCCATTAAAGGTATACGAAGAACATCTAGTTTAAAAGTATAAAGTACCTAGTTAAAAAAAATTCAAAACAAAATCCACAAATCCACAAAAACAAATGAAGATCGTCAAAAGCAAATGAAGATAGACGAAACAAATGCAGATCAGCAAAACAAATGACGGTTGAACAAACAAATAACGATCGAAAAAACATTATGCAGATCAATAAAACAAAAGACTATGAGCAAGTCGACCTTAATGACACTTATCTAAAAATGTGATTTTAGGCATTTATAGACATCACAGATCACGAATATATAAAAAATAAATTTTTGCATATATAATTTCACCATCGGCGGCTGCTGAGGCGGGGCGGCAGCCGAAAAGAAGAAGCGGAAGTACGCTGCGATGGAGCCACATTATCTGTTCGTACCCATCGCCGTAGAAACTATGGGATGCTGGGGCTCCGAGGCAAAAAAAAAAATTACTCAATTGGGGCAGAGAATTAGGGAAAAAACGGGTGACTCCCGCTCCAAGTCGTTCCTGGTGCAAAGGCTGGCTATAGCCATTCAACGTGGCAATGCCGCTAGCGTTATGGGCACCTTTGCACCAGGAACGGTTAGGGGTGGGTTATTTGACTAATAAGCTATTATTGATTGCTTATTATTGACATTTTATTTATTTTTTAATGTAATTGATGACTTTTGTACTTTTGTACTTTTTGACTTAATTTAAGGTGAGGTGAAAATTAAGTTTATGAAGAAGTTTCACTTCTTACGTGTGTACACTAAGTACACGCAATTTTTTTAATCTCACTCGGTCTACACTCTACACAATCGCCTTTAAAATATATCGAGATATAATCAGTCGACATATTTTGTTGAGCGCATAGAAATTTGTTATAGCTCCGTGTGTGGACTTTCGTAAATTTAGTTAGAAGATATGTCGTAATTTGCCTTGCTATGTTTCATATTCATTTATATTATAGTTAGGTACGTATGTGACGGGCTTTATATTGTGCTGACAGGCAGCTGCAAGTTTTAAATATCGAATGCATCGAATCGAACGGGTCATGGATTATTTCTTTTTTTTAAATTAAGTACATACTTCCCGTTCGCTCTAAGTTTGCCAGCCGCTTTCCCTACTTCGCCTCTACACCAGCCATAAAGCCAGCAGCAAACTTGGAACGAACGGGCTGTAGACATTATCTCATTGGTAGTAACTATGCATTTCGTACTGTGACTGGTATGTTTTGTAGATAATACGAGTATGTACATACATACATATGGTCACGCCTTTATCCCCGAAGGGGTAGGCAGAGGCATTTTATATGCCTACATTTCACCTTATTTTTGAATTTGTGCCAGGTAATAGGTGGTGAGTCGTATTGCCGTGTTGAGATGGAGAGGCGCAGGTTGTGACTGCCTGCTGTTGAAAGTTGTCAAGCTGCCTAAAAAGGCCCTCAACTTGGCTTAACGACTGCCATCTTACTGGCAACCGGGACCATCGGCTTAACGTTCCTTCCGAAGCACGGAAACACTCAAATAAATGTCACCAAGTTGTCACATGGATGGTCACCCATCCAAGGACTGGCCGTAGTGCAAGTTGCTTACTGCCACGAGCGCTTCTTGTCTTGTAGATATTAATGGTATAAAAAACCGGCCAAGTGCGAGTCAGACATTCTGACTCGCACTTGGGCGGTTTTTTTCCGCACGGAGGGCTCCGTTGCGGAAAATCACGTCTGTAATATGGGAGCCCCCTTAATCATAATTTTACTAGATGATGCTCGCCCGCGTGAAATTCGGTACCCATTCCCGCTTCCCGTGGGAACATATTTCCGGGCTGACAATAGTACATACATACATACATACATATAATCACGCCTTTATCCCCGAAGGGGTAGGCAGGGGCATAGTATACGCCCGCATTTCACCTTATAGTTTTATGTCCCACGTAATAGGTGGTGAGCCTATTGCCGTGTTGAAATGGACAGGCGTAGGTCGCCGCGACCCGCAGTTGAAATTTTTCAAGCCGCACATAAGGCCTTCACCTTGGCTTAACGATTGTCATTTTACTGACAACCGGGTTTCATTTCGAGTTTTCCTTCTCTACGCAAGGATGGATCTTTTTGCGAATGTGTTCCCTTAGTCGCCTCTTACGACACCCTCGGGATGTATTGGGGTGGCGACATTTTGTACTCTTACCCGTTGTAACACGGGACCCCGTCGCCACACGGGGCACGGGGCTGACAATAGTAGTCTCTGTTATTCCAGACTATAAGCTATCTGTACCAAATTTTAGCCCAATCCGTTAGAGCGTGATTGAGTAACAAGCATCCAAACATCTTCACAAACAAACCAGGCAAGTAGGGTGTATTTGTTATAACAACAAGTACTAAAAGTAATTATTATTAAAGCGGCAAAACTAAAACCTACATCATCTGTGAAAATGTCAACTTTCTAGCTATAACGGTTCATGAGATACAGCCTCGTGATGGACAGACAAACAGACGGACGGAGAAATCTCATGAATAGGGTCCCATTATTTTACCCTTTAGGTACGGAACCCTAAGAATCGTAAAATTAAATTAGATCTTAAAAGCGGGCACAACGATGAATTATTATAAAATTATTGTCACAAAGTAATCAGGTGGTAATCACCATCCAAAGAAATGCCATAGCTAAAGTTGTTTGCTTCAGTGATCGTTTATGGAACACAAAGTCTCCGGGGCGACGAGCGCTCCAAACTCCAGTGGTTCACTCTGTACCCCGTCTCTGTGTTTGTCCCGTTCAGTGTTCCTCAACGCGGGTCATAAATGCAAGTGCGGACGTCTCCCGGTGACGCGGACAATGAACAGCACCGAATACCCTATGAAAGTACACACCAAAATCCATTTTCTATTTCACGACCCGTTCCAGGTGTATTTGATGTGTGTCCGTATACAAACAGCGTCTACACTGGGCATGACTACTAGTTAGTAACGCCATAAATCACCGTGACGTTTATTCTATGTCAAGCATTTTCTTCGGGTGTTCGGCATGGATAGCCCCAAAGCTGCAGTTTTCATGGTATCAAAACGCAAGTCTGACACAGTAGTGGGGAAACGTGCTGTCTAAATGTAACAAATGTGGACGCAGCATTAGATAGCCGTTCTTCTTAGGTTGCTAATGCAGAAAAAATATCAAAAATTGTGGTCATGGTAGTTAAAAATAGCATAATGGGTATCAAATACCGATGAAATTTATCTCTTTAATTAAAAAAAAAGAGTTATACATTTATTTTATATTTTTTCCCGAGTCATGAGTAGGTCCATGCTCCGATGCCGGCTTATCGTTGAATTTTGGTACACATTGTATCATGTAGGTATGTATGGAATACTGTAGACAGTGGAAAATCTGTACATGGAAGATGTTTCCCTTCATTCCCAGTAGTTCCGCTGAAGTAGTTCCGCAACGGAACTAGTGAGACTTTTCTATTATCAGTTTATGTCCACTTTAATACCCTAAAGAATGTTCTTTTATTTTATGAGAAGATGGATCTTTTAGGACATACGAGTGGAAAAAGATCCATTAAAGGTATACGAAGAACATCTAGTTTAAAAGTATAAAGTACCTAGTTAAAAAAAATTCAAAACAAAATCCACAAATCCACAAAAACAAATGAAGATCGTCAAAAGCAAATGAAGATAGACGAAACAAATGCAGATCAGCAAAACAAATGACGGTTGAACAAACAAATAACGATCGAAAAAACATTATGCAGATCAATAAAACAAAAGACTATGAGCAAGTCGACCTTAATGACACTTATCTAAAAATGTGATTTTAGGCATTTATAGACATCACAGATCACGAATATATAAAAAATAAATTTTTGCATATATAATTTCACCATCGGCGGCTGCTGAGGCGGGGCGGCAGCCGAAAAGAAGAAGCGGAAGTACGCTGCGATGGAGCCACATTATCTGTTCGTACCCATCGCCGTAGAAACTATGGGATGCTGGGGCTCCGAGGCAAAAAAAAAAATTACTCAATTGGGGCAGAGAATTAGGGAAAAAACGGGTGACTCCCGCTGCAAGTCGTTCCTGGTGCAAAGGCTGGCTATAGCCATTCAACGTGGCAATGCCGCTAGCGTTATGGGCACCTTTGCACCAGGAACGGTTAGGGGTGGGTTATTTGACTAATAAGCTATTATTGATTGCTTATTATTGACATTTTATTTATTTTTTAATGTAATGTGACTTATGTATGTATTATTATTAAAATATTTTTTTTGCATATATATTTGAATTACATATAATAATAAAATTGTGCATGCTCATAAGGTCGGAATTGGCATGGACCCTTTTATGATTTGCATGGAACCTGGTGACCTATAAATACAGATACTATTGTATCTAGTTTAGGCACCAGTCTCAAAATTATCTATTTGTGAATAAATTGTATAAACGCCTAATTAAGAAACTTTAAGAAGTATGTACCTATGTAATATTTTTTTTGAGAAAATAAAGAATTTAGGTAAAAAAAAAAAATGTAATCTAGATGCGATAACCATTAAAAAAATAGCTGCAAGCAATTCTCGACCTTAATGACACTTCCCTATAAATGTGCTATTAGGCGTTTATAGACATCACAGATCATGAATATATAAAAAATAAATAAATATTATGCATGTTCATAAGGTCGAGAATTGCTTGCACCTATTTTTTGAATGGTAATTGCATTTAGATTACAAAATATGGCTGCAAGTAACTTTTGGCCTTATCCACTTAATACCTAGTCTTTTGTTTTATTGATCTGCAATTATGTTTTTTCGATCGTCAATTGTTTTGCTGATCTTCATTTGTTTCGTCGATCTTCGTTTGTTTCGTCAATCTTCATTCGTTTTGTCGATCTTCATTTTTTTTAATTGAATAAGAAAATAGTCGTAAGAGACCGTAGGGAGCTAATGGGAACATAAAATATTAGTATGTAAGTGATGCTTTCTCCCGCGGGACTACTGGGACTTAATTTATTAGTTTTTAATTTATGCTTTGTTCCGCGGAAGTAATGAGAACTGACTGATTGATGCTTTGTTCCGCGGGACAACTGGAAAAAATATCTCACTAGTTCCGCCACGGAACTACTTCAACGGAACAACTGGGAATAATTTTCGATAATTTTAATTGTAACTGTGTCCCACTAAATCAATCATCAATATATCAATCAATTAATGCCAATCAATCAATCAATCAATACACATAAAATAAAATCGTAACTGTCTGTTTGTCTGTACGTTTGTGCACGATAATCTCAGCAACCAACCAACTGATTACAATGCGATTTTCATTGTCGCGTTGCGGTTTACTCCACTTAACAATTAGTGTTTGATTCATGTCAATCGGTTCATAAATAAAAAAAATATATCAATCTAAATAATTAAATATAAAATGCAGCGTACGAAGTCGCAGGCAAAAGCTAGTCTATACTAATATTATAAAGAGGAAAGATTTGATTGTTTGTTTGTTTGCATCGAATAGGCTCCGGAACTACTGGACTGATTTAAAAAAATCTTTCACTGTTGGGAAGCTACAAGGTTTCTTTGCGGTAAACATAGGCTATATTGTAACTACGCGGGTGAAACCGCGTGACGTCTGCTGGTCAATCATATAATTCATGGAAGGCTTTAGGAAACTTTTGATCTTCATATTCTGTGTGGATCGTTGGGGAGACGTAGACGGGATGAAAGACATAATGGTTTTCTATATGTACTGTATTTCAATAGCTTTGCGCAAAAATGTAGACAAACACATTTGATCCTATATTATCCATAGTTACTTGCAATTGAGTATTCACCCTGATTATATTCCAGTATCCAGGAGTCATACAGTGTTCTTACAATCATTTCGACACCAAATAATAACTTCTTTATGACAGTTTATTTTCATTTAAAATACCTACTCAGGATAGTAAAAAATTCAATGATTTGTCATACTATATTTTTCTAATCATCTGTAATATCTGTAATAATCATCATCTTAGACAACGATTGTCAAAACACGACATGTTTACATTATTGCCAGATCGGGCAGGATTAGACTATATTTGTAATTTCTTAACGCCTGCTCCGATTTCAATTATTTTATAGACTAGCTGACCCTCGCAACTTCGTTTACGTCACAGAAGATGTATCAAAGGAGAGGTATTTCTTTATCAGACTCATCGAGAAGGGTTTGAAACTGCCCTGTTTGCTTAATCATAAAAAAGAGCTAAATGACTGAATTATTTAAGAAACACGCCAGTTTAGATTTACCCTTACATTCAAAGGAATCCTTTAATTGACGGTTTTGCGAAAGTTGAGAATGTCTCTAATTCCTGAACTACAAAACCCTCAACATTGAAACTTGTGTGAAACAATCCTTAAAGAATTCCCTTTGTAACACTGGAAACATTTTTGGAATCGAACCTTGCGTATAGAAGTTACAATTAAAAAACTATTTTGTCTTTAATACCCAAAATATCGGGATCAAAAGTATCCTAGAACCTTCCTCGGACTATAAGCTCTGATTGTACCAAGTTTCATTCAAATCGATTCAGTAGTTTCGGCGTGATACTTATTCGGGATACAGACAGACAGACAGATAGACAGACAGACAGACAGACAGACAGACATGATAAATTTAAATTACATTTTCAGCTTCAGTATCGATTATAGAATGCCCTACAGTTAAAATTTTTAAAATATCTTCCATGTACAGACTCACGACCCTCAACAGTTTTATTATAAGTATAGAAAGAATTCCCTTTGTAACACTGGAAACATTTTTGGAATCGAACCTTGCGTATAGAAGTTACAATTAAAAAACTATTTTGTCTTTAATACCCAAAATATCGGGATCAAAAGTATCCTAGAACCTTCCTCGGACTATAAGCTCTGATTGTACCAAGTTTCATTCAAATCGATTCAGTAGTTTCGGCGTGATACTTATTCGGGATACAGACAGACAGACAGATAGACAGACAGACAGACAGACAGACATGATAAATTTAAATTACATTTTCAGCTTCAGTATCGATTATAGAATGCCCTACAGTTAAAATATCTTCCATGTACAGACTCACGACCCTCAACAGTTTTATTATAAGTATAGATGTTAAAAATAATTACTTTTTTTTTTTTTTTTTTTTTTTTTTTTTTTTTTTTTTTTTTTTTAACGTTAGGGAAAATCCTCGTAGGATGCTATGCCGGACTCTTACCGACAAAAAAACCTCACGTAACGCCCAACAGCCTATGGTTGAGAGCCCCGGGTAAGCCCTCAGGAAGGATGTCCCGTAGGTAGGTAAGGCTTATTCCATAGGTGTCAATACCTATTGAGAGTTCTGTAGTTCAGAAATTAGAGATATCTCAACGATATAAAGATCGACTTATAAAGTGATTTGCTCGAAATCAATTATTTTCCCTTGGTGTCCCCTTTTTGTTCAACCGCTCATGTATGTTCTGTGGTCTCTTACAGGAAAGCAAAGGTGAAGGAAGACAAAATATCATATTTTCACATAGTAAGTGTTCAACCAACTTGAAACGATCGATACCGCTTGTGATAAGTATAATATACTTAAGTATTTAGGTAAATATACCTTGCGTCCGCTAATGTTATTTTTAAACTATCGCGGTTTGACCTGTATATGTGTATATAATGTATCACTGTCTGGAGCATCGAAGCGGCCCAACGGATGAACCAACTTTAATGTGATTTTTTTAGTTCAACAGCCGATGTGATGGTTAGGTATGGTTCTTAGCTATAAATTTTGAAGATAATCAGCAAACTTCCTGAATGATTAAGAAATTATACTAAAATTCACTGAACAGTCTCAAGATCGTGTTTTTGTAATCTATACATAATTAAAAACTAATATTATAAAGAGGAAAGATTTTTGATTGATTTGATTTTTTTTGTTTGTTTGTTTGTTTGATTGTAACGAATAGGCTCCGAAACTACGGGACCGATTTGAAAAATTCTTTCACTGTTGGAAAGCTACACTCTTTGCGGTGAAGATAGGCTATATTTTATTCCCGTATTCCCACGCGAATCGGAACTACGCGGGTGAAACCGCGTGACGTCCGCTAGTAATTAATAAAATGATAGAAAAGTCAAACCTGTACCTACATTGGAAATATTTTAAAAAAATACTCGCTGTGTGTTCAACATAAGATATGGAAGCCGAAAATATAGTTAGAAAATTACTAGGGGTACGGTCTTTAAATAGGCTATATATTATTATTATCAATTATCACGCTACATATCCTAGGGGTTAAGCAGAGAGCAATCAAATTGGCATCATAACATAATTTTCACGCGTACGAAGTCGCGGACAACAGCTAGTTTCCAAATAAACACTTGTATCCTTATTTACATAGTCGATACGTACGTTGCCTTTATTGAGTAAAGTGCTGCTCTATTTCTCAGGGCAGTAAGGTGAGACCGAAGTAGATCATCAGAATACCTAGTACCTTAAGCTCAAACTTTATATTTATTTTTTATTTATTTAATTAAAAGTTTTCGCTTTTAATTTTTAAATAACAAATGTTTTTATAGCACAGGTTAGTTAAAAGTGTAAAAACAACGTGTTTTTTTTTTGCGAACCGTTGTCTTAAAAACTGCGCGCTCTATTCCACTTTAATCCACTAAACAAATCCATCGATGGATTTGTTTCCACTTTTTTATCCCCTCTGATCCATCTATGGATTTGTTTTAACTTTTTTTTTCACTTTGATCCATCGCTAAGATTAATCATTGGTAAGTAATTTATCTAATTTATCTAACAATGGTGTTTATTTGGTAAACAGTTCAGAACAAACAATAATTTGCAAGATTATAATTTTAACCTGCTTTAATAGCAGTGTTGGAAAGAGAAGCCCAAATATAATTCACCTTAATAGACACCTGAAAGAAGGTGTTTCATTCTTTGCTGTAAAAAATAATCAAACGAATGCTATGTGTGCATCTTGCTTCGAGGTACTACCTTTCCCGTCATCATTGGTAAAAAAACATGATACTGATGATTGACAAATAATGATTGACAACTGGATTTAGGAAGCTCAGTTGGAAGTTTTAACTGGCAGCATTACCGTAGGCCACTTCCTTGAAGAGGTGAAAGAATTACCAAGGCTGTTTTTTTGTTTGTTTGGCTACATATTTAGTTACTTATTTCATTTATGTAATAAAAAAATCTTTCATACAAATAATTAGAGCGGAGAATATAAAAGGCAGTGAAAAATGTGAAACCGAAAATGGCTATGTGGTTAAACTCTATGCCGTAGAAGTAGGAGCAACGGGAATTCCAGCTCAATCCCTGTATAATTTATTAAAAGACCTTGGATCGCGAAGAGCTTCAGTAAGCTCTTTACTAAAACGAATATCCAAAGCGACATTGATAGGATCTTACCAAATCTGGTTGGGCACGGGAGGGAACATCGCTGACGGTGGAAGGTGATCGTTTATGCGCATAGTAAGGTACCCTAAACCTACTCAAATGGGTCGCAAGTCCCAGACGCCGTCGGGTCGTTTCCCCCTGTGCCACGCTATGGACCCAGCGCCCGCACGGAGAATCCATGAAATGCTAAGAATAAGGTCTCTCTGATTTAGTTACAAATATAATTATAGTTTTTAGATTTTCATCTATATTTGAAGTATCTATAACAGGACAAGAAGCGCTCGTGGCCCCGCGGACTCAGTGTTCTGTAAACGATCACTGTAGTAAGCAACTTTCACTATGGCCGGTCCATGGATGGGTGACCATCCATGTGATCACTTTGTGACATTTATTTGAGCGTTTCCGTGCTTCGGAAGGCATGTTAAGCCGTTGGTCCCGGTTGCCAGTAAAATGGCAGTCGTTAAGCTAAGTTGAAGGCTTTGTTTCAACAGCAGGCAGTCACAACCTGCGCCTGTCCATTTAAACTCGGCAATACGGCTCACCAACTATTACGTGGTGAAAATTATACAAAGGTGAAATGTGGGCATATAATATGCCTCTGCTTACCCCTTCGGGGATAAATGCGTGACCATATGTATGTCTGTATGTATAACAGGAATATTACTTGCCAAATTTCATAGTTCTGGGTCACTGGGTCAGCGGGAAGTACCATATTAATTTTGATTCTCTTGAGAGTATACAATGTATAGATGTGAGAGTTTGCGAAGATACACAATCACGCTCTAACGGCTGAACAGATCGGCTTGGAATTTGGTAACGGGATAGATTAGGTCTACTCTGGAATAACACATAGGCGATGAAAAATGTGAAAGAGAAAATCAGCAACATAGACATGCCGTGATACAGACAATCGGCTAAGGAGGTGTTTTACGACCAGTAGACATATTGCGATAATGGCAATAAGGTCAAAGTGCGACTTTGTTATAAAGGCGTAGGGTGGGCACTTGGGCAGTGCAATCTACACCAATGTTACATGGATATGGAATACAGGCTTGAAAATGAATAATGCTTATCGCTAAGTGCTATTTCTTCCAGTCAACCTTTATAATAATTTTGAAAAGCAATTTCTAGTACACTAACTAAATCATTAATTAAAATTGTACGGTAACGGTTTAGATCAGGATTCGTACCTGTGTCTTCTCGCATACCGGTCAATATGAGAAACCTTACCGAATAAATCGAATTCTGCTTGAAACCGATTTCGTTTCCAGATTAATATACACAGGCATCTTCTTGTGAATCATAATCCTTCTATAGTTCGACTTACTCAATGTGCGAACATAATCAAGATCTTCTTGTTACCAACTAACTAAAGCGTGTTATCGAGATAACGTGCTATTGAAATATGTGAATTCATAGGTAACATCTACGTGTAGAATGACACAGCCGGCTAACAGGTATCTCAAAGCCGTCCACTTTAGGACCACCGCCGGGTGATAAGTTGCTCTAATACACTCCGCATCTTGTTCCTCGCCTGGTGCCGCCACCTACTGATCTTTTCTCACGAGTGCAATTACCCATAATGATGAACGTATGTAAACACAATAATTAATTAATTTATTTATTTGAATCGCCAACATTCCTTTACACTTTAACATGACATACAATATCACATAGTTAAACGAAAGATATAGTGTAATAAATAATTATAGGTGACTACAGCATGAAACTTTTTATACAAAACTATCTAAACTCTCTATAAAAAATCTATTCATATATCTTATTCATATATAAATCTATCAAATGTCACTGTTACTATTGGACTTAACCTTGTTTTAAAAATATTCGAGGAAGTGAATATAATAAGATTTTGGGCCTGCTACTACGGAAAACTTTCCCATTGCGTATAACAAACCTCAGCATTCGGGACGCCCGTTTTACAACAGTTTCCAAGTGCGGCAAAAATGTAAGTCTCTTGTCAATTATCACACACAGACCCTTCACCTCTTCGACCTCTTGAACTTCCTCTTGATTATAATAAATAGCATCGAGCAATTTGACCTTCCGAGAGAACTTAACGTGTAAGCAATTAAGTCGCATCCCATTTTGTTAACACCACTCAATCAATCTCAGTTTGCAGCAAATGTTTTAACGCGGCCACTGCATTGGGGGGGGGGGGGAGGGGGTCTTCCGTACGCCGTGCCAATCTTCCGCATTACCTTTGTTTGCCTTTGGTGAGTTGGAGCCTCGCTTAGTCTCCTGCGCCAACGGCACACAGGCGCCCCCTCAACCTTCTTAATTCCCCTTTTTTTTAAAAAAAACAACCATGGCTGCAAAAAAGAAAAATATAAAGGTATTTACAGCGGCATCGGCGTCCACACTTCAAGTGGACTTTTGCAACATCAGAGGCATGCGCGCGATCATCAACGTAGTACCCTGGCTACAAGCTGGAGTTCAACTTCAGGCAGAAAGCCGGGGTGTGTATGTACGTCCGGGATGATGTCTGCTGTCGCCGTCTTACAAGCCTCGAAGGCAGGGACCTGTCTACGTTAAAGGCGCGCGTGGATCACGGGGGCCACACCCGGATCTACGCGTACGTGTACAGGTCTCACAGCGGTAACACGGTCACAGTTCGCCTTTATGACCACCTGCAGCAATCGACTGACAGGGTGATTGAGCAGTGTCCCTCCGCGGATATAGTGATTTTGGGAGATTTCAATGGTCATCATGTTGACTGGTTGGGCTCCCGGACCATCGACTTTGCGGGAAAATCTGCTCACGAATTTGCCTTGACCTATGGGGTCTCTCAGCTGGTTAAATCCCATACAAGGATACCAGACAAGAAGAACGAGCATAGTGCATTGCTGGACTTCCTGCTGACAACGCGTCCGGACGGATACAACGTTTCAGTGGATGCTCCGCTAGGATCGTCGGACCACTGTGTCGTTCGGACGCATGTGCCTCTCGCAAGGCCTGAACCACCTCAGCCCAAGAAGTGGTGACATGTGTGGCACTACAAGTCAGCAGACTGGGATGGACTGCGAGAGTTCTATGCGTCGTACCCGTGGTGGCGGCTTTGTTTTGCCTCAGAGGATCTGGATTCTTGTGCTGAAGCAGTCGCTGAGGGGATCTTGGAGGGTATGGAATGCTACATTCTCAACCGCTGGATCCCTGTAGGTGCAAAAAAGCGACCGTGGTACAATTGGCTCTGCAGAGAAGCTCTAATGCAGAAAGAATCTGCCTACAGAGCTTGGACCATAGCTCGTGCAAATTCAGTTCCAAACATCTCTGAGGTGAAACGCAAATCAAATGTCGCCAGTAAAGGAGTAATTGTCAGGGCCAAGTTCGATTTCGTCCGCAGAATTGGCGAACGGCTAGCAGGCTACCCTTCAGGAAGTGGTGAATTTTGGTCGCTTGCCAAAGCTGCCGAGGGAAATTTCTGGCGGTCAGGTTGACCACCCTTGTTAAGCAAGGGTGGTAAACCTGACTGCCAGAAGTAGTACTCGACGGTAGTTTGGCCCAGAGTGCCAATGAGAAAGCCGACCTTTTGGGTAATCTCTTTGCCTCTAACTCGACCATGAGCGACGGGGTGCTTAACCGCCGGGCATTCCAAGTTTTGTACTAACACTACTACAAGTACACGTACTAACACTACTACAAGTACAAGTACTAAATTTGTCATTAATGAAACGTGGATCAAGGAGGGAGCTGAGTGCTGCGCTCCAAGAGTTCCAAATTACAGATTGCAGCACACGCCTCGCCCGAAGTACATCCGCGAAGGAAATGGCGGAGGCGTTGGATTTTACATCCGCCGTGGTATACACGTGCGTAAAGAACCGCACCCTATTGCCCCCAATGTTGAACAGATGTGGCTAAGATTAAGTAGGAACTCACAGTCCATTATAGTGGGAACAGCGTATAGGCCACCCTGGTTTAATATAAACACATTCCTAGATGCACTAACTGACTCTGTTTCCTCATTTGGAAGAGCAGACAAAATAGTTCTCATGGGTGATTTCAACGCTGACATGTTAAAACCGACAGAGTATGGAACTAGATATCTTGAATCGTTTTTGGCGAGTGTGAGCTTGACCAACTATGTGACTGAGCCGACTCATTTTACTGACCACAGTGCGACTTTGATCGACTTACTGTGTACGGATGCTCAGGTGGACAAGGTCATGGTGCAGCATATTCCCGAACTTGGTGCACATGCAATTATCTCAGCTGAAATAAATTTTAAGGTGGAGAAACATACTCCCCAATGGATTATGTTTAGACCAATGAAAGATATCTTGATTGAGAAGTATGAGAAGGATCTTATTAGCATAAATTGGGACTCCATAATGGGATTTAGTCACGTGGATAGTATGGTTCAGGTTTTGACCTCATATATAGTGGCATTGTTTGATTTGCATGCTCCAGTCAAAAGAGTATTAATAAAGGAGAGATGTTACCCCTGGATCACTAGTACTGTAAAGGACATGATGCGAATTAGGGATAGGTATCATAGAAAGGCAAAGTCATCAGGCCTGGAGAAACATGCTACCTCTTATAATAAATTAAAATATATTGTAAGAGCCGCCATAGAAAGTGAGAAGCATGCTTATTTTAAAAACCACATCAACGGTAACATACATTGTCCACAAAAACTATGGCAACAGCTAAAATCTAACATATTGCCAAGCAATAAAATGGACCAGGACCTGCCTGGCAATTGCAAGGACCCTGATGTGCTAAACTGTCACTTTTTGGAGGTGCCGGGTGATGATAGGGTGAGCATATCTGACCTAACATACTTTGAGTTTGCTCGGGCTACCCGGAATACCTTTCAACTTGTGCCGGTTGATGAGAAGGCAGTGGCAAGCATCATCAGAGGTCTAAGGTCAAACGCCATGGGTGTAGATGAAATTTCACTGGAGATGTTGATGATGACCCTACCGGAAACACTAACGGTCATAACGCACATAGTTAACACATCCATTACCACTTCAACATTTCCTAGCTCATGGAAGACAGCAAAGGTGAGGCCTATGCCAAAACGAACACACCCATCTGGCCCGGGGGATTATCGGCCTATCAGTCTGCTCCCGTGCTTGTCTAAAATCCTGGAACGAGTAGTTAGCAACCAGCTAATTAAGTATTTAGAACAGTCTAATTTACTACCGGCAAGACAGTCAGGGTTTCGTAAGGGTCACAGCACGGCATCAGCCCTTATGGATGTGGTCGATAGTGTCTTGGAGGCAAGAGAGCAGGGGATGGGTACTGTGCTTGCTCTGCTTGATTTTTCCCGTGCATTTGATGGAATTAATGTGACGCTGCTGCTGTCGAAGCTTGCATACTATGGCTGTGATGAGAGGGCAGTCAGGTGGTTCCATAGTTTTCTCAGCGGCAGATACCAGTTTGTTCAGGTGAAAGATAGCAAGACTGGTTGCATGGTTGACTCTGCACACTGTCCGGTGACTCGTGGCGTTCCACAGGGCTCAATACTTGGACCATTGCTGTTTATCTTGTACAGTGCCGATGTCACTGAGGTCATTGAGACCTGTGGATATCATCTATATGCCGATGACCTGCAGCTGCATCTGCCTCTTGTTCCATCTGAGTGTGTAGAGTCTGTAAGCAGAATTAACAAAGACCTGAATAATATTGCAGATTGGGCGGGCAGGAACTGTCTTACTTTGAACCCAGATAAATCTAAGTTCATCTTTTTGGGTACTAGGCAAATGATAGAGACAGTGAGTCAGCAGCAAATGGATGTGCATATACATGGCCGTGCAATAGAAAGGGTAGTGGAAGCCCGAAATCTTGGGGTAATTATTGATGAGAGGCTGCTCTTTGAGAAACATGTCTTACAAGCAGTTCGGAATTGCTTCTTCAGAATAAAATTACTGTACAAGATACGGCCCTATATAAATGAAAGCATCAGATTGCAGCTCTGCGAGTCATTGATTTTATCAAGACTCAATTATGCAGATAATGTATATGGAGGCTGTATTCTGAAAAGGACTGAGCGACTCATTCAGAGGGTACAGAACGCCTGTGCGCGTTTCTGTTTCACCATTCCACCAAGAACCCATGTCACACCATTCTTAAATGCAGGCAATATCATGAGAATGTCGGAGCGCCGAGAACTGCATTTGGCCACAATGTTGTTTGGTGTGGTGTTGACACAAAGACCTCAGTACCTATATGACAGGCTGTCTTGGTCAAGGGACACGAACAGATATAGAACCAGAGGAGCGTCTTACCTCATGCTAGTCCCCAAACACCGTACGAATGCATTTAGATGTTCATTTAAATTTGCAGCCAGTAGGATCTGGAACGACCTGCCTCCACCACTTAGAACTCTGAAAACGGTAAAAACCTTCAGAAATCGTTATAAGATGCATCTCTTATATAAACAAAAGAATTGTTAGCACTTACCTTTAAGTTATCTCCTGTATGTATGTGAAACATTTTATATATATTATTCATATTATACTTGTTATTGGTCTATGACTTCACATTGCTTAGTATTTATTAGTTATTGTACAAGTTTATTAATATTGTATGGAAAAAGATTGTAAAAATAACAACTCAAACAATGGGATAGCGTACTTTTGGTGATGTTTGTTTATGATCAAATTAATTGCATCAACGTCAAATTTGACATTTTATGACGGTTTAATAGTTGTTGTTGTTGCTTTGTTCGTCCAAAGGACGGGCGAAGATTTCTCTGGCCATACTGCCAACTCTTGTATTTTTACGTTCTGAAACTACTAACTGTTTTTTATGAATAAAATAATACCGCGGTTTCAAAAAATGAATACCCTAGGTATCAGTATGTATATAACTTTATTGTATTGTTATTATTATTGTTTATGCAAACTTGGTTCTATTTATTTATTTTGTACTTTTTTATTTTTGGAGTTGTTTTTTGCTTTGTGATTTTTAGTGTGTGTTTTGATTGATTGTATTTTGGTCAACTGGGTTATATGGCATTGTATTAGAAATAGGTCTGTCTTATGTAATTATGTAAGGTTACTTTTAATATTTATTTTACGTCTGTGCACATGTGCGTGGCGTGACATCGCGGGGGCCATCAGAATATCAGCGCTCCGCATCTTAAGTCATTGGCAGAGGATGCGCAGCATTAATGCTGAGATGGCTACCCAATTTGAGATGCGCACACACAGCCAATTGCATATTATTTTAAAATCATGTGTTTATGAGTACTTGATCTGTAGTTTATGTTATGTAATGTGCGTGTCTTAAATAAATGTATTTTCTTTCTTTCTTTCTACTACTTCTGGCAGTCAGGTTGACCACCCTTGTTAAGCAAGGGTGGTAAACCTGACTGCCAGAAGTAGTACTCGACGGTAGTTTGGCCCAGAGTGCCAATGAGAAAGCCGACCTTTTGGGTAATCTCTTTGCCTCTAACTCGACCATGAGCGACGGGGTGCTTAACCGCCGGGCATTCCAAGTTTTGGCACTTCCATGCCGGAAGTTAAATTTACACAGCGGAATGTCCGACGGGAACTTCAATCCCTGGACGTTCATAAGTCGAGTGGGCCAGACGGCATTCCCGTGGTAGTACTTAAGAACTGTGGTCCAGAGTTGTGTCCGGTGCTTACAAGTCTCTTCACACTTTCATATTCCATGCGACAAGTCCCGGCATCGCAGAAGATCGCGTATGTACATCCTGTACCCAAGAAGGGTGACAGGACCGACCCGGCCAATTACAGGCCTATAGCCGTCACCTTCCTTTTATCCAAGGTGATGGAGCGTGTAATTAATACACAGCTCCTGAGGTACCTTGAGGAACACGACCTGCTCAGTGACCGGCAGTACGGTTTCCGTCACGGTCGCTCGACGGGCGATCTTCTTGTGTACCTAACACACCGATGGGCGGCGGCTATCAAGAGTAAGGGTGAGGCTTTAGCGGTGAGCCTCGACATCTCAAAAGCCTTTGACCGGGTCTGGCACCGTGGTCTTCTTACGGAATTGCCCTCATATGGACTACCCGAGAGATTATGCGGATGGGTGTCCAGCTTCTTGGCCGGTAGAAGCATCAGGGCCGACTTTGACGGCAGCTGTTCAGACTCAGTGTTGAGGCTCAGTGTTGTCCCCTACTCTGTTTCTGCTGCATATCAATGACATGTTGTCTATTGACGGTATTCATTGTTATGCGGATGACAGTACCGGGAACACTTGTTACACGGGCCGCCCCGGTATCTCTCGGGACACAGTGGAGGAAAATCGTGAACAGCTTGTGTCTGAAATCGAGGCTACTCTTACTTGAGTGTCCGATTGGGGTGGACAAAATTTGTCCAGTTCAACCCTTCCAAGACACAAGCGTGTTTATTCACCGCTCAGCAAACCCCAATTACTGTAGCGCCGCAATTTCAGGGCACATCTCTTTCCATCTCCAAAAGTATAGGGATCCTTGGCGTTGACATCTCCAGTGACGTTCAGTTCCGTAGTCATTTGGAGGACAAGGCTAAGCTGGCGTCCAAGAAGCTAGATGTGCTCAACATGCCGCGGCGATACTTTACTTCGGCGCAAACACTGCTTCTCTATAAATCGCAAGTGCGGCCGCATATGGAGTACTGCTGTCACCTCTGGGCGGGAGCACCTGAATATCAGCTTCGTCCATTTGACTCGGTGCAAAGACGAGCTGTAAGAGTTGTCAAAGATCCTGTACTTACAGCTGGTGTGGAACCTCTTCGCGACAGGAGAGACTTTGCCTCCTTATGCGTATTCTACCGCCTGTACAATGGTATGTGCTCTGAGGAATTGTTTGATATGATGCCCACGGCTACGTTCTATCATCGCACCGCTCGCCACAGACAGGCAGTTCATCCTCACACTCTGCATCCGGTGCGTTCCAGCACGGTTAGATCCGATAGGTGTTTTCTTCGGCGCACGCTTAGGTTGTGGAATGACCTCCCTGCCTCGGTTTTCCCAAACGCCTTCAGTATGGGGTTCTTTAAAAGGGGTCTTAGAAGGTTTTTGCAGGGTCGGCAGCGTGAGTGTGGCACCTCTGGTGTTGCAAACGTTCATAGGCTGCGGTGACCACCGGTCCTTCCGGTGGGCCGTATGCTTGTCTGGCACCTTAGTGGTATAAAAAAAAATGTGCGTCGTTTAAGGAATCCACTATGCCGCCAAACTTTAAGTCGTGTGCGTGCATGAAACTGTCAGCAAATTGAAAACATGTATCGAGGCCGTTTACGAAGATATTGAACAAAATAGGGTCAATATGCGACCCTGAGGAACACCAGACGCAGCGGGCGTAGTGCCAGACTCATAGCCATTGATAACTACAAAGAAAGAACGGTCGTCCAAATAAGACCTCCACCAACTCAAAAAACTACCCGTTATGCCATACATGGACAGCTTTCGAAGATGGATATTGTGGGGGACCCTGTCAAATGCCTTACTGATGTCGGTGTATATTACATGATATTGCTTGCCAGCATAACATAGCCTCGGCTAGAGTCCCTGTGAATGCCACTAAATTTGTATTAGTGGATCTTGCTGCCACAAATCCATGCTGACTTTCGTTTATGAACATCTCAAAATGTTTTTGTATTTGCGGACATACTTGGGATTCAAACACCTAGATGAGGCGATAATTCGACACTACATAATCATTGGCCGATTTATGAACAGGGACTATTTTAACTATTTTCCATTCTTTCGGAAACACTCCAGATGATAACGATCGATTAAATATTATTATCAAGGGGGCAACAAGATTCTTTGCACATTTCGAAATAAAAACTGGCGGTATGCCGTCGGGACCAGCTCCCTTTGTATGGTCTAGATTCTTTAATTTTGCCAGTAATTTATCATTTTGAATATAATAGAATAGAATAAACTTTATTTGTACACCATATTAAAACAAATTTTTAACCGACTTCCAAAAAAGGAGGAGGCGACTTCTCAATTCGTCTGTATTTTTTTTATTTTTTTTTGTTTGTTACCGGCAAATCGCTTGAAAAAGTTAACCGATTTTGAAAATTCTTTTTTTGTTTGAAAGCTGGTGCTTCCCATGTGGTCCCATATACAGGAAGTAAGAATCGGATGCTGGGATCCTGGAGAAATCGAAGAAATCCCTCGAATCGAGGGAATTCCTTAACGATTTACAGCAGTTATATTGTGTTTGGACTTGATTAATTTGTATTGGGGAGAACATTACCCCTAGACAGATATAATTTCAGTCTACCCGTCACTGAAAATCATGAAAAAAAAATTTAACAAAAAAAAACCGACTTCAAACAAAAAGTGAAAATTGAAAAATAAAATTAACTTAGCACAAAGTAATAGGTAGTATATTTAGTTTTATATCAGATTTTATTGAATGTAATACTGAAGTCGGTGCCAATATTTCTATGACATATTAATTCCGACATATTAATATCGATTCCGAAATTCCGAGGAGAAAACAAGTTAAATTTCTTAGCAAGTCCTCAGGTTTGAACTTATAACCTCAACGAAGATTGAGGTGTGCGACTCAGAGTAATTTCAAGTTCAATAATGCTTAGCAGATGGTAAAAGAGGCTTGGAACTTTATAGCAGGGCTATATATATACCCTCTCTAACGTGGAAATCCAGAATTCTATATGAAAACCTGTTTACTTTGAATGCAAAAACGATTCGTCACCGATCTTATGACATCCTGTCATTCTGACAGCAGAAATGTCACCACAGACAACCGATTAAAAAAACGATAGATCGATTAGGGTGCTTTCACACGCTAAATGCAGCATCTACAGAAAATAAATGCTACAAGGTTTACTATAGTTTTACTTAGCGCCGATTTCAGTATTACATTAAATAATATCTGATAAATCTGAATATTACCTATTACTTTGTGCTAAGTTTATTTTATTTTTCACTCTTTAGTTTTTTACAATATTTTTTTATAAAATGTTGTACAAAGGGCGACCTTATCGCTGTAAAGCAATATCTGACAGGCAACCTTGGAATAACAGGGGTAATTAAGTTCAGGTAGTCAGAAGCGTTAAAAGCTGTGCTTTCAACACTTTTTGTTTAACGTGAGGGAAAATCCTCATGGACGTTATGCCGGACTCCTACCGACTAAAAAACCTCACGTCACGCCTAACAGCCTGTGTTTGGGAGCCCCGGGGAAGTCCTCGGAAGGATGTCCCAGAACTCCCAACAGACCCACGGCCGCCACTGCGGCCTCGCCCAGGGGGTGGTTCGGGTGCTATTCCGCGTCTTTGGGGGTTTTCGGGTGTGATTCCGCTTCTAAGGGGGGGCGTGCGTGAATTGCTCACGTCACGCTGCCGTCATGGGCCTGCTTCTGTAAGGACGGAGAGCCGCCCTCTCACAGTCCTCAGGCCCCCGGTCATGGTGGCCGATAGTCCTCGGCGAAGACATCGATAGGGGGTAAGAACTAGAACGGCCTCGTTTTGCCTTTCTATAAGCCCAAAAGTGCTTTGGGTTTTCAGTAATGTTTTCTTCAAGTTTATCGACGTACTGACTGTAGCAAGAGCTAATCATAGAAGTACATCGCTTACTAACCAGTTTTAATTCGTACACATCTAATGGATTTTTATATTAATTCTTAACACGGCGTCTTAGTTTGTACTTCTCCTTTAATATCTTTTTCAGGGTATAGCCAAACCAGGGAGGCTAATATATTATTTAGTTTATCAACAAACTTTTTTTAAGACTAATTTTATGATTGCTTCCCCTATAATCTCATAAAACACTTAGACCATGTCATCTACATTGAACATGGGTTTAAGTATGCTGATAATATTGCTGATCCCCGTGTTACAGTTTCAATATGGAACAGTTGTGGAGAATGCAGCGCTATGCCTTGGAGTCCTGTTGTCGTTTCTCAGCGGCGGCGGAGTGAGCATCGAAGTGATGGCTTTAGGAGAAATGGGAACTGCTTTTTTGGATCGGACCCACCCGCCTGCAGACCGGCATAATACTTATTTACCGTTACTGTCAACGTGCGGTGGAGGAAGGAGCCTGTAAGTTTTGAACACTAACATGTCTTTTTTTTTTCGCGTCTTTTTATGATTGATCTTAGACAACGTGCTAACCGAATTATACTCGTAGATTGTCGTTGAGCCGTTGCTTGGCGCAGCGAAGAACCATAGCGTCCTTGACTGCCTCCTACCGATTTTATTAATTACGGTGAACGCTCTGAAGAGCTCTGCAACCTGATCCCACCTTCTCTTTTTTGATCCCGACAACGCGTGCCAGTGCCATACACTGTGAAATCTCTCCACTGTGTACGACACTGGCACGCCAAAACTAAGCGATTAAAAAGATTGTTTCTGTGTCGAATTATTAAAACTTGGCACGACCTGCCCTCACACGTGTTTCCCAGATCTTATGACCCCGGGTTCTTCAAGTGAAGCGCGAAGAGGCATATCACGGGGCGGCCAACTTGAGGATCACTATCAGAGGTCTTCCTAACTGTGAGAGTGACTCCCAAACATTAGAAGCGCCATGGCTTTTCAAAAGGCTGGCGGCGCCAATTTGGCGAGCTTGATATAAAACAAACCGGACAAGTGCGAGTTGGACTCGCTCACCGACGGTTCCGTACTAGATTTCGCAATTGCACCTAATAAGAAACTCGGAATACGACTATCATAGTTTTTGATTAAGTACCTTAAAGACCGTTTTTTATGACTTTATTATAAAGCACAGTTTCTTGATCTTTTCCTATATTCCTGCTATAAGAGAATATCTTACCTATTTTCTAATACTACTTAGGTGGCAGACAAGCCTACGGCCCACTGGAAGGTTGGTTACCGTAACCTATGGACGTTTGCAACACCAGAGGCGCTACACACGCGCCGACGACGAGGGCGCAGGTAGTGACGACCCACAGTTGAAACTTTTGAAGCTGCCTAAAAGGCCTTTAACTTTGCTTTACGATTGTCATTATACTGACAACCGGGACCAACTACTTAACGTGTCTTCTGAAGCACGAAAACGCCCTTAAATTAATGTAACAAAGTGGTCATTGTGGTCACCCATCCATAACCGGCCATAGTAAATGTTTATTACTGCAGAGATCATTTACCTTAATTTCGATTCCCTTGGGGGTGGTGAAATAAACGTTTTTGACGACATAAACGGCCGTAATATTTTTTTTGCTTTGATTTTTGCCGATTAGAACTTTCCGACGCAGTGTCGTACGGAGTACGAGTACCACAAAATTCTGATACTGACGTTTTCATCTCCTGCTAACCCGTGTGATTCAGTTTCAATGCGACACGTGAAGAGAACATGGCGGCTATGATGGAGGATGCCGTCGCCAACGTCAAGTGTATCGCTGTGCTGACCATCGTATGTGTGCTGTTTATGACGCTCGGCACCGCACTCATCAACTGGAGTGCCTTGAGGCAGGTGAGCTACGGCGGTTCTTTTAATTTTATAAACTTTGTGGAACATCATACATAGCTTTACTAGCAGTGCATGGTTACGTTCTTCTGCAAATTTTACGATATTTTCAATGAAATTTTCCTAAATATTTTGAACAGTTACCGGTTTCTGATATCAGCTGGACGATGCACCTGCTCATTCCGTGGTTGGCAGTAGAGAGCGTCTGATCCAAATGTTTGATGAACAGTGGATTGGACAATTTGGAACCATGACGGTGGCCACCGAGATCACTAGACCTTACGCCACTAGATTTTAATCTTTGGGATCACTTAAAAGATGAAATCTATGCTGTCAAAGTTAAAAATGTGGAGGACCTGAAGATAAGAATCATTACGGCATTTTGAAAAAGTGAAAACTTTAGCAGCCAATGATTTGTGTGCCAAAATACGTCAGAATATTATACGGTGATGTGTCATGTGAGCGGTGTATTGAGGAAAACGATTAACAATAAATTTATAAATGAAAAGTGTAATGTGAGTGTGGTGGTTGGAAGTGGTTAATAGCTGACGAAAGGTTATTACCTATTATATCCTTTTATTTTTGAAGTAAAACTTCTTTAGGCGCGACTAGGCAGTAACTAAGATTTTTTTCTGACGGAAGTAACGCTAACTATTCGAATTTCGAACAGCGGAAACTACACAGACTATGTGTAGTTTCCGCTATTCAAAATTCGAATGAATGATATTAATATAACATTTGAATAATCTTTGTAAAACACATGAATAATAAATGTAATTAAATTTTATTATGATATTTATTATTTAAGTTAAAATTTAATCATTTCAGTGATATATGCCGTCAATGGCAAAGAAGTTTTACTTCAATCGCGCGTAAAGGTTACACGCATATACTTTTTTTATTTAGGCGTGAGAGAAAATCGTCATGGATGCTATGCCGGACTTCTGCCGACTAAAAATCCTCACATATCCCGCCTAACAGCCTACGGTTGAAAACCCCGGGAAGACCCTCGGAAGGATAACACAGGACTCCTAACAGACCTACGGCTACCACTGCGGCCTCATCTAGGGGGGTTCTGGTGCTATCCCGTGTCTTTGGGGACACTGTTTAGATACCTACCTAATGTGTTGATCGCAAACGTTTGATCGCCGCCGCGTCGCTGCCGGCCGCACTGTAAACATACCTATCTAAATATGTTGCCATTCTGCTATTAGGTGAGTGAACTCGTAGCTCTAGACGGTGAGCGACCCTCTCACCGTCCTCAGACCCCCGGTCATGGAGGCCGATAGTCTTTATGTAGGGAGTGTAATCAGGTGTCTCATTTAACGTGATAACAACTGAGCCTTCCCGGTATAATACATTTCTGTAGTTTGCCAGCAAGTTTGTTTAAAAAAAATACCCAAATTCATTATTCGTGGTTGGCAGATTTCGGGCCAGCTAGTAATTTATTTGGGAACACCCAAAAATTCCGAAATATGTTTTTCCGAATTTCAATATTCCGATGTTCAAAATTCCGAAGATTATAATTCCTAAGAAACAAAGCTCCGAATATTCAAAAGGACGATGTTCATTTATCCGAAAGCCATAAGTACCTACGATCATACTAATTTCCCGTGTTATTTTCCCGAAAAACATTATTCAGAATTTCAAATATCCGAAAATTCACTGTTAAAGTTATAACTTTCAACAAAAAATAGGTTAAAGGAGTTAAAGTTAAAATTGATATTTTCCAGAGTTTTATAAATAAACAAGTACCTATATTGAATGATTTTGTAATTAAATAGGGTATTCGTGTAACATTAAAATTAAGTTGAAACCCGACTCGCTGTGGTTCTTACCCGTGACCCCTGTGCACGAACCGAGCGAGCGAAGCGAGCGTGCCGCGGGAGTGGCCGGTGAATGCTCTGAAATACTAGTTAAAAGCGTGGAGGAAGGACATTCCTCGCTTGCAGGAACAAGCTTGTCGCGTCACTCTCAACTCGTCACGCAATTTTGGAAAGCTAATGAATGCCTGCATGCATGTCCCATGTCTGCTTGCTTGCGCATGGTCAAGGTTTCGTGTAATTTATAATCAGTAGACTACGTTGCAGCCACAACAAAAGAAGCTTACTAACAGTGATCGTTTACAGAAACTCAAGCGGGGCTACGATCGTATAAACTTATCATTAAAAATGCAGATTATTTATGTTCCCGATTCCGCCCGTTTTTTTAATAAAGTACGGTCAAGTATAACTACCGAAGATATTATTTCCAAGTGAGTGGAAGGCAAACGACAAAACAAAAAAAAACAACCACGATGGCTAAGGCCGGAGCTACGATGGCTAAGGCCGGAGCTCCGCTCCGCTTCGCTCCCGCCTTAGCCTTCTAACCTAACCTATCCGAGTCGGGGTGTTAACCATTCACTTATTATGGTACGCCTTAGCCTTCGTGGTTATTTTTTTTTTGTCGTTTGTCTTCCACTCACTTGGAAATAATATTTTCGGTAGTTAGATGAAAAGCTGAGGGCTTTCAGGAAGAAGAGAGAAATGAGAAGAGGTGACGTTTAGAATTTAACAATAACAATTTATTTAAAAGAAAAAAAGAAAGAACTCGGGGTCGTGGTAATTTCGGGCAGCAAGTGCGGTCTCAGAAGGCCTTCGCGGGGTTCGACTTATCTTGGTGGTTCTTAAGGCTGATGCAGTCCGCGACGTAGCCGTGCCGTCCACAAATTCGGCTGGCACGGTGTTTTCGACCCGTAGGGTGGATGACTGCTCGTAGAACTCGAAGGGTGCGCCTTCACCTTCGTGGAATCCGAAGGGTGGATTGTCCCAATCCGTAGGGTAGATGGTTTCTTCGAACCCGTAGGGTGAATTTCTGGAACCCGTAGGGTGGACTTCTGGAACCCGTAGGGTGGACCCTGGAATGTTCCAGATGACGGGTTAGCTGGAACCCTTTTTTCCCGCCTATTCGCTAAGACAGCCGATCCCTGCCAACCATTGCAGGAATCGGGAGTCTTACATTGTCTGCTTACAGTACTAATTTTACAGATATGTTTTTTCACACCCCTGTAAACTACCCTCCTATAACAGGGTTGAAAAACAGCCGTTAATTTTCACTGTTTTAAAATCTAGATTACATTATAAATAATTTAACTCACCCAATGATGGGGTACTTGACGTTTGCAGCTAAACAACTGTTCACTCAGGGAGAATTTCGCTCCCTATAAAAATTAGTATTTTATTTTTACTTAAATTTGAGTATTTGCATAATTTAATTTGAGTATATGCACAGACACCTTCGCGACGAGTATGATTTAAATTTATGAAAATGGTTTCTTGAACTTTGCGCGCTGTCCTATTTATAGCTTTGGACAGCGCCTCTGGCGGCAAGTCGCGTCCCTACGTCTGACGTCAATCTGGTTACGTCAATGCTGTGTTGAAGTGACTAGTTAACGGCAGATGGCGCTTTCATATATTGATCTAAATTTCAATTTTAATCATCTAATTTTAATTAATTTATGCACACGTTGTTGCACAACGTTACATACTCCCCCGCTCCGGTGAGCGTTTGACGTACCCTAACCCGTCAAATGCTGCGTTCGTCCTCGAACGCCCCTAACATAAGACCTACTACTCGTCTATGTGTGTGTGTATGTTAGTGTGCTGTGTGAATGAGGTGATGCTGGGTATAGCGAAGAGTCGGCCTTAACCTTAATGAAACCAACTCGCAGGATGTATTTAGGTGATTCTGAAGAACTTTATGGGACAGAGAGAGAAAAGACGTATTTGAGGCTTTGGGTTGAAGGTTCAGGTATTACGCACCGCCTGAAAGTGGGGTGTGTATAATAAGGCTTTTTGCTGAAGGCTGGGATTTATACAACCGTCCCAGAGAAGAACATCCTACTAGGGCTCGTGTAACACTTCCGACTCATAGGATGGACTATCCCCCAGGGCAAGCCTCTAGCTTCCGAGTGGTAGGAGTAGCCATATGACGAAAATAAACGTACATAAAGGTGATCTACACCTAAAACTGTTAGGGCAAGACAAATGCTGCCAAATAACAGTCCACCATAAATCTGTTCGGGTAAGCCTCATGCTTCCTCGTAACAGTAACAACCTAAAACATAATTCTGTTAGGGCAAGACCATGCTGCCAACTAACAGTACTCGACGAACTCTGTTAGGGATAGACTCATGCTTTCAACTAACAGTAACTCCCAACTAAACCAAGAAACAGAAAAGTGATAGAAAATAATTTACTTGCAGAATCCTTCGTGATGCTAATTAACCCCTATGTCCCCATGACGAACACGGCATGTGTTTGTCACGTTGTTATATGTAGTTATTTGTAACGTATAAGTTTGCTTATTCGCAACCTTAGCAGTAGAATGTTGACTATGACTATTATGTCAACCCTAAAACATGACGAAGTAAATGCATCTTTTGGCTATTATGCCAATTATATAAAAAATGGGACCCTTGTGTGCCACCATAGTAGTAAAAATGTATGTGCGTGTGTGACTATCATATCAACCCTAATAAATGACGACCGTAAATAATATTTGGCTATAACGCCAATTATATAAATAAAATGGGACCCTTGTGTGTCACCATAGTAGTATAAAATGTATGTGCGTGCTTAAATGAATAATATGTATGTATGTACGTATGAAATTAAAATTGTGTAAGTTGTGTTTTGCTAGCGAGTATAATGTTGACGTAATAATGTTGATGTAAACGTGTTTTCTATCGTTGTATCTAAGGCCAGTGTCACACTACATTCCATGCTATATTAACCCGTCAGCTTTAGTCGGGAAACAAAACTTAGGACATTTGAGTCACCTTCTATAATCAACGAATGTGACTCGCCTGTAGCTAGTCTGCCCCCTCCTTCCGCCTTTGGGAGTCACACAACATGAAATGCAAGTGTCACTCTGTAAATAAAAAAAAACTGCTTACTAAGTGTTGGGAATTGTGTGTGATGATAATTATGATGAATGTGTGATGACTATGTACTACCTAATTATTATGTAAGTGTAATTGTGAACTTCCGTATGATAATATGTATGCGTGTAACATGACACGAAATGTGGTACCTAATGTGCCACCTCAGTATTAAAATTATATGACGGTGTGCTAACACCCTTATATTTTCCAAAAATTTGATAATTAGAAACAAACTGTGTATTTTTATTAATATGCTATGTACGCTATTCGCATACGCATCTTAGCGCAGTGTGTTACGGCCTTTACCGTTATCTGCATTATTCTTTGTATGTTAAGGAATGTGAATATTTTTCGACCCACCCTCGGACTAACGAAAAAATAAATTCTACTTTTTAGGGTTCGTTGAACCGAATTATATATTATACCGAATTATATATTGTTTTAAATGTTTAATATAAGATTTGTACGCTATCTTAATGGCAAAACATAGTGAAATTACTAATTATATGTAACACCTTTTGTACCTACCTATGTTTACAAAGCAAATAAATTGAAATTGAAATATATTGAACCTTTATGAAACTTAGTATTTGCTTTAGTAAATACTTGATTTATGAAATACGTTCTTTTGGGGTTCCTTTGCTCAAATAATAAATTGGACCCTTCTGTATATTAACTGTCTGTTTGTTTGTGTGTATGAAGTTAATCTAACCAAAGTAGTAATTAGTGAAAGTGAGGTGTATGATGATGGGTTGATGAAGTTACCTAAATGTTTGACAGTTTTAATGGATTGATGCAAGTTTTGACCTTAATCTTGTTTTTATTTAAATGTAACAATTCCCACGAACGTGCCAAGAATTAATCGTATATTGACTCGTTCCAACAATTTTTTTTTTTTTTAAATAGTTCCTTACTACTACGGAACCCTTAAATATTACGAACTGTGTCAAAGACGATTCGCACTTGGACGGTTCTGGAAATAATCTGTAACGTAGTAACTAACTTTTTTATGTAAATTGTTCCTTGCTACTACGGAACTCTTGAATATTTCGAATTGTTTGAAAAACCGATTCGTACTTGGACGATTCTGGAAATATTTTGTATCAGACTGTTGGTCTCAGGAGTGTATTTTATTCACTTCCACCCACAGTTTATATGACAAAAAAAATTCCGCTACTACCGAGCTAGTAAATCAACTTACTTGTAAACGTTATAAAAGCAAAATCTGCCGTTGTTTATTTAGAACACGAATCAAAGTTATTAGTTTAAAATTGTTTTTTGGCAAGAATGTTTTCACTGCGTAATCTACGTTTGGAATGTTTTTTCTTACAGTTTTATTTCAGTGAATCCGAATTCAACGTAATTCGACAAGTGAAACAATTATAAACCTTTTATTATTTACGTGAAGTGCAAATTCGTAAAATATTTGTTCTACCGTTTACTAAAGTGCAAATTCAATAGGGATTGTTACCCAGAAGTGTGATTATCGGCTGTTGGTCTGGCTGTAAATTCACATATAGGAAATACAACAATATAATACACAAATTAAGGCGGTTTGACGCCGTAAAAAAAAAAAAAAATTGTGGTGGTGATATCCTTTGACTACTTTTTACGATGAATATATGCTATACAACTCACTTACGAAAATTAGATAGATAGATAGATAGATAGATGTATTCTTTATTGTACTCACATTTAACATAAACAATAACATAGTAATTAATCGTACAAAATAACAGTAGTGTCTAATGTCAAGCACAATGGGCGGCCTTATTGCACACAGCAATCTCTTCCAGGCAACCTTTGGATGAACAGGAATACCTAGAGAAATTGAGACACATCGTGGGAAGTACAACTGACATTATAGATTCTACTCGAGTAGGTATACGATACCATACATAAATAAATATACACACCAATAAATACAATTAGGATATAATACGTTAAAATATATAAAAATACATATATAAATGCATACAAAATAACATATATATACATATACATACATACACATATATATATATACATATACACATACACACACACATATACATACATACACATATATAATCACACACACAAATATACACATTTTCAGACATAGATACGACATTATAAATACAATACATACACAAGCGTAATATGAACCTATTATATCTGCTAAACTAAAGCTCCAGGTAATATTCGTAAACCATTGTTTTAAATGACGTAATAGTTTGAGCTCGCCTTATTGGGACTGGTAGTGCATTCCACAATCTTGTTGCCACAACTACAAAGGATTTACCTACAAAATTTGTGGAATGTGATGGAAATTGCAACGTTAAGTTCTCCGATGCTCTCGTGGTTCTCGAATGGGTATCACTTAAGAACTTAAAACGTTCTTTGAGATATGAGGGAGTATGGGGGTTGAATAGAACATTATATAATAAAGAAAGGATGTGAGTATTCCGCCGAAAACGAATTGGGAGCCACTTGAGCATGTTGCGGTATTGAGATACATGATCATATTTACGTAAGCCAAATATGAACCTTATACAGAAATTTTGAAGGCGCTCAAGTCTATCAAGTTGCTCCTCTGTAAGATTAATATAACTGGCATCTGCATAATCCAATATAGGAAGTAAAAGAGACTGCGCAAGGGTGATTTTAGTGGATGTTGGTAGGAAATTTCGTAGCCTGCGCAAAGAACCTGCTGATGCAAATAATTTTCGACTAACCTCCTGTAGTTGCGGGCCCCAGGTTAAAGTTCTGTCGATATATATCCCTAAATTTTTAACGACTTTGTTTATCTGTAGCGGCACACCACTAAAAAGTACCTGTGGCAGCTGTGTATAATCTACCCGAGATATCATCCATGGCGTGCCAACTAGAATAACTTGAGTTTTTGAAGGATTAACTTGTAGACCGAAGTTGTTACTCCATTCACAAATTCGATCCAGATCACAATTAACAATGGAAAAGGCATCATGGATTTTATCAAGCGGGGCTTGTGCGTAAATTTGCAAGTCATCTGCGTAAAGGTGGTAGGATGAAACGAGTTGCTTGGATATTGAATTAATAAATATTGCGAACAGTAAAGGAGATAAAACGCCACCCTGCGGTACACCGACTAAAATATCCCTCCAAGAGGAAACTGAATCATCAACGCGGATGAATTGCCGGCGACCAGACAGGTAACTGTGAAACCAATCAATCACTGTCGGAGATATGTCAAGAGACCTAAGTATCCCAAGAAATACCTGAAAGTCCACTGTATTGAACGCATTGCTGAAGTCAAGAAGTGCAAGTAATGTTACATTTCCAGCCTCCATGCCCTTTCTGATATCATCCGTTACATTGATTAACGCCGTAACAGTACTATGTCCAGGTCGGAAACCAGATTGATAGGAATTTAAGAGATCATTCATACACAGAAAGGAATTAATTTGGGAATAGACCAGGCGTTCCAGAACTTTAGATAGGAAGGGCAAAATAGAAATAGGACGGTAATGACTATAAGATGAAGGGATTGAGGTTTTGGGCAATGGTATGATCTGAGCCTCTTTCCAGCTCGATGGGAAAATTCCACTTGTAATGGAGTGGTTTAGGATGTCACATAACACAGGAAGTATTAAATCCAGGATTGGAAGAATCATTTTCCTACTAATATTGTCATTGCCTACAGCATTTGAGGAAATTGAAAGGATACTCTTCTTAACATCACAAGCAGTGAATTGATTAAAAGCAAAAGATGGGTACTCGGGAGTTGGAAGAAGAGAAAGATAATTCAATGTATTAGTTTTGGTAGTAGCATCAAAACTACACGTATGAGAAAAATGCTTATTTAAAGCATCGAGATCAATATTATTCGGTTGTAAATTTTGTTTTGATTTACCAACTCCCAGGGTTCTAAGAAAATTCCAAATTTTGGCGGGCTTGCCATTTTCAACGGAAGCTTGAATGTGTTGGCGTTGCGCATTCCTACACACCTTATTACAGCGATTGCGCTCTTCGACATATTTTTGTCGATTGTATTCATTCGGACGGTACTTAAATTTGGCCTTGGCTCTCGCTTTTTTAACCATAAGTTCTTTAATTTCTGCAGTGAGCCACGGTGCAGGAGAGTGTCTGATCTTCACTGTGCGAATGGGTGCATGTACATCATACAGGCTGATTAAATTTGATGTAAATATGGCTACTTTATCGTCTACAGAATCTGTGTTAGTCAGCAACTGCCAATCAATTTTACTAGCGTCGGCACGAAGCCTATCAACATCCATACCACCAAAATTGCGCAGCCTCAAACACTTAGGTTTAGCTTTAGGAGTACGGATTTTATAAGAGAGAAACAGCAAATCATGATATGAAAAGACATCAGCTGAATACTGACCATGTTTCTCAACATGGTCAGCGGAAGAAACAATAATAAGGTCAAGCAGAGATGGATTACAGTCGGGGAAGTGATGAGTAGTGTTTAGTGGTAGACTTATAAGATTATAGGACTCCAAGATCCTGCAGAGTGAGTCAGACCGTGAATCACCCTTTAAAAGGCATGTGTTGAAATCACCCATAATGATTGAGTGATTGCAGTATGGAATGAAATTATCTAATAGATGTTCAAACGAAGCGAAATAGTCGATATGTAATGAGGAACAATAATAAACTCCCAGAAGAACAGTAGAATGGTTGAGCTCCACCTGTAACAAGATATGCTCACCCGCATTTGGAGGCGGTGGCTGCGCCGACATATCCAGAACACGGTAACGAATGCTTTTGCGTAAATAGATAGCTACGCCGCCACCACGCCCAACCGAGCGATCATTTCTAATGAGCTCAAACTCGGGGAGAGAATACGCTGAAGAAGGGAGACATGGCTTCAGCCATGACTCCGAGATAAGTAATGCATGGATATTACTACGGTTGAAATTTGCCACTATATCAGGAAAGTGGGCCGGAACACTCTGGGCATTGATGTGCACCACATTGAAATCCACGGGAACATCAGAGAACTGCATTTTAATGAAATCTGCTAGTGATGGCAAATCCAAAAAACTATCATTATGACTACTAGCAGAATAAAAACTGTCGGTATCGCTGTCTACAATATCTGAACATAACATAATTTATACAAAAATAACGATATATATCAATAAATATGTACTTAGATAATAAATATATACACAAAATTATAATTGTATGAGATTATATTAAATATATAATGTTACTTATTCACTAAGTGAATATACACCTACTATGTATAAATACACAACCCAATTTTACCCCAACAACCAAATAATAAATTATATTCGTGTTCACCCACCAGTAGAGTGTCATTTAAATAAAAAGAAAAATAAGATAATAAAACAGTTACCCAAACAATAGCACAACTAAAATGGTAAGTAAGTACTTAATTAATTTACAAACAAAACAGTAAGAATTTATCACGTCATGGACGTATGTATGAGGCAATTTGAAAACAAAACATGACACTAAATTAAAGAAAGAAATAAAATAAAACTATACATATTAAATGCAGCAGGCTGTATGGAAGTATCTCTTTTGCCTGCACAGCTCAAAACATTATACCAAAAAAAAAGTTTACGTCAATGTCAACGACAAATATTATGTCAACATGACATCAAAGTCATTGAACGAAAACATAAACATCACAAAACGCATAAATAACACATAACTTAACCTGCCTATAGTGAATTTAATTATTTAATGCTTCTATGAGGTTCACGGGACATCCTTCCTGAGGGCTTACCCGGGGCTCTCAACCATAGGCTGTTGGGCGTTACGTGAGGTTTTTTAGTCGGTAAGAGTCCGGCATAGCATCCTACGAGGATTTTTCCCTCACGTTAAAAAAAAAAAAAAAAAAAAAAAAAAAAAAATGCTTCTATGAGGTTAAAGTTACCTTACATATCCAAAATAATTTGACAAATTATAACGCTTATCAGTGACAACAGAAATCCGATTGTGAGGGTGGGAACATTACACAATAATGATAACAGTGATAGTTTTTCACAATACTGGAATGTTGCAATGCTACCAGGTTAATATGTTCGAGCCGCGCGACGACAAAGATCTTATCTCCTGGAGGCAGCGGTGCGCTTGGGCTTAGTACCGATGGGCTTTAAGGCTAAAGGAGCTTTTGCGGTCTCTGAAATACTTTCCGTCGTGATAGCATTAAGCTCCTTTTGAGACGTGATGCGATGCCGCTTATCATCCGGACCAATAATATAAATAAATCCTTCCCTTGTCCAACACTTATTGATTCCAAACCTCTCCCGCGCAGCCATAAATGTGACGTGTCTTGGTTTGGTAAGGAATTCTGAGATAGTAATACCAGATCCTTTCAATTTAGACTTACTGAACCAAACATTATCCCGGTCAGCCACATTATGAAATTTTATCAGAAGAGGCCTTGGCTTATTAGGTGACGAAGGGCGCCCCATTCTTTGACATCTTGTTATATTGGACTCCAAAAATGTAGTGATTTGTAGCTCCTTTTTAATAAATGATGTAGCTGTGTGCCCTGCATTTTCCGAAGCCTGCTCCTTGATGCCATGCAACAGTAGAATTTTACGCCTACTACGCGTCTCCATAATGTCAACCTGCTGTGCCACAGCTTCCATCTGACGTTGCAACAGATTCAATGCATTCATAACAAAGACCCTGAACACAGCAAAGTCCCCCGCTAGGTTGGAATCACTTGTGGGAGAAGCACTTGATTTGTCCAACCTTGACTGGTAATCAGTCAGCTGCTGTTGTAGCATGCCCATCATACCTGTCAGTGACTTGTGTAGTTCAGCATCCATGGTGTAAGATGATACTGAAATTCTTGACTGGCAACTGGGAGGAATAAACACTCTTAACTGGTAGGTGAACTTAATTATCTTGAATTAGCTGACATTAACTTATTGTAAAATAGTAAATAGAATTGAAATTGGATAAGAAACTTGCACTATATTAATTATTAATTGCAGAGCAAAACAATTTAGGTGTTATCACCACTACCCACTTTTTTTTTTTTTTTTTTTTTTTTTTTTTTTAAATTAATGTAAGCGTTTCAGATTAGAAGATTTACTTCAGAACTTTAACAAATGTAATGTTTAAAATTGAAAAAACTTTTACTTCAAATTTACTTAAAAAAATTTCCACCATAAAATAAATACCTGCGGGTGTGAAAAATAAAAATGGGGACCGTTAAAATTTGGAAAAATTACAATTTATGTTGATAAAAAAATTCAAATTTTGCCTTGTTCTTGTTTATGCCGAAATCTGTCTAAAATAACTAAAAAACACACAAAATAAGCCGGAAAGAACAAGTTGGCAGCAGAGGTCAGGAGAGCCAAATTCCTGGGTAGTTGTATTAATTTTGAGGGAAACTACCCCGCTAACGGGCACTCTTAAGACTATTTTACACAAATTGAATAATCTTATAATTATGACCTCCCGACTCCCGTCGGAAATCGCTTTCTCGCTACCCGAAACCACGATGTGGGCGCCACTGAAAAGCTGATTACTTTCAGGAAGAAGAGAGAAATGAGAAGAGGTGACGTTTAGAATTTAACAATAACAATTTATTTAAAAGAAAAAAAGAAAGAACTCGGGGTCGTAGTAATTTCGGGCAGCAAGTGCGGTCTCAGAAGGCCTTCGCGGGGTTCGACTTATCTTGGTGGTTCTTAAGGCTGATGCAGTCCGCGACGTAGCCGTGCCGTCCACAAATTCGGCTGGCACGGTGTTTTTGACCCGTAGGGTGGATGACTGCTCGTAGAACTCGAAGGGTGCGCCTTCACCTTCGTGGAATCCGAAGGGTGGATTGTCCCAATCCGTAGGGTAGATGGTTTCTTCGAACCCGTAGGGTGAATTTCTGGAACCCGTAGGGTGGACTTCTGGAACCCGTAGGGTGGACCCTGGAATGTTCCAGATGACGGGTTAGCTGGAACCCTTTTTTCCCGCCTATTCGCTAAGACAGCCGATCCCTGCCAACCATTGCAGGAATCGGGAGTCTTACATTGTCTGCTTACAGTACTAATTTTACAGATATGTTTTTTCACACCCCTGTAAACTACCCTCCTATAACAGGGTTGACCAACAGCCGTTAATTTTCACTGTTTTAAAATCTAGATTACATTATAAATAATTTAACTCACCCAATGATGGGGTACTTGACGTTTGCAGCTAAACAACTGTTCACTCAGGGAGAATTTCGCTCCCTATAAAAATTAGTATTTTATTTTTACTTAAATTTGAGTATATGCGTAATTTAATTTGAGTATATGCACATGCACAGACACCTTCGCGACGAGTATGATTTAAATTTATGAAAATGGTTTCTTGAACTTCGCGCGCTGTCCTATTTATAGCTTTGGACAGCGCCTCTGGCGGCAAGTCGCGTCCCTACGTCTGACGTCAATCTGGTTACGTCAGTGCTGTGTTGAAGTGACTAGTTGTCGGCAGATGGCGCTTTCATATATTAATCTAAATTTCAATTTTAATCATCTAATTTTAATTAATTTCTGCACACGTTGTTGCACAACGTTACATAGACTTGACTATACTTTATTAAAAAAACGGGTGGAATCGGGAACATAAATAATCGTCTTTAATGATAAGTTTTCTGATTGAAACGGAAACGGGTGGAAACGACACTCACCCTTCCTATTTATGATATTTCGGATTTTTGATAATCGGAGTTCGTATTTATAATACGGCGGATTTTTAATGATTCGGAATTAAATGGTTCGGTTTCTTGAAATTCGGCGTTCTGACAGTCGGAATTGTAAACATTCGGAATTTTAAAATTATGACTTTTAATAAAAAGGATTTATGAAACATTGATTTTTATTTTCGGGATTTCGAATTATTCGGACTTATGAAATTCGGAATTATGAAATTCGTGATTGTGACTTTCGGAATTAAGTTTTTCGTATTAATGTAGTGTACCCGATTTATTTATATCTCTCTTTGACAGATAACTACAATACGAATGCTATTTCTGAGAGCTGTGCTGCGTCAGGACATGGCCTGGTTTGACAAGGACGACGAAGTCAATTTGGCGTCAATGATGGCCGAGTAAGTCGTCACAGCTGATTTTACTAATATTATAAATGTGAAAGTTTGTGAGTGTGGATGGTTGTTACTCTTTCACGCACTAACAGCTGAACAGATCTAGCTAAAATTTGGCACAAGGATAGATTATAGTCTGAAATAACATTAGGCTAGTTTTTATCTCGGAAAATGTTCCCACGGGAAGCGAGAACGGGAACTAAGACACACGCGGGTGAAAATGCAGGCATCAGCTTGTTTAGAATAAATACCCAACAATACCTTTACCTACTTGCGGGCATCAGCTAGCAAGTACGTAAACGTATAGTTAGGGATTCATTCTAAACAAGCTGACGCCTGCAGTTTCGCTTTAAGATTTAGATTTTGTTCCAGTACCAGACTCCCATGAGAGTTATATTGGGATAAAAATGTGTGTTATTTAAGTGTGTCCATAATCTATCCTTCTGCTAAATTTCAGACAGAAATGTTCACTTATATTGGGATAAAAATGTGACTTCAATGCCTGGTCGCAGGCTTGGGGCTCGCAGGAAACCAGAGGCAGGGGGAGGATACTGGAGGACTGGGTCACTACACGTGGCCTAGTCATCCTGAACCGGGGGAATGTCGCAACCTGGACGCGGCGGGGGCTCAGCTCGGTCATAGACGTTTCGTTTGCGACCCCTGAGCTCGCCCGCCGTGTCCAGGGATGGCGTGTGGTGGAGGAGGAGGAGACGTCGTCAGATCACCGATATATTCGGTTTGACGTCTCCCCTCCACCTAACCTGTCGCCAGCAATCGCGAATCCCCCGGAACCGCGTTGGGCACTCCATCGCCTTGATCGGGAGGCTCTCTTGGAGGCGGCCATCGTGCAGGCCTGGATTCCGACAGCGGACAGGCCTGCCGATGTTGATACCGAGGTGGAGTGGTTCGGGAGAGCCATGTCGCACATCTGCGATGCGGCGATGCCCAGGGCTAGGCCCAGACCGGCGAAGAGACAGGTGTACTGGTGGACGCCGGAAATCGCGCAGTTGCGCGCGGAGTGCGTTACCGAGCGCCGACGGTACACCAGGTTCCGCCGGAGGCGTCGCCGCCCAGACGATGCGGCAGCCCGAGAGACGGAGCTCTACGATGGGTACAGGGAGGCCAAGAGGGCCCTCCAGACGGCCATCAAGCGGTCCAAAAAGCTGGGCCGCGATGAGCTGATGGAGACTCTAGAGCGGAACCCGTGGGGGCGCCCGTACCTTATGGTAAGGGGCAAATTACGCCCTAAGGCGCCCCCACTCACTCAGAGTCTCCAGCCGCAGCGGCTGGAGGAGGTCCTGGACTCCTTGTTCCCGTCGAGAGCGGAGGAACATATTTCTCCGCGCATGGCTCCGTCTCAGGCGCCCAACGCGGAAGGCAACGAGAACGACATGCCCGTAGTCACTGAGGGTGAGTTAGGGGCGGCTGTACTGCGGCTTATGGCTCCGTCTCAGGCGCCCAACGCGGAAGGCAACGAGAACGACATGCCCGTAGTCACTGAGGGTGAGTTAGGGGCGGCTGTACTGCGGCTTAAATCCCGCAGAAACACCGCCCCTGGACCCGACGGCATTCCAGGCCGAGCGTGGGTCCTGGCTCTCGAAGAGCTTGGGCCTCGACTAATTGGGCTCTTTAGCGCATGCCTCGTAGTTTCCCAAGGTCTGGAAGACAGGGAAACTGGTCTTGATTCGAAAGGCGGGGCGGCCGGCAAATTCCCCATCAGGGTACCGGCCGATCGTGTTGCTCGACGAGGTGTGCAAGCTCTTTGAGCGTGTTATTGCACAACGCATCGTCGGGCATCTCACACGCGTGGGGCCTGATCTGGCGGATAGCCAGTTTGGCTTCCGTCAGGGACGCTCCACCGTGGACGCGATCATGCGCATTAGAGGCCTGACGGAGGAAGCAGTCTCACAGGGTGAGGTGGTGGTGGCGGTGTCTCTCGACATCGCCAACGCATTCAACACCTTGCCCTGGAGCTGCGTCAGGGAGGCGCTTATCTATCATGGAGTGCCTCCCTACCTCCGTCGAATTGTCGGGTCTTATCTCTCCGAGAGAGACATAACTTACCCGAGCTGGCTAGGGCCGGGTCGGCGAGATGCGTCGTGCGGTGTTCCACAGGGATCGGTTTTAGGGCCGCTCCTGTGGAACATCGGTTACGGCTGGGTGCTGCGTGGTCCGTTGCTCAGAGGGGTCGGCGTAACGTGTTACGCCGACGACACCCTCGTTACGGCGCGGGGAGCAACGCACCGTGCCGCAGCACTTAAGGCCACGGCAGGGGTTTCTTAGGTCGTGGGTCGGATTCGGCGGCTGGGTCTCGAGGTCGCCCTTCACAAATCCGAGGCTCTGTGCTTCCACGGACCTCGGATGGGGCCACCTGCGGGATCCAGCCTACAGGTAGGGGGCGTCAGCATCGGCATCGAGCCCTCGATGAAGTATCTGGGGCTCGTACTCGATGGCCGGTGGAACTTCGGACATCACTTCCGAAGTTTGGTCCCAAAACTGAGGGGAGCATCGGCCGCACTCGCGCGGCTGATGCCCAACATCAGGGGACCCAACGCTCCCTACAGGAGACTGTACCTGGGGATCGTGCGAAGCATGGCCTTGTACGGGGCTCCCGTATGGGCGGAGACCCTGACGGCCAGCAATGAGGCTAGACTGCTGAGCCCGCAGAGAGTAATGGCCGTCAGGGTGATAAGAGGATACCGCACGATCTCCGGTGAGGCGGCATGTCTCCTAGCCGGGACCCCTCCATGGGACCTGGAAGCGAGAGCCCTTGCGTCACTGTTCAGATGGCGCAAGGAGGCGCTGGAGCGGGGCCAAAGGCCTGCATCTCGAGAAATCGAGGCCCAGCGGACCCTGCTCCACCAGGAAACCATGGAGACATGGAAGGTGCGACTTGAGCAACCAAAGGGGGGATTCGCCACAATCGCGGCCGTCAGACCGGTCATGGACGAGTGGCTCTCGAAGAGCTTGGGCCTCGACTAATTGGGCTCTTTAGCGCATGCCTCGTAGTTTCCCAAGGTCTGGAAGACAGGGAAACTGGTCTTGATTCGAAAGGCGGGGCGGCCGGCAAATTCCCCATCAGGGTACCGGCCGATCGTGTTGCTCGACGAGGTGTGCAAGCTCTTTGAGCGTGTTATTGCACAACGCATCGTCGGGCATCTCACACGCGTGGGGCCTGATCTGGCGGATAGCCAGTTTGGCTTCCGTCAGGGACGCTCCACCGTGGACGCGATCATGCGCATTAGAGGCCTGACGGAGGAAGCAGTCTCACAGGGTGAGGTGGTGGTGGCGGTGTCTCTCGACATCGCCAACGCATTCAACACCTTGCCCTGGAGCTGCGTCAGGGAGGCGCTTATCTATCATGGAGTGCCTCCCTACCTCCGTCGAATTGTCGGGTCTTATCTCTCCGAGAGAGACATAACTTACCCGAGCTGGCTAGGGCCGGGTCGGCGAGATGCGTCGTGCGGTGTTCCACAGGGATCGGTTTTAGGGCCGCTCCTGTGGAACATCGGTTACGGCTGGGTGCTGCGTGGTCCGTTGCTCAGAGGGGTCGGCGTAACGTGTTACGCCGACGACACCCTCGTTACGGCGCGGGGAGCAACGCACCGTGCCGCAGCACTTAAGGCCACGGCAGGGGTTTCTTAGGTCGTGGGTCGGATTCGGCGGCTGGGTCTCGAGGTCGCCCTTCACAAATCCGAGGCTCTGTGCTTCCACGGACCTCGGATGGGGCCACCTGCGGGATCCAGCCTACAGGTAGGGGGCGTCAGCATCGGCATCGAGCCCTCGATGAAGTATCTGGGGCTCGTACTCGATGGCCGGTGGAACTTCGGACATCACTTCCGAAGTTTGGTCCCAAAACTGAGGGGAGCATCGGCCGCACTCGCGCGGCTGATGCCCAACATCAGGGGACCCAACGCTCCCTACAGGAGACTGTACCTGGGGATCGTGCGAAGCATGGCCTTGTACGGGGCTCCCGTATGGGCGGAGACCCTGACGGCCAGCAATGAGGCTAGACTGCTGAGCCCGCAGAGAGTAATGGCCGTCAGGGTGATAAGAGGATACCGCACGATCTCCGGTGAGGCGGCATGTCTCCTAGCCGGGACCCCTCCATGGGACCTGGAAGCGAGAGCCCTTGCGTCACTGTTCAGATGGCGCAAGGAGGCGCTGGAGCGGGGCCAAAGGCCTGCATCTCGAGAAATCGAGGCCCAGCGGACCCTGCTCCACCAGGAAACCATGGAGACATGGAAGGTGCGACTTGAGCAACCAAAGGGGGGATTCGCCACAATCGCGGCCGTCAGACCGGTCATGGACGAGTGGCTGGAGAGAAGACACGGTGCTCTCTCCTACCGGTTGACACAGATGCTTGCCGGGCACGGTAGCTTCGGTAGGTATCTGTGGCGAAAACACCGGGAAACCACGGCCGAGTGTCAGCACTGCGAGGACCGCAGCGATGACACGGCGCTCCACACGCTGGTGGAGTGGCGGCGTGGCACAACAGCACCAGGTCCTCGTAGTGGGTCTGGGCGTGGACACTCTCTCGCTCGAGGCTATGGTGCGAGCCATGCTCTCCAGCGGGAGCAAGTGGGACTGCGCCGCCTCTTACTGCGAGCAGGTCATGCTCGCGAAGGAGGCGGCGGGCCGGGTGCCGGAGAGAACTCTCCCACCCGAGTTCCGCAGTCGGCGCCCTGGGCGCCGCCGACGTGTCTTCGCCGAGGACTATCGGCCGCCATGACCGGGGCTCTGAGGACGGTGAGAGGGCCGCTCACCGTCCTTACAGAAGCAGGCCCATGACGGCAGCTTGACGTGAGCAACTCACGCACGCCCCCCCCCCCCCTTAGAAGCAGGGTCACACCCGAAACCCCCCATAGACGCGGGATTGCACCCGAACCACCCCCTGGGCGAGGCCGCATTGGCGGCCGTAGGTCTGTTGGGAGTCACGGGACATCCTTCCTGAGGGCTTACCCGGGGCTCTCAACCATAGGCTGTTAGGCGTGGCGTGAGGTTTTTTAGTCGGTAAGAGTCCGGCATAACATCCTATGAGGATTTTCCCTCACGTTGAACAAAAAAAAAAAAAATAGGGGTAGGGTCTTCAAATAGGCTATATATTATCACGCTACATATCCTAGGGGATAAGCAGAAAGCAATCAAATTGGCATTATAACATAATTTTCACGCGTACGAAGTCGCGGGCAACAGCTAGTTCTTAAATAAACACGATTTTTTAAAAAAAGGCGCCCAGAGGAAAATTTTCACCATTTCGGAGATATTCCGTCTACTTCATTATTTTCCTAGAACAAGACAAATAATAGTTCTTTACTGGTCTTTACCTATATAATTGTCGTTCTACAGTACTGGCCATTTCAAATTAAAATAATTTTTGTTTGGCTAAGAATTCTAATAAGAAATTAATTTTATTTTAAAAACATGGAATTCATTTTCCAAAAGTAGTCATTTGTTTATTGATTAGTGTGACGTTTTCATCGCATTCCAATCTTTCTCGTCATCATCGATTCTTTAAAAATTCGAGTAATTATGGAATATGAGTATCGTCGTGGCAGCATCGCGGTAAAACGGCAACGTCAACGACGTTTATGGAGCTAACACTACAAACCAACGCACCACCCGTTATTGGTTTGCTCGCTTCTGTTCTGGAAATATCAACCTGAAAAATGAACCTTGCGGTCGTCCGAAGACTTTGGTCGAAAATGACGAATTAAAGGCAATTTTGGAAGCCGATGATACACAATCTACGGCTGAATTAGCAGTAGCTTTTCACGTTAGCGTCAAAACAATATTGGTCCATTTGCTTGACAAATGAGTGTCCCACAAACTCAATGTGCTTCACAGCTTCTATTGCATTTACTGAACAATTGTCTAAACTACGCCAAAAACGAAGTACACAAAAATATATGATGTACATTTCTATAAAAACTACCAACGAAAATTGGTTCCAACAACGAGATCTAGTTGGTAGTTTTTTTAATACGTCATAAACCGCAATTTTCGTCGAGAAAAATCAATACCACTGCGAACGTGCTAAAACATCAATCAAAGTCAATCAACACAAAGAACTTTTATATTCCCCTATTACCCGTGGTCCCACCGAAACGTCTCACTGGTGGGTCCACGGGGATTTTTTTTCCCCGTTATGTTACTTGCTGCTACGGAACGTTTTATGGGCGAGTCCAACGCGCAATTGGGCGGTTTTTTTTATGTCAAGTCTACTGAAAACTTTCTCTAGGATTGTTTTTAGTAACCATAACCGAGTGAACAGTGCTTCCAATAGACGACTCCGGGCAGACTGAACTGTCTGAATCGAATAACTGAAATACGCTTTAAAAGAAATCATTAAAGGCATTGCATAATATGTCTTCCCCCTTCAAAGCATTATCAATAATGCTTTCTCTGCATAGCACATTTTGTTTGGGTACCCTGATGATTTACGCCTTTTCTTAACGAACTTCCAAAATTCTTGTGTAGATTTTTTAAATTGGGTTTCGCAGTTTTCTATGAACTTAGAATAATATTCATTTTGGAGGTACTTAACCCTCTTTTGGAGCAGTGAAAATTCCAAGTAGTCACGCGGATTTTTATACAATTTACATTTCTTGTGTAGCTTGGACTTTTCTTTAAAAGCATTAATTAATGGAGCCGGGTACTATTTAGGGTAATTATGTCTACCAGCTAATTAAACCGAAGGAACATAGCGTTCGATCAACGAATTTAATTTCAAATATAGTTTGTCTACTATTAAATCAACGTCACAGTTACAAAAGCACAAATCAAAATTTTCGTTACTTAGCTCATCATTAATACTGTCGCAGTTAGCCTTAAAAAACTTCCTAACTACTCGTGTCTGGCAGGGAAGTGGCTTAAAACAGCAATCCTGCAAATATATTTCGAGAGAAATATGGGGTCTGTCTATAGGCACGCAAAACGAATCACTTTGTTTACAGTCTAATAAGTCGTTCGATATAACAAGGTCCAGTACGTTACCATAACAATTAGGAGTTCAATTAAATTGAGTCATACCCATATAATCTAGGGAGTCAACAAATTCATTTGCCGCAATACTCAAATCAGCATAATGGTGCAGAACCGACCTCGTGACCACCCTGCCTCCACTTGACAAAAGGCAAATTAAAATCTCCTATAACTAAAAACGTTTCATTGGGAGAAGTCGTATGCAACATCGAAAAATATCTCTTAACACATTCCGGGACAGACCGCTTTTCGACGATAGTCGCAGCTTGCCCATAATATATCTAGGAAGCACGTGATTTAGTGTCACAACACGCGACTTCGATCGTTCGTACGTGTCACAGTAAACTCTTGTCAAGTTATTTTCAACACACACATAGGTACATATAATGTACATGTACAATAAATAGTAATGTACGACACAATGATTCTGAGGTTCCTGAGTTTATAAATGGTCGCGGTTCTTCAAGAGGATCGTGAAGAGCCGGCAACTTGAGGACCACTGTCAGAAGTCTTAAGGACCGTGAGAGTGGCCCCCAATCGCTAGATGCGCCGCGGCTTTCCATCAGGCTGGCGACATCAATTTGGGGAGCTAAATATAAAAAAAAATGTGTTAAACCTTTCAGAAACATTTCCGTTTTAAAGGACGGAATGGGAGAGAAACTGGCCCAAATATCCAACTTGATGGGCATTAGTTGTTGTTGTATCGCCATCTCCTTCAGCGTGGGATGGGAGCTGACCCTCGCTTGTGTAGCGGTCATTCCACTGTCCCTGGCAGCCTCCGTCGCTGTATCCTATGTGAGTATATGCAACACACCCTTAATATCTTTTAAACATTCGCCTCAGATTATAGAATACCTAGAATTAAAGGCAGGTGATGGTTACCGAACAAGAAAGCGAAGCCAAAAAAAGGAAATACTTTATCCAAAAGTCACGGCAGGCAAGACGCGGCTCTGCTAAACTTACTTTTCACATGTCACTTCTAGGAGCAGTATTCACGGGTTATATACATATTAAAATACCAGAAATCAGAATGCCTATACTTAAAATGCATTAGCCCAAAATACCCGAAATCGAAATAACTTAATATTCGAAATACCTTAATCCAGTACACCTTACCGTACAATGTCCACTTTAAAATACATAAGTTTAATTATGTACATCATGTGTACAATTTAAAATACATAAGTTTAATTATGTAAAACCTCAGAAGAAAACACAGAGATATCATCACTCCTTCTTTATTTTTCACATAACAAATACAATTATTACAACTTATACACTACGTGGCACAAGGAAAAGGGCCACCGTCAACAATGCTCCCCAGTGCCCAATTACACTTTTACGTTTCTATCTAGCGACGTATACATATTAAAATACCAGAAATCAGAATGCCTATACTTAAAATGCATTAGCCCAAAATACCCGAAATCGAAATAACTTAATATTCGAAATACCTTAATCCAGTACACCTTACCGTACAATGTCCACTTTAAAATACATAAGTTTAATTATGTACATCATGTGTACAATTTAAAATACATAAGTTTAATTACGTAAAACCTCAGAAGAAAACAGAGATATCATCACTCCTTTATTTTTCACATAACAAATACAATTATTAAAACTTATACACCACGTGGCACAAGGAAAAGGGCCACCGTCAACAATGCTCCCCATTGCCCAATTACACTTTTACGTTTCTATCTAGCGACGTGTAGTTTACGACTGAGAGCCACAAAATGGCGTTGCTGCTTTTTATTGACAATCCCCACCAGTTGAATTCTCAAACTACCTTCATTGCCATATTGCAAAAATTCAGGCAAAAATCACGAAACCTTACACTCGACCATCCTGACGACGTGTATGTCCTCATACACGCATCTGGTGAAACCTTACACTCTGCCCGTCAAGATTAATGTTACAGAATACCCATTTAATGCAATAGCAAATCGATAAACAAATTTAACATTCAACTGAGCTGGTGATAACCTTCTAAATAAATTAGATCAATTTAACCAATCCAATGTAACTCAATATAATCTATCAATGACATAATTATAAAAAACATTTTTACCATGTTCTAGTTTTCCATGACTGTGTCGTGTTTGACACAATTTTACATAATTTCAGAAACTTTCATTTATTTGATACTTTATAATATCTAATACATTTACAAATTAGAACATCAGTAAGTCTGTAGTGAAAGATAACCCATCACGATTTAAATATTTTCTCTTCAAGAATTTCTATGTTCAACTAACTTCATCAATAAAGAAATGAACTTTCTCCACTTTCAATCGTCAAAAGTCACCGCCATCAATCTCAACAATAGGAAGTCCTTTCAAGTTTCGCTTACTAGTAGTGGCTTATACCTGAACAAGTCTTTTAACTTTCACTTGAATAGTAACCAACGGTATACCTGAATAATGGGAAATCTTTTAACTTTCGCTTAAACAATAACAAACTATCTGAACACCGGAAAATCTTATAGCTTTAGTTGGTACAATAACACACTGTATTTGAAAAATCTTTTAACTTTCGCTTAAACAATAAACTATCTGTCTGAACAATGGAAAACCTTTTGACTTTCATTTAAACAGTAACAATCTATATGAACAGTGGAAAATTCTTTAACTTTCGCTTAAACAATAACAAAGTATCTGAACGCTGGAAAACCTTAAAGCTTTAGTTAATACAATAACAAACTGTATTTGAACAGTTGCAAAACTTTTAACCTTCGCTTAAACAATAAACTATCTATCTGAACAATGGAAAACCTTTTGACTTTTGTTTAAACAATACCAAACTATTTATCTGAAGTTTAAACATTACCAAACTATTTATCTGAACAGTGGGAAATATTAACTTTTGATTAAACAATAAACTATCTAAACATTAGGAACTTACTTTCGTTTAAACAGTAACAAGCTATTAATTGAAATAATGGAAAACCATTTTGACATTAGCTTAAATAGTAACTAACTATGTATCTGAACAATGAATAATCTTTCAACTTACTCTTTTCATAGTAACCAGCAATCATTCTTAACAATGGAAAATCTTTCAACTTACTCTTTTCATAGTAACCAGCAATCATTCAACAATGGAAAATCTTTCAACTTCCTCTTTTATCGTAATCAGCAATCATTCTAAACAATGGGAAACCTTAAATTTTTGCCCTCCAAAATAGTAACCAGTTAACATTGGAAACTTGTGAATCTCGAATAAATAGTAACAAACTAGGTCTACTCGTGACTAAGCAATGGAAAATCCTTCAACTTTATTCAAATAGTACAGTCATGTGATTGTTTTTCTTTTCCAGACGGCACATACTTTTATTCAATAGGGTTTATAATATAATCATTATATCTTTTGATAACTAATTGTGCTGCTGAACCACTCGACATTATAACACATTAACACTATCACACATACTAAACATATAACTTTATAGTATCAATTTGTAGGTTATCTCAGAGGGTAGGTAACGCGGTAGACTTTTCAAACTTATTTATTGCTCAGCTCAGGTTCAGATAAATACATAGAACTCCTCAGGAACGACACGTATAGCTCAATACTTATAAACGCCAACATATAGACCTTCAAAACTTATAGAAGGCTCAAAACTTACAAATGCCAACATATAGACCTTCAGAACTTATAAAAGGCTCAAAACTTATAAACGCCAACATATAGACCTTCAGAACTTATAAAAGGCTCAAAACTTATAAACGCCAACATATAGACCTTCAGAACTTATAAAAGTCTCAAAACTTATAAACGCCAACATATAGACCTTCAAAACTTATAGAAGGCTCAAAACTTATAAATGCCAACATATAGACCTTCAAAACTTATAGAAGGCTCAAAACTTATAAACGCCAACATATAGACCTTCAAAACTTATAGAAGGCTCAAAACTTATAAACGCCAACATATAGACCTTCAAAACTTATAGAAGGCTCAAAACTTATAAACGCCAACATATAGACCTTCAGAACTTATAGAAGGCTCAAAACTTATAAACGCCAACATATAGACCTTCAAAACTTATAGAAGGCTCAAAACTTATAAACGCCAACATATAGACCTTCAAAACTTATAGAAGGCTCAAACTTATAAACGCCAACATATAGACCTTCAGAACTTATAGAAGGCTCAAAACTTATAAACGCCAACGTATAGACCTTCAAAACTTATAGAAGGCTCAAAACTTATAAACGCCAACTTATAGGCTTTCAAAACTTCATACGCACGCCGCTTGCATGCACGCTGCTCGTACGCACGCTGGTACTGCGCACGCCGCTGGTACACACGCTGCTGGTGACCCCTGACTGCGGACTCTGCAGCCGCTTGTGACCATGCGCGCCGGCGCTGCCCGTGCGCACGCTGTTCACAGCGCCCGCGCGAGCCGCTGTCAACCCGCGCTCTGCTTCTCCTCTACGCCGGCGATGGAGCACCCACGGCGGCCACAGCACAACCGCTCACGGAGACGGTTGCCGAGGCCTCGGCGCTCTCCAGTTCATTTTTCGGAACTCGTCACATGAAAATTAACAAAATTTAGAGTTGAAGTACAACGGTAGCCAGTTACTGTACATGTCTTCCGAAAAACATTATGGGGAATGGCATGGCAGTGGCCACACCATTTCCTGAACAGATTAATCCCGTCCATGAAATAAGTGACGGTGGCTCATACCTACATTTCATATCTATACCCAACATTTTGTATCACTCCTGGTCAACAAAACCCCCCCTCGGGCAACCATTTAACCATCCTGTAGCCGGTAACGTCCAACGACGTTACAACCCGAATCACTACTTAGTCTGATATCTTTTAACTAAATGAATTACATTATAATTTTCTAAGGAAATACGATCAGATCACATCAGTCATTTCAGGATTGCATTCTGGAGTCCATCCCAATCACGTTCGGTCAATAAAAATGTAACCCACAAATCATAATCTTGGCTCTTTGCTTGAAAAATTAGAAAACTCTAGTTGACCTGGTCAACCTCGTCTACATTAATAACGATCTAAATACCGACTGCAGCACCATCCGCCGGGCTGAGACTGATTCTAACCATCGAAGGCGCCACCCAACGTAAAGGTAGCAACACAGGTATCGATGAAGATTCCGTCGGTAGTTACATTTTAAAAATTCACTTTTACTTCCAACTTAACTGAAATTCAACAACTCTCACAAAATATTATGATCACACACACACAAACACTCATCACAGCCGAGTTAAGTTATTGCATCGAATTACCTCCTGATCGTTTGAACCTGAAAACGTTTAAGCGGACACAACCAAAACCACTTTCACATCAGTTTACAGGGTAACTAACTGACCTTTTCATATCCCCAACCTAAGATACGTAGGTAGATATATATTCTCTTAACCAAAACCATTAACCGAACCATAGATCCAGACCTGCGGATCTCTAAACCTTTTACAAAACTATACGTTTTATTAAAACGCTGACTTGAATGCACCCGTCCTAGAACACTCTTGCAAGATCATTCTAATTCTAACTATGTATTTTCGATTAAATACGATTATCAAACTTATAAAAACTTAGTTCTTGGTTAACATCTGTAACCGAGATATTGAAAAACTTCACTTACTTTTTAAACAATTCAAAAAGAAATCAAGGGCCTAAATGGCCAGGTATAATATCGAAACCACTAAAAAAAACTTATGGTAAGGTGATCTGCTTATCACATAGATATAAATAACCTCTAATACAGCTTCCAATGTTTGTTGCGCTTTCCCTTATAAGCATTCATACCAATTAGGAACCCTTCTTATATATTGCAAATCTTTCCAAACCACCACTACCTGCAGTATTCCAATAGGTGTGACAAAGTCATCATATTTAGTGCAACTAGAAAAATCTCATAAGGATGGATGCCTACTCTTATTAATCACAATATCATTAATAGACGTATTTGTTAGCCTCTCAAAGCAGTACCCAAGTGTTTTCACACTCATCCTCGACACTAGGCACTTGATATTCGTAGACCTAGTCTTAAACCGAGTACCTAGGTACTAACGCGACCAGCGCATTGCAATGAGATAATGTTAATTGCGAAATCCATTGTAGAACCTAACTTTTGCACGAAACACCAAATAAGTAGGTACACCTACACGAAACTCCATCCATGAACCAATTAACGATCTAAATATTCACAATAAAATGACTTGATAATGTATTCAATTTCAAATACCGAATCTACACAAACACAGTGTACCTAACCACTAAACTTGCAAGATTTCTTTTCTACCCACTTATTCCACTTTTCTTTTATTAACAGAATCGCAACACCTTTTTTTTATTTTATTTTAAAAACTACTAGCATAAAACAACAAGGTACAAAACGCAAACTCATGTATCTACCGTTTACTTCCTTTTTCAAACCTACCCTCGCCTACGCGCACTCGCTTACAAACCAGTATCGAAATAACTTTGATCTCATGTCCATGAAATCTGTGCTACCATGTAGTTAAAACCTAACCGTCCATTTTCCCATCACTTAGCAAAACTCAGCATACTGTTAGATGAAAAGTACTAATTGAATTAACCATCAATATCTATCGCCTTACTAAACCTTAACCAGCATTATCTATCCTTCATTATTAAATCTTAACCAGCAATATCCATCCTTCTTATCAAACCCATGTTATGGCAAGGCAGATACATAGTTTATCCTACTAACCAAAGTAACCATTTCATACAAAATTATGCGTGTACTTACATGGCGTGGATCACAGTGCCACTTCTGAGATGTAAAACCTCAGAAGAAAACACAGAGATATCATCACTCCTTCTTTATTTTTCACATAACAAATACAATTATTAAAACTTATACACCACGTGGCACAAGGAAGAACATTGCAACAGCGTCTGGGGCTTGCGACCCATACAGCAGGTTAGGGTGGCCACCTTACTATGCATAAACGATCACCTTCCACCGTCAACATTGCTCCCCATTGCCCAATTACACTTTTACGTTTCTATCTAGCGACGTGTAGTTTACGACTGAGAGCCACAAAATGGCGTTGCTGCTTTTTATTGACAATCCCCACCAGTTGAATTCTCAAACTACCTTCATTGCCATATTGCAAAAATTCAGGCAAAAATCACGAAACCTTACAATTATTATATCATAATTAAAAATTACTAAACCAAAAATAGAATACAATATGTCACTGTCATAACTGCGTAAATGTAACACATAGGTAATTATATTTTATGTGTTACATTTTGCGCACAACAGGTTAAAATGTATACAATATATTGTTACAATAATAATATTATTAAGGGCATAGGCAGGGCACCTGTGGGCGTCTATGGTCACAGTTCCAACCTAACCTAACCATAATTATGCGCATAGAGAGCTTGTGGCATTTGCACAACTGCACGTTCGATCTTATGACTGTCGCACATTTGTCTTTTCGTTTAAATGGCCCATCGACTAAATGTCTTTTCGTTCATATGACACTTCGATTATCTGGCCTCGCACAAATGGCTTTCCGAGGTCCCGAGGAAAGGAGTAGTATCCTTCCGAGGGCATACCCGGGGCTCCCAACTGTAGGCTGTTAGTAAGAATACCTGTGGTTTTTAGTCGGTAGGAGTCTGGCATATTAACCATACCTATAGGATTTACCTTACATTAAAAAAAGTATTTTGTGTTTGAATATTTTAGGATTAAGTATTTAGTAAATTTATTTTTTGGGTTTCGGTTATTCGACCGTAAGGCATTTTAAATTATTTAAACATACTTGACTTTGAATATTGATATTTCAATTTCGGGTATTTTGGGCTCATGCATTTTAAGTAAAGGCATTATGATTTCTGGTATTTTGATGGTATACTGTATTCACGTTTGATGTTAGTATTTGCTTACAGGACCCCAATTTCTTGTTCGGTAAGCGTCATCTGCCCTTGACATCTATAATGTGAGATATATTCGCGTTGCGTGACATAAATAAACGTTAAAACAGGAACCTATTAACGCGTTCATGCATATTTAGGTACTTTAACAGAAATTTGACGTTTTGATAAATATGCAAGAATGAGTGAAGAAGCCATTGAAATCAAAAATATTCAAATTGCAATAGAGATGACGCGGACGGTTACAATTTATCTGCGACGTGGAATACAGTGATTAATATCACGCAACCTCACTTTTTGCACCATGCATCGACTTATAGGGATAATAAATCAGTAGGTACAAGACAGTGTACCGGAGCATGGACGAATAACGTGAGGGCAGATTCAGATGATACTACCGCGCAATCAAAATGACACCGCCTCTTCAGTCTATTTGTGACCACGGTTGGTGCAACCCAATCGAAACGTTTAGTTACAACTCAGGCGCATATTATGCAAGATCGCGCGAATATCTTTGTTTATACCTCACTACTTGCTCTCAATCTTGTACACCTTTAAAAAGAAATCGATATTTTTAATAAACTTTTCCCTGATAGAGGTTACCCCACCACGCCAAGTAGGCTGCACCAAGCTTCGAGCAGATCAACTCAGCAAAATCACCCCATTTCACACTCAATTTATACATATTATACAGGGTGAATTTTTGAAAAGGGATTGGATGGCCAAATCTGAAACTATAAGGAATAGCGAAAAATGCTCAAAGGAGTCACGAGCCCGATTTTGATGAAACTTAAAACCTCATCATTAGATTTTTGAAAAACCTATAATCCTAGCTGGGAATCGAACCAATTGATTTTGAAAAAATAAACACACCCTATATTATTACACCATACGATAGTGTCGCTGTTAAGGATCAAATTCTGCGAGGTAATGATTTACGGCAAATTTCAGAAAAAATTGGAATTTTAATAAAATTAATATTTCATGTAGGTAACTAAATTTTGTATCATAAATTCTTTCGTTCGAAATCCCGGAAAGGATCGTAACTATTCCGTGTTTTAAATTATGTACAATATGATTCTGGTAGGCTGGTGAAATTTGAAAGTAGAACATAATCTCAATTTTAATTTCAGCCAGCGAAATCCACGGATCCACGGATCTTACCCCCTTAGATTACTTTCTCTGGGGGTATGTCGAAACAAAATTTACGAAGTCACGTATGATGCAGTAGATGACTTGAAACGTTCTTTGGAGAATATTCTAAATGGAATCAATAAGATTGTAATATTGAATGCAGTAAGAGGTCTCGAATCCAGCTATGTATTGAAAACAATGGCCTACATTTTGAACAATTAATGAGTTAACGTAAGAGAAATAAAATGTATTTTGTTAAAGATGAGCTATTTCCTTTAGTTTTACGTATGTCATTACTTCCCAGAATAAGATCCATAATAGCAACACTATCGTATGGTGTAATAATATAGGGTGTTGTTATTTTTTCAGAATCAACGGGTTCCATTCCCGGGTAGGATTATTGGTTTTTCAAAAATCTAATGATGAGGTTTTAAGTTTTATCAAAATCGGGCTCGTGACTACTTTGAGCATTTCTCGCTATTCCTTATAGTTTCAGAGATGGCCATCCAATCCCTTTTGAAAAATTCACCCTGTATAATAGATATATACAGGGTGAATTTTTAAAAAGGGCTTGGATGGCCACATCCGAAACTATAAGGAATAGCTAAAAATGCTCAAAGGAGTCACGAGCCCGATTTTGATAAAACTTAAAACCTCATCTTTAGATTTTTGAAAAACCAATATTCCTAGCTGGGAGTCGAACCCAATTATTTTGAAAAAAAAAACACATCCTTTATTATTACACCATACGATAGTGTCGCTCATAAGGATTAAATTTTGCGAAGTAATGGTATACGGCAAATTTAAGGAAAGTTTGGAATTTTTATAGAATTCATATTTCATGGACCTAAATTTTGTATCATAATTTGTTTCGTTCGAAATCTCAGAATAGATCGTAACTATTTCGTGTTTTAAATCATGCTCAGAATGATTCTTTGGAGAATTTTCTAAACGGAACCAATAATATTGAATGCAGTACGATCCTTGAGGTCTCGAATCCAGCTATGCATTGAAAACAATGGTCTATATTTTAAACAAAATCAGTTAACGTAAGCAAAATAAAATGCATTTTGTTAAAGATGAGCCCTTTCCTTTAGTTTGCCGTATATCATTACTTCCCAGAATAAGCTCCTTAATAGCAACACTATGGTATGGTGTAATAATATAGGGTGTGTTTCTTTTTTCATAATCAATGAGTTCGATTCCTGGCTAGGATTATTGGTTTTTCAAAAATCTAATGATGAGGTTTTAAGTTTCATCAAAATCGGGCTCGTGACTCCTTTGAGCATTTTTCGCTAGTCCTTATAGTTTCGGATTTGGCCATCCAATCCCTTTTGAAAAATTCACCCTGTATACTTAATTCATTTTAGTTTCAAGCTAAGTCGGCTGCTCGTGAAATGGAATCATACAGCAAGGCAGGCAAACACGCTGAAGAAACATTAAAATCTGTAAAAACAGTCGTAGCCTTTGGCGGCGAGTCTATAGAAGTGAGCAGGTAACAACCACTAACAACTGTCTGGACTTTGTCAGTCGAAACGCAAATATTGGTAACGTTTCAAATAATATCTGTGTCATCAATCAATCAAATCACCATGGCAGTTCACTGCTGGACGTTGGCCTCTCCCAAGTTACGCAACAACGTCGGTCCGGTGCCCTCCAGCCCTCCTGATCCATTACCCGCCTGTGGCCCTTGTCAGGTCGTCGGCCCATCCTACTATACGTTTTCCGAGTCGCGGTTTTCACTCTAGAACTTGTTATCTCCATCGACAGTCAGTTCTTCTGCAGATTTGGCCGTGCTTATTCTGCTAGGTAAGTCGACCACTGCAGTTCTCTGCCGGAAAACCTCATTTCGGAGTTTATCACTCAAAGCTGTTCCAATAATGGTGTCTGTGCTATAATGCATAAGAGATAATAATTATGTCCCTGGTCTCACCACCACCTGCACATAGTTACTCCAACGATAGGGCATATTGTTCAATGCCTACCTACGATGCTGACCTGTTTTCTATACTAATAATAATATTATAAAGAGAAAACTTGATTGTTTGTTTATTTGTTTGCTATAGGAAACTACAAACCCGATTTTTATATTATGATCAGACAAATCTTTTACCATTGGAAAGCTGATCCCCGGCTGACATACGAGTAGATTATTATAGATAATAATATATATTATTAACGTGTTCTCACGGAAATGGAAGATACGTGGGTGAAACCCCGTGACGTCGACGAATAAATTAATATTAAAATTCTATTACAATATAAAAAAAATCATAAGGAAAGAACCGGCTTCAAAGTAAAAACTAATAACTCTGAAATAAATCAATACGTAATTTATTTATCAGGCATTAATAAATATAATATTGAAGTTGGTGCTAACCACTTCATCAAAAGTTATGAGGTAACATGTATAAAAAAAACCTCCTATTTTTAAGTCGGTTAAAAATTGGAGCAGCTAAAACGTTAAAATAGTGCTAATTTTTAAATTTCACATTCAAGAACTTGGTTATTGTCAAAAGTGGGGATATTTAATTTGCCTTTCTTGGGGATAGATAGTTATTCAATGCTCAATCGCTAGTGCCAAATTCCACGCCCTCAACTACCCCTATCGAAATAAAAAAGAATACGAAATATCAAAATTTCAGGTACCGACATTTGTTAGAACCTGCGGGCAAGTACTGTCGCATGCGCGGCGTAGTCAATGGGATCGGCGCAGGATTTAACTGGATGTTGTTGTACTTTGTGGCTGCCATTGCGGTGTTTTATGGCACTCGATTGGTCGTCCGAGATATGACCAAGCTTGCAACAGAACCGAAGTATGTTTTTGGAATCCTCTACACTGTAAGTACCTATATTGTCAAGTTTTTCCGTTGACGCCATTTTTATAACAAAATTTCCATACAGTGATTAACATTATAAATGAATGTGTTTATAATACATACACACGATCTCTCTTATAGCGGCAACAAAAATTCATCCTCGTTAAAATTTCAACTGTTTAGCTATCACGGTTCATGAGATACAGCCTGGTGACACACAGACAGACAAATAGACTGACGGCAGAATCTCAGTAATGAGATCCTGTTTTCAAAGTTCTTTTCGGGTATTTATTCCTAAAAATACACATTTTAAAATGCCAACGTTTATTGTCCTGATAGATATATATCTATCAGATTGATTATAGATCTTCCGTATGGAAGATCTACAAAAGGGCAACATCCAACGTCAAATTTTCAAAATGAAATAAAAAATGTAGATTATATTTCCCAAAACTCAGGAACGTTCTTGTTTCAGGTGTTAGTGAATTTATATTTAGCTACGCAAATAATATCCATGTATATACCGTACTCAGAAGCATTTGCTGCAGCCCGCGGTGCCGCGGCGCGCATATTTCAACTAATTATCCGAATACCAAAAATAGACAGCTTTGACAAGAAAGGTATTTCACCACACAGGATTTCTGGAGAAATTACTTTAGAAGACGTCAACTTCAGCTATCCTTCACGTCCAGATGTCAAGGTAGTGCAAGTACAAACCCTGTATTACAACTAAACCAACGAACCTATATACATTATATCGTCAAATATAATGTCCTTGTAGACACTGAGAGCAAAACAAGTCCTACTGAGTGCTCTAGGCCTGGTATTCGAACACTTGCTACCAACTGGAGACCACCTAAACCCACTCAGATCCACTCTGCCTTCTGTGCATGTGTGAGTGTTTCCCGCTTTAGCGCCGGTGCTCGCCGCTGGTCGCTCGTATTGTAAAATAAGGGGTAATAACAAGAGTAGCAGTGTAGTCTGATAGAACTATATTCGTGGTTAATACTTTACAAGCTAGTGACACATAAAAAACATAGACAAGGCCGTAACTACGCTTATTTAAATTGGTGACAGACATGTATAAAAGATTATTCACACATGCCAGTGCATCTATAATATGCGACCTCCAATACGCCCCCTTAATCTATTTCACATGCATAGAAAATTATCTATTACTTAAAACATATAGAAAACATAAAACATCAAAACATAAAACATCAAAACATCTAACTACGCATCCACCCCCTTAATAGAATAATTTGACAGGGATAAATCCATTAAAAATTCTCTAAGCTTCGGGCTGTGAACACTTTTAGTTAAGATGTCTGCTATCATCTTATCAGTTGACATGTACTTTATTTCAACTTTTTTAGCCAGTACACACTCACGAATAAAATGATACTTGATATCTATATGCTTTGTTCTATTATGCATCATTTTGTTAGCTGCAATTTTATGCGCCGACTGATTGTCATTATAAATTACTACCGCTTTACTATCCACAGCTGTCAAACTGTTCAGTAAACTACATAAATAAAGAGCTTCCTTCGAAGCTTGACTCAATCCTACGTACTCTGCCTCTGTGGAGGACAAGGATACCGTCGCTTGCTTCCTACTCTCCCATGATAATATATTTTTACCTAATTTGAAAATTAATCCTGTGAAAGATTTAGGCGCGGCTAGGCATGTTTTAGGCATGAGGCTGAGAAGAGAGAAAGATGTTAGGGCCCATAACCTACTGTAAAATAAGGGGTAATAACAAGAGTAGCAGTGTAGTCTGATAGAACTATATTCGTGGTTAATACTTTACAAGCTAGTGTCACATAAAAAACATAGACAAGGCCGTAACTACGCTTATTTAAATTGGTGACAGACATGTATAAAAGATTATTCACACATGCCAGTGCATCTATAATATGCGACCTCCAATAGCTCGTCGTGCTCCGACTAACTCAAAAACTTAGAAGTGATAATGGTTTCCAGTTTGTCCTGGACTAACTAAGTGAATGGTTAGCAGAAAGCTCTGTGGTTATCCAACATACTCTTCTAGTCGACTTCCTCTATCCAAAATCATGTAGATTCCATTAACGACTGAAGGGACTGTTCTCATTTGCACTCTCTCCATGTCATCCATACTAATATTATAAAGCTGAAGAGTTTGTTTGTTTGTTTGTTTGTTTGTTTGAACGCTAGGATCTCAGGAACTACTGGTTGGATTTCAAAAATTCTTCTACAGTTTGATAGTCCATTTATCGAGGATGGCTATAGGCTATATAACATCACGCTAAAATGAATAGGAGCTGAGCAGGAATCAAGAATGTTTTGAAAACGGGGAATATTTTTTACCGTCTGAGAGCTTCCGAGGCGTACGCTGGGTAAATGGTTACAGTTAGGTAAAAATTGTGTATTACAAAATTGTTTCTCTCAAAAAGTTCTAAAAAAAAGTCCGCGGCAGCGTATATCTATCTTTTAAGGTTCGCTCACAATAACCTAATTTGTCTATCTCTTAAGGTTCGCTCACGATATAATGAAACTGAAGAGTTTGTTTGTGCTAGGATCTCAGGAACTACTGGTTGCATTTCAAAAATTATTTTACAGTTTCATAGTCCATTTATTGAGGCTGGCTGATGGCAATATAACATCACGCTAAGATGAATAGGAACGGAGCAGCCATAAATAATGTTTCGAGAACGGGGATTATTTCTTTCTTTTGAGAGCTTCCATTGCGTACGCTGCATATATAGTTAAAGTTACGTAAAAATTGTGTATTATAAAATTGTTTCTCTTAAAAAGTTATAAAAAAAGTCCTTAACAGTATATGCCTATCTTTTAAGGTTCACTTACAATAACCCTCTTATTAAGTTTTAAAGTATGAGCGACGCGACGGGAGTAAACTTGGTCTACAGTGGCAGCCAGTCATCTGAACGATAAAAATCGGCCAAGTGCGAGTCGGACTCGCACACGATAAGTTTCATACTGAAAAACGGATGGGCGGAAGTAAAAGCGACGAGAAACATTATACTACTTTAACACTTCTTTCCTTCTCACTCTCATGTGACGCAAACGAAGATATATGCGGTTCAGCTCTAATGAATATAAGCGACGCGACGCGACGGGAATAAGGGCGACGGGGGTAAATGCAACGGAAAACATTATAATACTCGAAATATAAATACCATACCTCTCTCTTTCTCACTCTCATGTGACGCAAACGAAGTTGCGCGGGTCAGCTAGTACCACATACATAGTTAATTTCATAGTCGCTTCATGTCATCGAGGCTTTAACTGAGTTCATGGATTTATAGGTATGGTTTTACAATTACCACCTGCACATCGTTATTTCATGACAATATATTATTATATTGTTGGTTTTGCATCTTGATGTATGTATGTATGTAGAGTATAATATGGTTCGTTACGTATATTATGCGGTTACAATTTATTTGACATTACAATTATTGGTAACCGCGTATAATCTAATTAACGATTAGATATACGAGGTTTATTATAACAATTTAAGCTTATGATCCGAGGAAGGTTCTAGGATACTTTTGATCCCGATGTATTGTGCGGTTCCTGTGGGAGAGGGGATGAAAGAGAAATGGTTTTTTAGTTATAATTTCTCAACGCGTGGTCCGATTTCAAATATTATTTTTTTAGTGTTAGAAAGGAAGTACAGGGTTGTTCCACACAAGGTTCAATACTGAGGATTTGTTAGTTCAGAAATAAGACACATTTTAACTTTCGCTATACCCAAAATCTAAGGTTCCATTGAATGTAAGGGTCATATTAAACTGGCGTGTTTGCTTAGTCATAAAAGACCGTGAAGACTATGGGTATTGTAAAACAATTCAGTCCACGCCGAAGGCACAGCTAGTTTTCAAATAAAGACTTAGGTACAATAAATGATGACACAAAGCAATTTGAGACGGGCATTCGCCTTAATTTTTAAAAATTTCTCAACAAAGGCAAAATAATGTCATTGGTACAACATACAGTTCTTTCATACAGATTTTGAAAAACTTTTCAATTCACATCAAACCTGGAGAGTGCGTAGCGATTATCGGATCATCTGGGTGCGGCAAGACATCTATACTTCAGTTGCTACAAAGACTATATGACCCAACGTCAGGATCTGTGAAGCTCGACGGACAAGATTTGAGAACTCTAAACTTAAAGTGGCTCCGATCAAAATTTGGTGGGTATTGGTTTTAAAACCGTTAATATTCATCAAATTTGACTGAATTTTACGCATAGCATCTCAATTCACGGTCATGTGTAAAACTAAAAGAAATGTAGGGGGATCCATTAGCTCTTTTGTCATGCAAAAATGCAAAGAGTCCCGCAAGTGACTTTAATGATAAGTCAATTTGAGGCTAGTGCGCCTGCTGACTGACTAAAAAATTCTGGCAGAGAGTCTCAGATATTTAATAGCTTCATATTCGTATAATACTGTGGTAATAGGTAAGGCAGAGAGCTACTGGAGCAGAATTGAATATAGTACGAAAGTGACATTAATTTCCATAATTTCAGGTGTAGTAGCTCAAGAGCCTGTATTATTCAAAGGAACGATCTATGAAAACATTGCTATTGGTTGTCAAAAAGCAACGCTGGAAAAAGTCCAAGCCGTGGCGTGCATGGCCAACGCACATGAATTCATTCAAGCGCTATCAATGGTTTGTACACTGCCTTATTATTTTGTTCTGATTCTCAGTTCCCCCAGATTCCAATTCCCAGTTCCCATTTCCAGTTCTCAATGATAGTGTCTATTCCCAGCTCTCAAATACCGAGTTCTAGTTAGTACATATATACAGGGTGGAATTTAAAGACGGTAGCTGTAGGGAAAGTACCCTTAATATTGATAATGGCAAGTTTTGCTGAAAGGAAACATTCCTTTATTTTCAAAAGTAAGTAAAACTGCATTTAAAGATTTTTGAAAAATCACCTGCTTGAGCCGGGAATCGAACCTGGACGATGTGAAAAAAAAACATCCTGTATATTATGATACCAACCGAAAGAGTCTTTAATAAGAAACACATTTCTTTAATCCAACATAGTATCTTAAATTAAAGGAAGACCAAGTAAAATATGTTTTATTGTTAAGCTTACTCACTATCTATTCTGAAGAAAATAAAAAACAGTCTAATTGAGAATCTTCTCCTTTTTTTTGAAGTAGGTTAATAAATGTTCTAGTTTCTGTAAATGCGAATATTCGTTCTCGTCACATAACCAAGCAATTAAAAATAAAGTAGGAGGTTCTCAGACTGTTTTTTTTTTCAAATAGTGAGTAAGCTATACAATAAAAACATATTTTACTTGGTCTTCCTTTAATTTAAGATACTATGTTGTTTTAGAGAAATTGCTCCTTATTAAAGACTCTTTCGTTTGGTATCGTAAAATATAGGATGTTTTTTTTTCACATCTGCCAGGTTCGATTCCCGGCTCAAGCAGGTGATTTTTCAAAAATCATTAAATGCAGTTATACTTACTTCTGAAAATAAAGGAATGGTTCCTTTCAGCATAACTTGCCATCATCAATAATGAGGGTATTTTCCCTCCAGCTACCGTCTTTAAATTCCACCCTGTATAAATAGCCGAGGTTTACGACTATACATATTATTCTTCACATCAAAAGACTAAAAGAGGTCGGCCATCCTGGGTGAGCCGCGCCGCGCCGGCGCCGTACTGACATAACGAACTAAAATCGAATCTCTCAGTTTTTGATTACGTACTTTGAAAACCATAAATTTTATTATTATTTACGTATAAATGTATATATTTTTGATTTAAAAGAAGTTATTACTTACCTAACTAACGGTTACATCAAAAGATTTACATGTTATAAAAAAAATTAACAATATTAATTTTCTAAACCTAGTCTGCAACCTTGGATTATTTAGTAACTGCAACCCTGTTCGAAATTCAAGCAGTCAATAGACCTGTTTAAGTATCTATGAAATGCAATAAAAAATGTCTCACCTGGTTATCACATGGGGTTTAATCATAGCGAAAAATCCTATATCTATGGGTTTAATATAAATATTTTTAAACAAGATACGTATATTTACCGAGGACTATCGGCCACCATGACCGGGGGCCTGAGGACGGTGAGAGGGCGGCTCACCGTCCTTACATAAGCAGGCCCATGACGGCAGCGTGACGTGAGCAACTCACGCACGCCCCCCTTAGAAACGGGATCACACCCGAAACCCCCCAAAGACGCGGGATAGCACCCGAACCACCCCTCGGGCGAGGCCGCAGTGGGGGCCGTAGGCCTGTTGTGAGTCCCGGGACATCCTTCCGAGGGCTTACCCGGGGCTCCCAACCACAGGCTGTCAGGCGTTACGTGAGGTTTTTTTAGTCGGTAAGAGTCCGGCATAACATCCTCTAAGGATTTTCCCTCACGTAAAAAAAAAAAGATACGTATATTTAATGAGATGTTATTTCTAAGTTACAACTTGTAGTTGGAAATAAGGGAGGTGACTAGACCCATTATCAAAACCTGTCTCGATAATTATGCGCATAATTTTAAGATCAAATGTCACGCTGAGGTAATAGGCTTATTGGCCATATATCATGAAAATCAAGGTCAATAAAAATGTGTAGTAGGTATAAACTCAGAAAAACAAGTACTTACATACATATAAAAAAACCAGTGAAGTGTGTGTCTGGCCACGCAAGGATCAGAGTTCAGTAGACACCCATACAGACACGTGGATTTGGAATTTAGTTCTGTAATTATTTCCTTACTCTTGTATAGTGTTTTGCAAGAAGTAATATAGGTATTACTTGTAAGATACAATATGTTTTCTTTTTAAAATATAAAAGATTTTATATATTAATTATAGACATTGACTTGGTATTAGATGAATCTCACTTCCATTTACAGAAGATCTGAGTTGCGGCTTGAGATTCTTACAAGTTTTGTTGTTGATGGTTTCTCATTTCTTTTTGTGAATAATCCAACACTTATGTTTTTTTGTTCTTCTTGAATAACAACAAAGAATTTTCTAAACATTTTTTTTAATGTTAAAAACTGCTATTATTTATACATACCTACATACATACACTCGAGAGCAATGAATCCGGGTCACTTAAAGAATGTTAAAAATCTCGGAAACTAAAAATGATAGGTTAATGCAATAAATTGTATTTAATAGACAATGTAATACTCCTTAAATGAAAGTAAAAAAAATATGAGTCACCATACATTTTATTAACACAAAATTACATAAAGAAAAAACTGCCGATCTCTCCTTAAAACAAAAATAGGAAACATGAAATTTTTGAACTTTATTACGATTTTCTTGAATTTTAATACTTCGTATTGCCTCCTCGTGCTTCCATTACTGCGTTTACGCGGTTTGGCATGCTGTACACCAAGTTCCTTATACGATTTTGGGGAATATTCTCCCATTCCTCTGTGAGAGCAATTTTGAGCTCACGAAGCGTGATTGGGGGAGGGTTTCGTTGTTTTACGCATCTGCCTAGCTCGTCCCAAGCATGCTCGATCGGGTTGATATCCGGGCTGCGCGCTGGCCACTCCATACGAGTAATGTTCATCTCTTGAAGGTAGTCATTCACAATCCTACCTGTATGAGGTCGGGCATTGTCATGCATAAATATAGCATCCTCACCTAAATTGACCATAAATGGACCAACGTGATCATTGAGGATTTCTTCCGCATATCTTACGCTAGTTAAAGAGCCGTTTTCTATGATCACCAGCTCTGTGCGACTTTCAGAAGAAATTCCGGCCCGCACAAGTACAGACCAACCACCGTAGGCTACTTTTTCTTCGATGCATGCTTGCTTGAATCTTTCCCCTGGTCTTCGATACACTCTGTGTCTTCCATCGTGCTTGTAGAGCATAAATTTTGATTCGTCGGAGAACATAACTTTTGACCAATCTTCAATACTCCAATTTACGTGGCTCTGGGCATACCTTAGTCTCGAAATACGATGCCCACGCTCCAGTTTAGGGCCGTTTGCAGGTCTAAGGGGTTTTAAGTTAGATTCAGCAAGCCGACGTCTTACTGTCCATGCACTTGGGTTACTTCCTCCGAGGCGTCGAAACTGATTGGTGAGTTCAGTTCCTGTGAGAAAGCGATTTCGAAGCATGGTGTTCACCAAGAATCGGTCTTCTCGTGCTGTGGTACACCTGGTTCTGCCCGTTCCTGGTCTGCGTAGGTTAGAACCAGTTTCTTCGTAACGTCGGAGAACTCTTTGTACTGTTGACAGCGACACACCGACAGTCCTGGCTGTATCGCGCTGACTCCGGCCGGTTTCCAGCATTGTAAGTATTCTGGTGCATTCTTCAGGCGTAAGCGACATAATTTCAGCTTGATTAATGAATATAGAGCACTATCAACATGGTTTATGTACCCACATAAATGACAGATTACAAACAAAAGCAACACCAAATGCTGTAATTTCGTAGTTCCATCTTCGAAAGTGGCCCTTTTTCAAATTTGATTTTTTTATGATATAACTTTACAATAACTAAGAAGTTTTAATACCTTCATTTAAGGAGTATTACATTGTCTATTAAATACAATTTATTGCATTAACCTAGCATTTTTAGTTTCCGAGATTTTTAGGATTCTTTAAGTGACCCGGATTCATTGCTCTCGAGTATTACGTTCACGCCTTTGCCCCCCAAGGGAGGGCAGAGGCATTCTATATGCCCACATTTTTCACTATTAGGTTTTGACCCGTATTGCCGTGTTGAAATGGACAGGCCTTCAAGTTGGTTTAAGGACTGCAATTTTACTGTCAAATTTGACCAACGGATTTATGTGCTGTTTCACGGTATGCGTCTTGCATGGAATGCGAGAAGATGCAAATTCGAATTCTGCTCGAAACCTCTTTCCATATTTAAAATTTGAATTTAAGCTTTTCAAAAATAATCTTAATTTAGAGTTATAATTTTTAGTCTTATACAATTTTTAGTTTGTGGGTCAAAAAATACTGCACCAGAATTGTCGTTAACCAACAAGTCGTACTCAATAACCTTTGTGCTACGTTTATTGACGACAACTATTCTCATAATATTTACCACATTTTTACAGACTTGGGGCCTTACTCTGCAAATTAATTTCAATCTCAATTTAAGCGTAATTCAATTCCAATGTTAATTTTAATGTCGCCTAATTAGGTACTCTTGAAGCAAAATTGTATCGGAATCGCTATTGCCGCGCGATTGAAATGTCATCGTTCTAATCACAGAACAGTTATTTAACTGTTCTGTGGTTCTAATCCACTTGAAGTTAGCTACGTCACCGGCCGCATAAGTGTTGCTCAACATATTACGATAAACTGGTAAAAAACTGTAAAATGATCAATCAATTCAAATACAAGGCTAATAAATAAATATAACAAAAATAATTGATCTGTAGATTACTTGTAATCTTTTTAATTCAATTTAATGGAAACAAATGGTCGAAATCATAAAAAAAATCATAAACTAAAAAAAAATCATAAATTAACTACGCTATTGGCTGTATGTAGCATTTTCGTTGCCCATTAAGAAGTGTTATTCAATATGTCTAAGATGAAGTGTCAAACTTTTTCGTGTGTCAGTGACAGTGTCAAACGATTTAAAATTCAAAAGCACTGAAGTGGTGTTGGTTTTGATTAGTTATATTTTATTCAATATCATATTATTAGTTATATTATATTGGTAAGCAAGGACCTAAGAATAATATTGGTAAGTAAATATTTACTCAATTAGACTTGTTATTTTAGCAGGTAATACTTACTGTGTTTTACATAGCATTAAACCTAGAAAGAACAACTACGCCTCAGAGGCGCCCATGTCGGGATGAAAACGCTCCCTCTTTCTAATAAGCGTTCGTATCTAGCTGTTCTTTTTGGTGTGCCCTGCCGTCGGTGCACACCATCGTGAGTCAGGCCTTTTTTCGCGATAACTTCCAGTGCCCAGTGAGCCTCTACAGACATTATTTAGTTTGCAACGCGGGCACCGTCACAGTCTAGCCCTTTAAAATCCGAACCACTGTTATTTTATGTTCAATGTTTAGTTCCAATAGGAAGAATCCATAAAAAAAAAACAAATAATAAAACCATTTTTTTATTAAATGTATGTCTTATTACATTGCAGTACCTGCATCATCCACCCCGCTTGCGAGCGACTTGCCGAGACCTCGCCGGCGCGGGCGGCGCGGCATCGCCTTTCCGTTCCGAACTTCCGATGGACCTAAAATATAGAACGGTTCGCCAATATAGAAGCGCGAACGGGTCGAAGCAGAGTTGAGTTCAGCGCATGCACTGAACAAGCTAGCGGAAGCAGTCCTGGCTGTTAGTGAGGCTTTATGGGAGATAGCCAGAAAGATGCATTAAGTCCTTACGTTCCTAATTGTCAAGTTTTTTTCTTCTTCTTAATAAAGGTTTTATAATGTTATAATAATTATGTGTTTCTTATTTTCTCATTACGTGCTCTTTGTACATTATAGTTTACCTACCCTATGTCCTTTACCAAGGTCCAAGGTCTTTGGTAACTTCCAGTGGCGTAAAATGACAGAGCCACTAGAATCTACACATTTGTTGATAATACTAAGTTATCGTTACCACATTTAACCACAATAAATAATTGATTGAATAACTTGTAACAACATAGGTATATCCCGTTCGCTTCCGTCCGTTGGTTTGCCGCTGGCGTAGAGGCTGGTGTAGAGGCGTTGTATGGGAGGCGACCGGCAAACTTAGAGCGAACGGGTAGTAGGTACCTTATATTATGATGATATTATATCACTTCTTCTCTTATGAGTTGGCATGAAGGGCTTTATGTTTTTATAAACTTCTGCAACTCGATCTACAAAAAGACTTATCCATATATCGCATCATTCTTCCCTCGTTTCGTCTTAGTTTTAACTGGTCGCCACCCCAATACATCCCAAGGGTGTCATAAAAGGCGACTATGGAAACACGTTCGTAAAAAGATCCATTCCGTATACTATGCCTCTGCCTACCCCATCGGGGATAGGGGCATGATTATATGTATGTAATTATGTAAAAAAATGTACATTAGTACTAAACGCACCATAATAACCACTATAATTGTTATTAATACCACTCAAAACGTAAAACAATATCTACGAAGTAGCACTTTTGTTATTGAGAAAATCCTAATCAACAAACAATAATAAACAGAATTCTACGGCAATAGACAGATGTCAAATGTACTCGAGAGTAGCGAAATGGGGGGCGATTGAGCAATTCCAATCCCATTTAGTTCCCAACACGGCCACGCAATTCTATCATAATATGGCGCTAGTATTGAATTCAAGAGTACGAAACATCAAAATTCCAATGTCGATCGATCGGAATTAAAGTCAAGAGTAAGGCCCTTGATCCGTCTCTGTAAAATTGAGAATAGTTTCGTAATTAATAAAATTGAATTAAGTGTGGTTTGAAGATTGTTAGAAATGCCAATAACGTCGTTCACTGAACAATATATTACAAGTCTTCCGCGTACTGAGAAATTCATTCCTCCGAAGAACACACTGATTCTCAATGTTCTTTGTGACAATATTGAACAACAGGGGAGACAGAGGACCTCATTGAGCTAAGCTGTGACCTGTAGTACGTCTTATCGCTGACCCATTAATCTTCATCCGAAGATTTCTTGCTTTATGCATCTTGTTCGCGAACTAGAAGTTCTGGAATTAAATCTCGCAGGTTTTGACTTTTTATGATTTCGATTCAATTGTTAGGGTTTCGTAGCTGAATGGCAAAAACGAAACCCTTATAGATTCGTCATGTCTGTCTGTCCGTCCGTGTGTCACAGCCACTTTTCTCCGAAACTATTAGGCCTATGCTATTGAAACTTGGTAACTAGATGTATTCTGTGAACCGCATTAAGATTCTTATATAAAACTAGAAAAAAAGTAGTAAATGGGGGTCCACATACTCAGAACTGAAACTCAAATTTTTTTTTTCATCAAATCCATACGTGGGGGTTATCTATAGATAGGTCTTTAAAAATGCTATTGAGGTTCCTAGAATGATTTTTTTCTAAAGTGAATAGTTTGCGCAAGAGACATTTCCAAAGTGGAAAAATGTGTCCCCCCCCCCCCCCTCTAACTTATAAACTAAGAGATTGATAAATCTAAAAAAAATATATGATGTACATTGCCATAAAAACTACCAACGAAAATTGGTTTGAACGAGATAGAGCTGGTAGTTTTTTTTTAATACGTCTTAAACCGCAATTTTCGTTTGAAAAAATCACTCCCAGTGCGAACGTGTTAAAACATCAATCAAAGTTACAACGAACTATTAGAACTTTTATATTATGTTACTTGCTGCTACGGAACCCTTCATGGGCGGGTCCAACTCGCACTTGGCCGGTTTTTTATATTTTCTTCTGTACTTGTGATAAAAGAGGGATGAAAACCAGTCATGGAACACCATAATACATAATATTCAAAACTTATACTAACAGTAGGTATATAACCACACATACAAGTTTATAATTTAATTTAGGTGAAATGAACGCATATGAATAATGCATCATAAATGCACCCAGGCAAAAAAAAAATCGAGCAAAGTGCGAGTAGGACTCGCGCACGGAGGGTTATGTAGGTAGGTCCCAAAAAATTTCAAATATCACGTTCTGATTTTAGTATTAGTTGATTAGCGTCAACAGAAACCCATCATCTGTGAAAATTTCAGCCCTATAGCTATCACCGTATCTGAGATGCAGCCTCGTGACGGACAGCGAAGTCCCGTTTTTACCTTACGGGTACGGAACCCTAAAAAAGCAACCTGTGAGAAATCATATCCCTAATGTTTCAGCCAGAAATCATAAAGATCCGTTCATAAATAACGCGTCAACAATCTTCAGCCATTTGCTCCTTCATTTTCCCTGCTTTTTTTTTTTTTTTTGTTTAACGTGAGGGAAAATCCTCATAGGATGTTATGCCGGACTCTTACCGACTAAAAAACCTCACGCCACGCCTAACAGCCTATGGTTGAGAGCCCCGGGTAAGCCCTCAGGAAGGATGTCCCGTGACTCCCAACAGACCTACGGCCGCCAATGCGGCCTCGCCCAGGGGGTGGTTCGGGTGCAATCCCGCGTCTATGGGGGGTTTCGGGTGTGACCCCGCTTCTAAGGGGGGGGCGTGCGTGAGTTGCTCACGTCACGCTGCCGTCATGGGCCTGCTTCTGTAAGGACGGTGAGCGGCCCTCTCACCGTCCTCAGACCCCCGGTCATGGAGGCCGATAGTCCTCGGCGAAGACACGTCGGCGGCGCCCAGGGCGCCGACTGCGGAACTCGGGTGGGAGAGTTCTCTCCCGCACCCGGCCCGCCGCCTCCTTCACGAGCATGACCTGCTCGCAGAAAGAGGCGGCGCAGTCCCACTTACTCCCGCTGGAGAGCATGGCTCGCACCATGGCCTCAAGCGAGAGAGTGTCCACGCGCTGACCCACTACGAGGACCTGGCGCTGTTGTGCCCACGCCGTGCACTCCACCAGCGTGTGGAGCGCCGTGTCGTCGCTGCGGTCCTCGCAGTGCTGACACTCGGCCGTGGTTTCCCGGTGTTTTCGCCACAGATACCTACCGAAGCTACCGTGCCCGGCAAGCATCTGTGTCAACCGGTAGGAGAGAGCACCGTGTCTTCTCTCCAGCCACTCGTCCATGACCGGTCTGACGGCCGCGATTGTGGCGAATCCCCCCTTTGGTTGCTCAAGTCGCACCTTCCATGTCTCCACGGTTTCCTGGTGGAGCAGGGTCCGCTGGGCCTCGATTTCTCGAGACGCAGGCCTTTGGCCCCGCTCCAGCGCCTCCTTGCGCCATCTGAACAGTGACGCAAGGGCTCTCGCTTCCAGGTCCCATGGAGGGGTCCCGGCTAGGAGACATGCCGCCTCACCGGAGATCGTACGGTATCCTCTTATCACCCTGACGGCCATCATTCTCTGCGGGCTCAGCAGTCTAGCCTCATTGCTGGCCGTCAGGGTCTCCGCCCATGCGGGAGCCCCGTACAGGACCATGCTTCGCACGATCCCCAGGTATCATTTTCCCTGCTATCAAAAAAAAACCGGCCAAGTGCGAGTTGGACTCGCCCATGAAGGGTTTCGTAGCAGCACGTAACATAATATAAAAGTTCTTATAGCTCATTGTAACTTTGATTGATGTTTAAATACGTTCGCAGTGGTAGTGATTTTTCTAACCGAAAATTGCGGTTTTAATTAAAAATTAAAAAAATCTACCCGCTCTATCTCGTTCAAACCAATTTTCGTTGGTAGTTTTTATGGCAATGTACATCAATATATTTTTTTTAGATTTATCATTCTCTTAGTTTAGAAGTTAGAGGGGGGGGGGGGGGGGGCACACATTTTTCCACTTTGGAAGTGTCTCGTGCGCAAACTATTCACTTAAGGAAAAAATGATATTAGGAACCTCAATTGCATTTTTGAAGACCTATCTATAGATACCCCACACGTATGGATTTGATGAAAAAAAAATTGAGTTTCAGTTCTGAGTATGGGGACCCCCAAAATTTACTGCTTTTTTCTAGTTTTATATAAGAATTTTAATGCGGTTCACAGAATACATCCATTTACCAAGTTTCGATAGCATAGGCCTTATAGTTTCGGAGAAAAGTGGCTGTGACACACGGACGGACAGACAGACAGACAGACAGACATGACGAATCTATAAGGGTTCCGTTTTTGCCATTTGGCTACGAAACCCTAAAAAGCTCTTATAGCGTGTTGTTTGGAGAGACCAAAGTAGACTTGTTGTAGTAGGTACCTACTTTATTTTTTCTTGTTTACCGACTAACTTAATGTAGTAAAACAACGATTTAATGATACAATATTTGGAATTTATGCTAATCAAACAATATTACGTATTATCAAATAAATCTAAGTGCTATGGCGAAGGACGTGACTAATTGATTAACATAAATATTTCCTATAGCTGACCCGCGCAACTTCGTTTGCGTCACATGAGAGTGAGAAAGAGAGTGGTATAGGATTAATATTTTGAGTAATATAATCCCGTCGCGCTTACTCCCATATTTATTAGAGAGGTGTGGTAGGTTTTGCGTGCCGTCGCTTTTATTCATTACCATTAGAGTTGACTCGCACAACTTTGTTGAAGTGATATAATGTTTCCCGACCCATTTATTTTGGTCCGGTTTTTGGTACGGAACTCATCGTGTGCGAGTCCGACTCGCACTTGGTCGGTATTATCCTTCAATTGACTGAATCGACTATCGTCAAGTTGCCTCTCTCATATTTAAAAAAATATTTAGAGGGCTATTGTAAGTGAACAATAAAAGATAGGCATATGCTGTTCAGGACTTTTTTTTGTAACTGTTGAAAAGGAAAAAATTTTACGTAACTTTAACCATTTACGCAATGTACGCCAAGGAAGCTATCAAAAGAGACACATTTTCCCCGTTCTCAAAACATTATTCACGGCTGCTTCGCTCTTATTTGTCTTAGCGTGATGTTATATAGCCATTAGCCATCCTCAATAAATGGACTATAAAACTATAAAATTATTTTAGAAATGCAACCAGTAGTTCCTGAGATCCTAGCACAAACAAACTATTCAGTTTGATAATTTTGTGAGCTAACCTTAAAAGAAAGACAAATTAGGTTATTGTGAGCGAACCTTTACACTAAGTGCGCCTTCACTCTAGCGTTTTTCCAGCGTAGGCGTACGATGGACGTATGCGTGGCGTATACGCGACGGCAACGCGACGGCAACGCGACGGCAACGCGACGTATACGTGGCGTATACGCCGCGTTACTTGGGGATCGTGTACAATCCTGTTCACAAGCGACTTATCGTCGGCATGGAAATGATTGCTACTAGAAAATAATTATCTTTTTTTTTATACCACTAAGGTTGCAGACAAGCATACGGCCCACCAGAAGGACCGGAAGTCACCGCAGCCTATGAACGTTTGCAACACCAGAGGTGCCACACTCGCGCTGCCGACCCTGTAAAAACCTTCTAAGACCCCTTTTGAAGAACCCCATACTGTAGGTGTTTGGGAAAACCGAGGCAGGGAGGTCATTCCACAACCTAAGCGTGCGCACAAGAAAACACCTATCGGATCTAACCGTGCTGGAACGCACCGGACGCAGAGTGTGAGGATGAACTCCCTGTCTGTGGCGAGCGGTGCGATGATAGAACGTAGCCGTGGGCATCATATCAAACAATTTCTCAGAGCACATACCATTGTACAGGCGATAGAACACGCATAAGGAGACAAAGTCTCTCCTGTCGCGAAGAGGTTCCACACCAGCTGTAAGTACAGGATCGTTGACAATTCTTACAGCTCGTCTTTGCACCGAGTTAAATGGACGAAGCTGATATTCAGGTGCTCCCGCCCAGAGGTGACAGCAGTACTCCATATGCGGCCGCACTTGCGACTTATAGAGAAGCAGTGTTTGCGCCGCAGTGAAGTACCGCCGCGCCCTGTTGAGCACACCTAGCTTCTTGGACGCCAGCTTAGCCTTGTCCTCCAAATGACTACGGAACTGAACGTCACTGGAGATGTCAACGCCAAGGATCCCTATACTTTTGGAGATGGAAAGAGATGTGCCCTGAAATTGCGGCGCTACAGTAATTGGGGTTTGCTTAGCGGTGAAATAACACGCTTGTGTCTTGGAAGGGTTGAACTGGACAAGATTTTGTCCACCCCAATCGGACACTCTAGTAAGAGTAGCCTCGATTTCAGACACAAGCTGTTCACGATTTTCCTCCACTGTGTCCCGAGAGATACCGGGGCGGCCCGTGTAACAAGTGTCCCCCGTACTGTCGTCCGCATAACAATGAATGCCGTCAATAGACAACATGTCATTGATATGCAGCAGAAACAGAGTAGGGGACAACACTGAGCCTTGCGGTACTCCAGCGTTTATGGCCATGCAGTCTGAACAGCTGCCGTCAACGACGGCCCTGATGCTTCTACCGGCCAAGAAGCTGGACACCCATCCGCATAATCTCTCGGGTAGTCCATATGAGGGCAATTTCGTAAGAAGACCACGGTGCCAGGCCCGGTCAAAGGCTTTAGAGATGTCGAGGCTCACTGCTAGAGCCTCACCCTTACTCTCGATAGCCGCCGCCCATCGGTGTGTTAGGTACACAAGAAGATCGCCCGTCGAGCGACCGTGACGGAAACCGTACTGCCGGTCGCTGAGCAGGTCGTGTTCCTCAAGGTACCCCAGGAGCTGTGTATTAATTACACGCTCCATCACCTTGGATAAAATGGAGGTGACGGCTATAGGCCTGTAATTGGCCGGGTCGGTCCTGTCACCCTTCTTGGGTACAGGATGTACATACGCGATTATCTTAAGAGTATATTTGACTTAATAAAAATTGAACAAGACGTTATTTGACGAAGCAATTAAAATGCGAAATATAAATTTGCTAAAGATTCTTTTAGGAAATGAAACTATGCATTAAGTTTTTGGGGAGTGAAAATTGACGAAACAAATTCTGCCAAACGGCAGGTTCCCGGTTATTTTATATGCTGAGTGGGAATTCAAATATCATGATATTCGTAGTCAGCATACTTAAAACCCCTAAAACATCGTTTTAATTATTATATAATTAATGAAAGAAATCAATATTAAAAAATAATAGCATAGGCTCCCGTAGCGCAGCCCGGAAAGTCTTTACCGAACCACGAACAAAATTTTGTTCGCTGTTCGCACTAACCTTCTTTTAAAGTAAAGCCATCAATAGTGTTTCCTGGTCAGAATCTATTTTGTTAACGATGATACCAAAACGCCAACGAAGTTGTGTGACGCTAGCGCGGCGTACACGCCGCGTATACGTCGCGTATACGTCGCGTCTACGCCGCGCATACGTCCATCGAACGCCTACGCTAGTGTGAAGGCGCGCTTAAAGATAGACATATGCTGTCGCGGACTTTTTTATAGAACTTTTTAAGAGCAACAATTTTTTAATACACAACTTTTACGTAACTTTAACCATTTAGGCAGCGTACGCCTCGGAACCTCTCAGATCGTAAAAATAATTCCCCGTTTTCGAAACATTCTTCGTTGCTGCTCCGCTCCTATTCACCCTAGCGTGATGTTACATAGCCTATAGCCATCCTCAATAAATGGACTATCTAACTGTAAAAGAAGTTTTGAAATCGAACCAGTAGTTCCTGAGATCCTAGCGTTCAAACAAACAAACAAACTCTTCAGCTTTATAATATTAGTATGGATTCAATCACGTCCGAATACCGCCATAAAACTCCCCCTATTTCAAAAAATGTAATTTGATACAATTTAAAAAGAAATTAGGACTTAAAAATAACAATTTGCAAAAAAATATCTGTACACCTAGTACAAAAAAAAATATGTTAAAATATTAATAACAATAATAAATAATAAATAAATATTCACGGACATGTCACACAACGCTATCAGATCCCAAAGTAAGCTAGGAATAACCTGCTTGTGTTATGGGTATCAGACCACGGATATTAATACTTATATACTTTTTTTTAAATACATACATATTATACATAGAAACACCCAGACTCTTAGACAAACATTTATGGGTCACACAAATATTTGTCTCCGGTGGGAATCGAACCAACGACCTCTAGCGCCGCAGGCGGTATCCCCACCGACCGACCGCGCCACAGAGGCACAGAGGCACAGAGGCAGTCAATCAATAAAAAATGTTATATAGGTACTAGTAGTAGCCTAGTAAACGAATAACTTGTGGATGGAAAAGTCGAAAGCAGAAACTTTGACTTAGGAACTTTGTTTGGGCTAGTTAGGAGATAATCTTATCAAACCTTAATCTTATCAAACCTTAATCCTAATAAATCCGCTGGGCCTGATCGAATTCACTCGCGTCTTCTAATCGGCTGTGCCCATAGTATAGCTATACCTATCGCCCTGCTGTTTCAGAAATCTCTTGTTGAAAGTACGTTTCCGCCAATATGGAAGGCTGCTTATATTACCCCGATTCGTAAGAAAGGATCTAGAGCAGAGATTACTAACTACAGACCGATATCCAAATTGTGCGTAATATCTAAAGTATCTACTTGAAAAAATTGTTCACGATCAACTCTATGCCGCGCTAAAAAATTGTTTTAACCAGTCACAACATGGGTTTCTTAAAGGGCGATCCACGGTTTCCAACTTAACTTTACTTAATGATTTCGTGACTGAAGCTATGGATAATGGTAAGCAAGTGGACGTAATCTATACGGATTATTCCAAAGCCTTCGATCGTATCGATCAGATTGTCCTGTTGCAGAAGCTGCAACACATGGGGGTCCGAGGGAACCTTTTTAGATGGTTCTCATCTTATATAGATAGAAGATCGCAAGCGGTGGTCGTCAATAACTATAATATCGAGTTGGGTGGACATCCCCAGTGGCATTCCCCAGGGATCGTTATTAGCGCCTCTTCTGTTTATTATATACGTCAACGACATTGAAGTGTGTTTTCAGCATTCTAGACTCCTATGTTTTGCAGATGACATGAAAGTATTTGCAGTAATAGAATCGGACGCAGATGTACTAAGGCTTCAGGATGATCTTTCTCGCTTGGATAACTACTGCCGTGAGAATAAACATGAACTGAATCCATCCAAATGTTCATTGGTTACATATAGTAGAAAAAAATAGCGTGATTGACTCATCATACAGACTAAAAAACCAAGTAATTCCTAGAGTTGAGTCAGTAAAGGATTTGGGAGTCATCCACGACTCAAAGCTGCTATATGACAAACACATCGAGAGTATAGTGTCGAGAGCCTCTAAGGCCCTTGGATTTATTATACGTAGTTCAGCTTGCTTTAGAAACGTCAAGACCTGGAAGATACTGTATTGTAGCTTCGTGAGAAGTATATTAGAATACGGTTCTCAAGTATGGAACCCATGGTATGACATTTACGTCACACGAATTGAGAACATTCAGATAAAATTCGTGAAATATATTTGCTACCGGCTAAAAATCCCCTATAAATCCTCAGAATACATTAATTTGTGTAAACAATTTAATCTGATTACTCTGTCAGAGCGCCGGAATATGGCGGATATATCATTCATCCTAAAAATTACGTCAAATGCTATTGACTGCCCCGCCCTGTTGAGTAAGCTGTTTTTCAATGCGCCAACAAGGCTACCAAGAACCCTAAAACCTCTTCATGTATTTAAATGCAATACCAATTACAGACAAAACTCATTTATACCGCGAGCATGCAATAGTTTAAACTTAGTCACAAATGATCTCGGGCCGGGTGCGGGAGAGAACTCTCCCACCCGAGTTCCGCAGTCGGCGCCCTGGGCGCCGCCGACGTGTCTCCGCCGAGGACTATCGGCCTCCATGACCGGGGGTCTGGGGACGGTGAGAGGGCCGCTCACCGTCCTTACAGAAGCAGGCCCATGACGGCAGCGTGACGTGAGCACTCACGCACGCCCCCCCTTTGAAGCGGAGTCACACCCGAAACCCCCCATAGACGCGGGATTGCACCCGAACTACCCCCTGGGCGAGGCCGCATTGGCGGCCGTAGGTCTGTTGGGAGTCACGGGACATCCTTCCTGAGGGCTTACCCGGGGCTCTCAACCATAGGCTGTTGGGCGTTACGTGAGGTTTTTTAGTCGGTAAGAGTCCGGCATAGCATCCTACGAGGATTTTCCCTCACGTTAAAAAAAAAAAAAAAAAAGTCACAAATGATCTCGATTTTGATATTTTTAATACAAGCATCCTAATGGCAAGGCGTAAAATAGGCGATAAGTTGATTAATGTTTTTTGATTATTTTATTAATGTTCTGAATGTAAATAGCATACCGCAAGTTGCTCAATATAATTATACCTATTGTAGAACCTAAACGTGGGAACCTATAATTGGCTTCCTGGTGCTTAAATCGATGTATTTTCCAGTTTGATTATGCTGTCGGTTCTCCATAAATAAATAAATAAACATACTAAAAGTCCTGATCCCTCCGAGGTGAGCTCGAGGTGGGGGGGGGGGGGGGGGGCACAAAGAAGGTCCCGCTTTTTTGGTTATTTGCTTACTTCTCGAAAACGGTGCTGAGTACGAAATTGTGTTGTACCACTTAATAAAAGCTAATTAAATTTTCTATAACTTTGTCTTTTACACTTGGTATCGATCTCCGATCAATGCCGAGCTATGAGCTTCTAAAGGTGGTCAATTTTCAAAGCGTGCATTGTAACAGTAATTTAGAAAAAATATTATTATTTTTTAACGTGTTGTAATTTAATCCTCATGGATGCTATGCCACACAATTTCGTACAAAGCACCGTTTTCGAGAAGTAAGCAAAAACCAAAAGCGGGACCTTCTTTGTGCTCCCACCCTCGGGCTCACCTCGGGGAGGTCAGGACTCTAGGTATGTTTAACTTCTATCTAGTCCAAACAAAGTTCCTAAGTCAAAGTTTCTGCTTTCGACTTTTCCATCCACACCCCCATTTTGAGCATTCATTTACTAGACGTTATTATACTAGTAAGTACAATTTAAAAGTTAAATCAGGGCATGTTTTTAACGCGGCGACAAACTAATCATATTTAGGATTTTAAAAATAATTAAAACGGGTAGAAAAAATAATGGGTTGGCAGCTACAGTGGAATAGCATTTCAATTATAAAGTAGCAGCTTTATATTGAGATCTATGCTTTATTTAAATTTAAATTGGCAGTGATTTTTTTGTGAAGCAACTGAATTTATTGTTAGGCGACAACTTTGCGGCGAATATAAAGTAGAAAATAGGCTTTTATATATTACTAGCGGACGTCACGCGGAATGCGGGAATAAAAAATAGCCTATGTTCACCGCAAAGAGTGTAGCTTTAAAAGAGTATAAGAATTTTTCAGCTCGGTCCAGTAGTTCCGGACCCTATTCGTTACAAACAAACAAACAAAAAAACAAAGAAACAAAAACAAAAAAACAAATCTTTCCTCTTTATAATATTAGTATAGACTAGTATAGATACAATGAGGTTGTTTATAAAATTAACTGAGATGAGAATAGAATATGCACATGGTCATAAATAAATATATGGTTTAAAAACCCCTAGAAAAATACGCTTTTATAATGCACGAAAAAAGCAAAAATAAATTATAGATCGTTCAAGTTGCCTCTATTTCTAGGCTGAAGTGTAAACTATGTGCTTTTAGTTATAATATTTGATTGCAAAAGCGTGGGGCACTGGGACAGGAAAGACTTTCCTGGCGGAAGCTGCATGATGTCTTGTCAGATTAAGGATAAGGTCACATTTATAAAAGCTTGTTTTTCTCGTGTTTTTAAACTATTAATTTACACTGTCACGCTATTATATATCTATTGTGACTTTTACTATTATTAATATAATTTTATATTTCGGAAATGTATTAACGATGATAGGCTTTAATTGAAATGCATAACACACTTACTTGAAAAGAAAAGTAGTTAATCACGCCTACGCATTTTCAACACCCACTTTGGCCAGTTATTCGTGACGCCCGCGTAATAGGAGCAAACCCATTACCGTTACGGATCTCTATTAGATAATTCATAGGTAGATCCTTAAAATTTCGGCATTCCGAGAAATTTAGTACAATATGTAGTAATCATGTAATAAGAATACAAACGCATATATCCCCAAGCGGGTTATCAAAGGTAACCAAAGATATGTCGTTCTCGAACAAGAACTCTACATTTTGCCACTGTTAACTTATTCCCCTCATGTATCTACTTAATTGCCTGAAAGAAGAGGCGTTCCCTTTGGCAGCATAAACATTATGCTTTTGTGCGACCTCATGCAGCTTTCGCCAGGATTTTTATTATAAAAGGATTAGTATTAATAGGAGTTTGCTTACAAAAAAGTCTTCTTGTTCCAGCGCCCCACGCTTTTACAATCAAATATTATAACTAAAAGCACATAGTTTACACTTCAGCCTAGAAATAGAGGCAACTTGAACGATCTATAATTTATTTTTGCTTTTTTCGTGCATTATAAAAGCGTATTTTTCTAGGGGTTTTTAAACCATATATTTATTTTATACTTTTTAGTCACAACATTTAAACCTACCTTTACTAGCTGTTCCCTGCGGCTTCTTCGGCGTAGAAGTTGTTATCGCATAAAATCATTACCCTCCTTTTGCGCTGTCAGTTAAAAAGTAGCCTATGTCCTTCCCTTAAACTATCCTTATAACAAATTTCATCAAAATTGGTTCAGTGGTTTAGGCGTGAAAACGTAACAGACAGACAGACAGAGTTACTTTCGCATTTATAATATTAGTAGGGATTTCTGTATTACATGGTGTTTTGTCCGAGTTCGACTAATGTGAAAATATTTCATTATTACTCTAATACACATACATTTTATGCAGGTACCTATGTCAATATTTACACTCAATATTAACTTCAATATATAACAAGTTTGTCATAACCAACCCTTATCGTGGTCAAAGTTCATTACAAGACTATTCTAACAAATCCAAACACAGCTATGATACGATGTTCAATCATGAAGTTACAGTTCATGTTTCATGTACCCCAAAACTGCTGAGTCCATCCTGTCTGCTATCATTTTCAGGATGCCGTTACGGCTCCCCCGCATACCCCGCACCACAGACAATGTTTTCTTTCGCATTATTGCATAGAAATCTTCTATGTGTGCGTCCGCAAACATGCCTGAGGCACTACAGTACCGGGGCAGCCGCACCAGAGCCCTGAAAATGTTATTATACTGCACTCTAAGTGCATTATACGTTTTCTGTTTGAACCTGACCCATAGACCACTCGTGTAAAAACTTTGACAGTAGGCTTTAAAAAGCGTTAATTTGACGTTCAATGTACAACGAGCGAATCTATGAGCCAGCATGTTCCCCCGAACTGACAGTGCCCTTCTTTCTCTCTCTATATCTTGGTCGTCTGTCTATACTATTATTATTATTCGGTTTAGTAATAATTAGTTTCCTTTCATTGTCAATAAACTGACGGTGGGTTCATTGTTTTTTTCATATTTTGTTTTTTGTCTGGTCTTGTTGTGGTCACAGTTCTAACCTAACCTAACCCTGCCCTTCTACACTACATTACATTATAGCAATTGAATATTCGATGAAATACATATTGTAGCAACGGAACATTATGTAATGAAATGAGCATTATACTTTTTAATCAATTGCGCAAATGTTGATATCGCAAATAAATATTCGATGAAATGAAATTTATGCTTTTGCTCCACCCACCGCCGCGGCCACTGCTCTGCTTCCATGCAACCAACGCATTTGTCGCTTTTTTCAATACTTTACGATTCTACAAACATAAATTCTGATATCATAATACTTAAATTTGGACCCGTTTTAATTATTTATTGTTACACACATATTTATTGTTATTGTACTTATTTATATTTTTTGAAGGGTTATGAAACAGTGATAGGCGAGCGCGGCGCATCGCTGTCGGGCGGGCAGAAGCAGCGCATCGCGATCGCGCGCGCATTGCTGCGCTCGCCGGCGGTGCTGCTGCTGGACGAGCCCACGTCTGCGCTGGACGCGCGCGCCGAGGCGCAGGTGCAGGCCGCGCTCGAGCGCGCGCGCACCGGACGCGCCACCATTGTAGTGTCGCACAGGTGGGGCACTCATGATAACCACACCACACACGAGAGTTGAGGCGCAGGTTCAGGCTGCATAAGAGCGCGCGCGCCCCGGACTCCATTTTTTATATTCCACTAATGTTTCAGATAAGCATACGACCCACCAAAAGGACTGGTGGTCACCGCAGACTATCAACGTTTGCAAATAACACCAGAGACGCTACAATCGCGCTGCCGGTCTTGTAAAAAACCTTCTAACACCCCTTTTGAAGAACCCTTTTATAGGATTCTTCAAAAGGGGTGTTAGAAGGTTAAACTGTAGCTGTTTGGAAAAACCTAGGCAGGGAGATCATTCCACAAACTAAGCGTGCGCAGAAAAAAGCCCCTATCGGATCTAACCGTGCTCGAACGCTCCGAACGTAGATTATGAGGATGAACTCAAAATTTGTGGCAAGCGGTGCGATGATACAACGCAGCCATGGGCATCATATCAAACAATACCTCAGAGCACATACCATTGTACAGGCGGTAGAACACGCATAAGGAGGCAAAGTCTCTCCTGTCACAAAGAGGTTCCACGCCAGCTGTAAGCATAGGATCGTTGACAACCCTCACAGCTCGCCTTTGCACTGAGTCAAATGGACGAAGTCGATATTCGGGCGCTCCCGCCCAGAGGTGATAGCAGTACTCCATGTGCGGCCAGCCTGGCCTTGTCATCCTGTTGGACCCCTTAGTGGAACTTAGCAGTGGAACCAACAGTCCGAAAGGGTCCTCCAAATGACTGCGGAACTGGACCTCACTGGAGATGTCAACGCCAAAGATCCCTATACTATCAGAAATGGTAAGAGATGTAAGCTGGAATTGTGGTGCTACAGTAAAAGGGGTTTTCTTAGCAGTGAATATACATGCTTGTGTCTTGCAAGGGTTGAACTGGACAAGATTTTGTCCACCTCAATCGGACACTCTAGTAAGAGTAGCCTCGATTTCAGACACAAGCTGTTCACGACTTTCTTCCACTGCGGCCCGAGAGATACCGGGGCGGCCCGCGTAACATGTGTACCGTACCGTCGTCCGCATAACAATGAATGTCATCAATACACAACATGTCATTGATATGCAGCAGAAACAGAGTAGTTACAACAGGTGTTCCTCAAGGTACCTCTGGAGCTGTGTATTACACGCTCCGTCACCTTAGATAAAAGGGTCGCCTTCCTTATATACACTCATTTGCAAAAAAAACGGGCACCTAAGCAATGAACTATTTCAAATGTTAATATTGCTTTGTTTGATAATTATAGGTAGTTTTATCCTCACAATTTGGTAAATTAATAAGAAAATAATCGTTTCCATCAGCATTTCATAAAATTTTGTTACAATTTATGGGAAATAATGCTAAACCTCGCTAGTAGTGTATGTTCGCTAGTAGTGCATATGCTCATGAAGTAAAAATAAAAAAGTTTTTGAAGTGAAACTTCTTTATCGGCGTTGGAAAAAAATTTGCGTCACGTCAAGTCACGATTTTTGGTTACGCGCCATCTTTGTTCTGTTCCCCACCACGGTGGATTCGAATTAAGAGTACTTTATCCAGGGATAGCATGTCATTTAAGGGTTTTTGGACTTTTGGGCTTTTGGACTTTTGGACTTTTGGATGGGACATTGGTACTTTGGGTCTTTGGGACTTTGGAACTTTGAGACTTTGGGACTTTGGTACTTTTGAACTTTTGAACTTTGAACTTTTGGACTTTTGGACTTTTGGACTTTTGGATGGGACCTTGGTACTTTGGGTCTTTGGAACTTTGGGACTTTGGGACTTTGGGACTTTTGGACTTTTGGATGGGACCTTGGTACTTTGGGTCTTTGGGACTTTGGGACTTTTGGACTTTTGGACTTTTGGACTTTTGGACTTTGGGACTTTTGGACTTTTGGATGGGATCTTGGTACTTTGGGTCTTTGGGACTTTGGAACTTTGGGACTTTGGAACTTAAGGACTTTTGGACTTTTGGGCTTTTGGACTTTTGGATGGGACCTTGGTACTTTGGGTCTTTAGAACTTTTGGACTTTTGGAGTTTTGGACTTTTAGACTTTTAGACTTTTAGACTTTTAGACTTTGGGACTTTGGGACTTTGGGACTTTGGGACTTTGGGACTTTGGGACTTTGGGACTTTGGGACTTTGGGACTTTGGGACTTTGGGACTTTGGGACTTTGAGACTTTGGGACTTTGGGACTTTGGGACTTTGGGACTTTGGGACTTTGGGACTTTGGAACTTTGGGACTTTGGGACTTTGGGACTTTGGGACTTTAGGACTTTGGGACTTTGGGACTTTGGGACTTTGGGACTTTGGGACTTTGGGACTTTGGTACTTTGGGACTTTGGGAGTTTGGGAGGGTGGGACTTTGGGACTTTTGGACTTTTGGCCTTTGGGACTTTGGGACTTTGGGACTTTGGGACTTTGGGACTTTGAGACCTTGAGACCTTGGGACTTTGGGACTTTGGGACTTTGGGACTTTTGGACTTTTGGCCTTTTGGACTTTGGACTTTTGGACTTTGGGACTTTAGGACTTTGGGACTTTGGGACTTTGGGACTTTGGGACTTTGGGACTTTGGGACTTTGGGACTTTGGGACTTTGGGACTTTGGGACTTTGGGACTTTGGGACTTTGGGACTTTGGGACTTTGGGACTTTGGGACTTTGGGACTTTGGGACTTTGGGACTTTGGGACTTTGGGACTTTGGGACTTTGGGACTTTGGGACTTTGGGACTTTGGGACTTTGCGACTTTGGGACTTTGGGAGTTTGGGAGGGTGGGACTTTGGGACTTTTGGACTTTTGGCCTTTGGGACTTTGGGACTTTGGGACTTTGGGACTTTGGGACTTTGGGACTTTGGGACTTTGGGACTTTGGGACTTTGGGACTTTGGGACTTTGGGACTTTGGGACTTTGAGACCTTGAGACCTTGGGACTTTGGGACTTTGGGACTTTGGGACTTTTGGACTTTTGGCCTTTTGGACTTTGGACTTTTGGACTTTTGGACTTTTGGACTTTTGGACTTTTGTACTTTTGTACTTTTGTACTTTTTGACTTAATTTAAGGTGAGGTGAAAATTAAGTTTATGAAGAAGTTTCACTTCTTACGTGTGTACACTAAGTACACGCAATTTTTTTTGTTTGTTTTTCTTTAATAAAGTAAAAGCAGATAAATGTTTGTAACACTCTGCAATACTCACCAACACATTATCCATACGTTCTAGTATAATACTCTCTTTTTGTCTCGTGATAACGAGGATTTCATACATTAAGCACATTAACACAAAGATATTAAACTCGATATCTTTCTGTCGTTTTATTCCGTGTTTACATCCAGTCACAATACTACACATACACATAGGTTAGACGTCGTGAATCTGACATTGTCATTTTGACAGTGACAATGACTGATCCTTGTCAACGAAATAGTTTAGGAATAAAAAAAAAAAGAACATAAAAAAAAATAGTTTTATTTAGTGTACAATAAATCTAGATTAGAATAAATAATAGGTATATTAAATTAGTAAACAGATTTGGAACTAATGATAATTTATATATAGTTTACGAGCGGATCAATTTCGGAGTGGTCACACCAGAATTCACGTTCCGCGTAACGTAGAACATTATGTCAAATAGTGGATAAAATATTCGCTTAAGAGGATAGGATGGTTAATGTACAGGATAGTTTTAGCTTCAGTTAATGACATGGCGTTAATGCGATAAAGCCCTAATCGTGTATGGCGTATGAGAGGTGGAGGAATAAAAGTCACGAACGGAACGTGAGGGATGAGTGAAATGAAACGGACCGTAGATGTAACTGACCAAGCGGGTTTGGCTTGGTGGGAAGGGGAAGAGACGAAAAGCAAAGATGGAGGCAGTCGGCATTTTTTTTCTCTCGAGCGAGAAGACCCGTAAGGTGTCTCTTCAAGAGCAATTCGTACCATCACAGGACCCGCAAAAAGGTATTTATAAGCTAGATAGACCTTGTAATAATCGCGGTCTGTGAAGTGCGTGCTGATTGCTAATGACGCGTAACTTTTGTTGTAGCGGGTCTTTGGAGTACCTACCTATTATTGCTGGGAATACCTGCCCGTCCCTTGGCGGAATCCCAACACGGAGGAATTCTTCCCCGTGAACCCATCAGCGTGGGACGCGTGATCCACAGACGGGACTGCGCGCCGCTGACGAGCCCGGCTTTGTAGCGGTAACCGGTTCTCGCACCGGCATTTTTTATTCTCTTTTTTACGCCACGTGCATTTCTTTTTCACTACTTGGCACCAAGGAGGGCCACCAGGATTCTTCTTATACATCCATACGCGAGGTTGATTACTGCATCTCGTTGGTTAGCGGTGCCTACGCGATAGTCCACCGACAGTTTAACAACGTAGTTCACCTTCAGGAGGCTGCATAACGATCCGAGAATGTAACTAGATTTATTTAGCCTTTAAATCATAGATTATAATAATGTTAACCAGAATGGATCCATCTCTAGGTCGCTAGATTAAAGTATATTTTGTTAGCCACGTCACAAGGTGATGTTTAGTTAATTGTGTCAAATGAAATAATTTCATCGCATCGGCGCAAGAGCCGGCCAGGTCAATAGATCTGATATAAGTTTATAGCAAGTAAGTAAAGTGTGTGTAGATATAAGTATTCTAACTGGAGTAATACTGGTACATCCTGCCATATATATATAGGCTAAGTAGTGCGTTTGATATACCACAAGGCCTGTGGTTTTTGTATTGTAGACCATTAAACGTGGTGATAATAATATACACTGGTTTTTCTTTCACGAACTCACTGCAACAGGGGTTTACTAGCCAGACAACACGGCCCTTAACCTAAAAGGTCCACTGTATCTCCGGCTGCTGTTATCCAGGTAATCTTCTTTTACAAATCAAACTATTGTAACACGGGACTTGGGAAGTCCACACCGACACCCTTGACGCCCGTTACGTTACATGGCGCCCGAACTTTATTTTTTTGTGATTACCTATTAACGTGCTGCATGTACAGCGCCTGAATTCAATTGAAATTAGTTGGTAACCATTGTTGCAATTGAGCTTCGGGGGGGAATTTCCTTTGTGTTTATCTTTTGAGGGATACAATTTTTATTGTTGTATCTAGGCTTGAAAGCAGTAGCTTTACTTTAAGAAAATTAATAGTTCATACTTCACCGTTCCCTCAGGAATATGTCAAAATTTTAAATATTGACATATTGATGGTTTATAGATATTGAATCTGGTCACTCACCCTATTAAGAATTCATATCCGTGAAGACCAGACCACAAAATGTGTAAATTTTGACTTTTTTATGCAAATTTAAGTTTTTTTTCTTTAACAAAAGTTTCATCCAGAACTAACAACATTTTTTAAATATTGACATCTGGATGGTTTAAGTGTTTAATATAATTGCTTACACTGCTTAGAGTTAATGACAGTAAGAAACCAAACCAAAATATGTGCAAATTTTGTTTTTGTGAACAAATTTGTGTTTTATGAGTTGTCGTTCTCATCCCGGCAAAAATCAACTTTTTAAGTATTAACAGATTGGTGATTTTTAAACTTCTATCTGATTCGGTGCACCATTCTGCATTGATAAACACTAGGACCAGATAAAGTCTTGTGTCAATTTTCGGTTTTGTGAGCAAATTTGAGTTTTTTTGTCTTATCGTTCTCCCGACAAAAATCAACTTTTTAAATATCAACATATTGGTTGTTTTTATAGTTTTATCTGATCTTGTACACCCTTTAGAGCTTAAATACACAAGGATCAGGACTAAATAGTTGCAGGTTTTGTTTTTATTAACAAAATTGAATTTTTTCATAGTAATTTTTACGAACATACTTTTGAAACATAACTTTGTTGTTATTGTGTCTGTGGCATTGCTACAGTGATTATACCATTACTACTACTACTACTAGAGCATTTTAGGCTAAATACAAACTAGATATTAAGAACTTATTTATAAAAAATGTCAAAAACTCCAGATACTGATGCAAGTGAATTTGCTTCACCGGTGCATAGTCGGAACGTTATGCAGGTAACTTCTAGCCCGTATACACGACCTTTAGAGGTACACATACCTATGGATACCGTAAATACACGTCCCCGAGTCAACGTGAACCGGACTTCATCTTTGGCTCCCGAAACGTTTACGACATCCATAGTCTCTAATACGACCACCCATTATGCTGCCTCTCACAGCAACACACAAGAGACATACGTGGCACAAGAACCGATAGCACACGCACATAAGACATTCCCCATTAAAACTAGCGAAATTTTTGACAACATGAACCAAGGTAATGGTATAACACAAGTAGTTGCACCGCCCCCCAGTGCGCATGTGTACTACAAATCATTGAATTTAGCTTCCCTTAAACTCAAGTATAACGGAGAGTCAGATATTGACGACTTCCTCCTTAGGGTTAATGAAACACGTATCGCACGACAGATTGACGATACAACATTAGTAAGAGGTTTTTCAGAACTGTTATCTGACACCGCACTCAAGTTTCATAGAACAATCCAACATAAAATTAACTCTTGGTTTGATATTTGCGTTGAATTTCGAAAATTCTTTCAATCAAAGGATTACAACTACAACATAGAGAGACAAATTCGTGAAAAAAAGCAGAAGCTAGGTCAGTCTGTATCATTCTTTATTTTAGATATCCAGGATTTAAACAATAGACTAACATATCCTATTGCAAGCGACAACCTACTTGAAATTATAAAACACAATTTGCTACCTACATACGCCCAACTATTAGCCATCAATGATATTACTACCTTTGACCAATTGGTCAACGTGTCCAAGAATTATGAGGCTTATTCTGGTGTTTTATGTCAATCTAAACCGGTTGGCAAGCGCGAACTCAATGCAGTCAGCGTCGGCAAATTACCTGACAGGCGCGGCTCACCTATTACTTGCCTTAAATGTAAAAAAGTCGGCCATAGTTATAAGGTGTGTAGGTCAATACCAGGCATAATATGTTTCAAGTGCGGTGCTAAGAGGGTGACGATTAGGAACTGCACCCAATGTAACACAGGCTTGCGCTCGCAGTCTACTACACAGACACTTAATAAAAAAAACTGATGGGGCCCCCGAGCAAGTCGTTACACACACAAACAGTCTCTTCGCCTGAAATATCGTCATTCGTAGGGGATAATCGGTTGTTTGTTAAATTCACAATAAAGGACCGTAATTTCGAAGCATTGCTCGATCCTGGGGCACATTTATCAGTTTTAGGTGCGAATAAGCATCGATATTTTCAAAGACTTGGATGGACATTACATGCTAGGGATGCTTCAGTCGTGCCAGCAGTATTTTTAGCGGATTTATCACAAATTAAAGTCATTGGCATAATGTCTTTGCCAATAACTTGTAATGGGATAACTGCCCACTTTAATTTTTTAGTTTGCCCTGACATACATCACGAAATCTTGTGCGGTATGGATTTCGCTGATGCATTTGGTCTAGTGGACATTTTTAAGTTTGGAGATGTCGTGAGGAGAGGCAACTCCACAAGTTATAGTGCTTGCAGTGCGTTGTGTGAGGTGAAAGCTTTAATACCCAGAGATGATCTAACATCTCAACAAGCCAAACATCTACAAAAAGTAATGAATGACTTTGAGTCAATTTCATCAGAAAAAAAAGGTTTAGGGAAAACGCATATCGTTACACATAAAATTATTACACAGGGAGAGCCTATTAAACAAAGATATTACCCTTTATCGCCTGCTAAGTTGACAGCATTGAATAGGGAGGTGGACGAGATGTTGAGGCTCGATGTCATCGAACCGTCGAGGTCACCATGGTCCAACCCGGTTGTCATGATCCCAAAGAAAGATGGATCATGGAGATTCTGCCTCGACGCGCGTAAGCTCAATGATGTCACGGTTAAAGACTCGTACCCACTTCCTTATATAAATTCGATTTTGGACAATCTGCGAGGAGCACATTATCTTAGTTCAATTGATTTATCATCGAGTTTTTGGCAGGTCAGTTTGTCAAGTCAGGATGGAATAGACGGCAAAGGTACTTCTTGTGAGAAAACAGCTTTCGTAGTCCCTAATAGAGGTCTTTTTCATTTTAAAAGAATGCCATTCGGATTATCCAATGCGGGAGCTGAAATGCAAAGGCTAGTTGATTCGCTATTTCTGCACAAATTTGACGGAAAAGTTTTTTGTTATCTGGACGATCTTCTGATTGCCACAGAGTCATTTTCTGAACATATGGAGATACTTGCTGCTGTAAAGAAGTCGCTTAGTGACGCTGGTCTCACTATCAACTTAAAAAAGTGCGAATTTTGCAAAGGAGAGCTTAGATACTTGGGATACATCATCAATACACAAGGTTTGCGCACTGACCCAGAGAAGCTGAGCAGCATTCAGAATTTCCCACAGCCTAAAACTGCCAAGCAGCTACGAGGATTTATAGGTCTATGTTCATACTATCGTAGGTTTGTTAAGGATTTTTCCACCATCATAGCACCTATGACAGCGTTGGTAGGTAAGAAGAAAGGCAGTGACGGCATCCAATGGTCCGAAGCAGCTGAGGATTCTTTCAATACCCTTAAAAATGCTTTAATAACAGCTCCAGTTTTGGCGTCGCCAGAATTTTCGAAACCTTTCGTGCTTCATTGCGACGCATCATCCGTAGGCATTGGTAGTGTTTTGACGCAGGACATAGATGGAATCGAGCGTCCTGTGGCTTTCTTTTCACGTTTACTGGCAAAACCTGAGAGAAATTACAGTACAACAGAGCGTGAACTGCTCGCGGTAGTGGATTCCATAAATCATTTTCGTGCTTACATAGAAGGTACTAAGTTCACGGTCATCACTGACCATATGAGTTTAAAGTGGCTTAAGTCTTTAAATAACCCCTCAGGCAGGTTGGCCAGATGGGCAATGCAGATATCCACTTTTAATTTTGACATTTGCCATAAGGCAGGTAAGCTTAATGTCGTACCAGATGCACTATCCCGAATTTCGGTCGATGCTATTACTTTCAATCAAGAACTTTCTTCAACTTCTGATGAGTGGTATAAGAAGATGTATAACGGCTGTAAAACTAAGCCTACTCGTTTCAAAAATTTTCAGATCCTAGGCAACAATTTGTTTAGATTTTGCAAAGGTGGCTCTTGTACTTCAAAAAACAATTGGAGGTTAGTAATTCCTAAAGAGCTGGTCGATGAATGCATCAAGGAAAACCATGACTCCTTCTGTAGTGTACACCCAGGAGTTCAAAAAACGTATTTGAAAATTAGGGAACATTATTATTGGCCAAATATGTTTGAAAATGTTAAGGAATTTGTCACACGGTGTGACAAGTGTAAAGCATATAAACACTCAAATTCACCACCTCACGGACTCATGACAAATCAAAAAGAGGTGGACGTTCCGATGCACACGTTGTCAATAGATATTATAGGCCCATTACCTAAAGCATATTCGGGTCATATATACATTCTGTCAGTTGTAGACGTTTTCTCAAAATTTGTATGGCTTCACCCCCTCCGTACTGCAACCACTCAAACGGTCACTTCATTTTTGGAAAAGGAATTGATCTTGAAATGGGGAACCCCCGCGATTCTTATTTGTGACAACGCTACCATATTTAAAAGCAAATCGTTTAAATCATTTTGCGATGGATATTCTATCCCTCGAATTTTCTATACGGCGCATTATGCACCGCAAGCGAATACAGTCGAACGGTATAACAAAACCGCTGAAGTTTGTTTATCCATACTAGTTGAACAAGATCAACGTAATTGGTCCAAATACCTTCAGCAAATTCAGCTATCACTGAATAGCACGGTGAACCTAGCAACGGGATACACACCGTACTTCTTAGCCACCGGTCGTGAAATAGTCACTGACGGTCAATTCCATTCAATTCTTAGGGATTTACCAACATCAGTTGATGGTCTGACCATAGGCGATAGAAGCGCAGCGGCATCATCGTTGTTGGAATTGGGAAAAATTTTTGACAAGGTAGTAGATGCATTAACTCAGGCGTACCAGAAAAATTCACAACGTTATAACCTAAGACGACGACACTTCACAGCGAAAATAGGCGATGTGGTCTGGCGAAGGAACTTCGTACAATCTAACGCAGCGAAGTATTTCTCCGCCAAGCTGGCGCCGAAATTTGTGAAGTGCACGGTTGAAAGGAGGTTGTCAGATGTAGTGTATGAGCTACGCGAGTTATCATCAGGATCTGTTGGTAAATTTCATGTAAAGGACATCTTGCGTGTAGATTAAATTATTTACACACCCTGTCCGATATTGTTGCTTGTCTAGTGGTATTTACTCCGAACCCAAGATTTTTTTTTTTTTGATCGTAGGGCTAGGCAAGCATTTATCGAAACTAATGTATGCAATTAATAATTGCTTTGCCGTTTGTGTTTTTACATTGTATTCTTATTCTTACAGTTAATGTTTATATGATATGATACTTAACAACGCATGAGCAAAAAAGTTGTTTTTCTTGACAGTCAAATGATTGACCGACAGTACGATTGGCCAAAGTATGAAAAACTCTTACAGAATATAAGACTGATGAATGACAGCATGTAAATAATTATGGAATGATAGGAGCAAATAAGAAAGGGAAGGATAAGTGCATGACTGAATGATAGGTGGAAAATAAGCTTTAAATATTATTATATGTATTATTATAATTATTATTAATATGGAAAGGATGACGAATGAATGTACATAGATAAATATGAAATACTGTGTGAGGTATGGAAGAGTGAAGTACGCGTTTTGAAAGGAATACCTATCCAGCTGTGATCATTCTAAAGGGCAGTCAGAAGAATAACTATTGCTAGCAGCGTTCTGAAGTTTTATTCTTTTATTTCTCGGTATTTTTTTAATCCTTTTTGGAGTCGGTTAAGTAACCACTTTTTCCCGGTTACCCCGGCTGTTTCTTTCGGTAAACCTGTCGGTTTACCTCTTTTCCCGAGAAAGGGGGTATTGTAACACTCTGCAATACTCACCAACACATTATCCATACGTTCTAGTATAATACTCTCTTTTTGTCTCGTGATAACGAGGATTTCATACATTAAGCACATTAACACAAAGATATTAAACTCGATATCTTTCTGTCGTTTTATTCCGTGTTTACATCCAGTCACAATACTACACATACACATAGGTTAGACGTCGTGAATCTGACATTGTCATTTTGACAGTGACAATGACTGATCCTTGTCAACGAAATAGTTTAGGAATAAAAAAAAAAAGAACATAAAAAAAAATAGTTTTATTTAGTGTACAATAAATCTAGATTAGAATAAATAATAGGTATATTAAATTAGTAAACAGATTTGGAACTAATGATAATTTATATATAGTTTACGAGCGGATCAATTTCGGAGTGGTCACACCAGAATTCACGTTCCGCGTAACGTAGAACATTATGTCAAATAGTGGATAAAATATTCGCTTAAGAGGATAGGATGGTTAATGTACAGGATAGTTTTAGCTTCAGTTAATGACATGGCGTTAATGCGATAAAGCCCTAATCGTGTATGGCGTATGAGAGGTGGAGGAATAAAAGTCACGAACGGAACGTGAGGGATGAGTGAAATGAAACGGACCGTAGATGTAACTGACCAAGCGGGTTTGGCTTGGTGGGAAGGGGAAGAGACGAAAAGCAAAGATGGAGGCAGTCGGCATTTTTTTTCTCTCGAGCGAGAAGACCCGTAAGGTGTCTCTTCAAGAGCAATTCGTACCATCACAGGACCCGCAAAAAGGTATTTATAAGCTAGATAGACCTTGTAATAATCGCGGTCTGTGAAGTGCGTGCTGATTGCTAATGACGCGTAACTTTTGTTGTAGCGGGTCTTTGGAGTACCTACCTATTATTGCTGGGAATACCTGCCCGTCCCTTGGCGGAATCCCAACACGGAGGAATTCTTCCCCGTGAACCCATCAGCGTGGGACGCGTGATCCACAGACGGGACTGCGCGCCGCTGACGAGCCCGGCTTTGTAGCGGTAACCGGTTCTCGCACCGGCATTTTTTATTCTCTTTTTTACGCCACGTGCATTTCTTTTTCACTACTTGGCACCAAGGAGGGCCACCAGGATTCTTCTTATACATCCATACGCGAGGTTGATTACTGCATCTCGTTGGTTAGCGGTGCCTACGCGATAGTCCACCGACAGTTTAACAACGTAGTTCACCTTCAGGAGGCTGCATAACGATCCGAGAATGTAACTAGATTTATTTAGCCTTTAAATCATAGATTATAATAATGTTAACCAGAATGGATCCATCTCTAGGTCGCTAGATTAAAGTATATTTTGTTAGCCACGTCACAAGGTGATGTTTAGTTAATTGTGTCAAATGAAATAATTTCATCGCATCGGCGCAAGAGCCGGCCAGGTCAATAGATCTGATATAAGTTTATAGCAAGTAAGTAAAGTGTGTGTAGATATAAGTATTCTAACTGGAGTAATACTGGTACATCCTGCCATATATATATAGGCTAAGTAGTGCGTTTGATATACCACAAGGCCTGTGGTTTTTGTATTGTAGACCATTAAACGTGGTGATAATAATATACACTGGTTTTTCTTTCACGAACTCACTGCAACAGGGGTTTACTAGCCAGACAACACGGCCCTTAACCTAAAAGGTCCACTGTATCTCCGGCTGCTGTTATCCAGGTAATCTTCTTTTACAAATCAAACTATTGTAACACGGGACTTGGGAAGTCCACACCGACACCCTTGACGCCCGTTACGTTACATGTTTAGTATCGAGTGTGACCCCCTCTAGCTAAAATCACAGCTTGAATTCGTCTGGGCATGCTAGCGAGTATATCCCGGATACTTGCTTGCGAAATACGTTCCCACTCCGCAGTAATCACATTCTTCAGCTCTCTGATGGTCTGCGGAGCCGGGTGTACTGATCTCACACGCCGTTTTAGAACGTCCCAGAAATGTTCTATGGGATTGAGGTCGGGACTTCGAGCTGGCCAATCCAAACGACGAATGCCGACCTCTTGCACATACGCATTAACATCGCGGGATCGGCGGGCGCGAGCATTGTCGTCCATAAAAATCGAGTCTTGACCTAGAGCGGCCAATGCGGGTTTTGCATGAGGAATTAGAACTTCCGTTGTGTATCGATGCCCAGTCAGTGAGCCGTTTTCAATGAAGACTAACTCTGTACGTTCCATAGAATTTATTCCTGCCCAAAACATAACAGAGCCCCCATCATAAGGTGTGATTTCTTCGAAACATGCATCTGCAAAGCGCTCTCCTTGTCTTCTTAGCACTCGCCGACGTCGATCTTCATCGAACAGAGATATCCTGGCTTCATCAGAGAACAAAACCCTATTCTAATCTTCTTGAGTCCATGATTCACAATTTCTAGCGAACCTAAGCCTGTGAACTCTGTGCTCACGGAGTAATTTGGGGCCGCGGGCCGGGCGATGACTGCGTATATTGGCAGCGAGAAGCCTCCTCCTAACCGTCCATAGACTAATATGCTCATTTCTTACTTCTTGGAGGTTGTTCTTAAGATCCACATACGAAGATTTGCGATTTCTCAATGCGCGACTCACAAGAAAACGATCATCCCGTGGTTGGGTACATGGTTTTCTTCCAGAACCCGGCCTTCTCTCGACGGAACCAGTCTCCTGATATCGCTGCCAGGTCCTTTGGACCGTCGAGCGACTAACATTTAGCCTCCTAGCCACGAAACATTGGCTGCAACCCTCTTCAAGCAGCGCGATAATTTTGGTAGCTTTTACCATTTTATCTACCATTTTTGATACAGCCAAGCAGCAATAAATAAAGCTTTGACAGTCAAGGATATGAAATTAATCGATAAAAATTGAATAAAAGTTGTGAAAGTCGATGTTAACTTCTGGAACTTCGCGCCAAAAATGTAGGATAAAAAGGGGTTTTCTGTAAAAATGAGCATCAAATGAAAATTTGAATTTAGAACGTACTTTTTTAAATACCACGTCATTTTTAAAACCGGCCAGTAACGTGTACAAACGATTAAAACCTTTTTGGTATTGTATCTTTTTAAAGATGAATGAAAATCAAAACCGCCCGTTTTTTTTGCAAATGAGTGTATATAGGCCCCGGCTATAGGCCTGTAATTGACCGGGTCGGTCCTGTCAACCTTCTTGGGCACAGGATACACATACGCGATCTTCCACGACGCCGGGACTTGCTTCATGGAATATGAAAACGTGAAAAGACGTGTAAGTACCGGACACAACTCTGGACCACACTGCTTAAGTACCACTTGGGGTATACAGTCCGGCCCACTCAACTTATGAATGTCCAGGGATAGAAGCTCCCGTCAGACATTCCGTTGTGTAAATTTAACTTCCGGCATGGAAGTTCTACACCACGGAATGTCCGGTGGCACAGCACCCCCGTCGCTCATGGCTCAACCATTAGAAGCGAAAAGAAAACCCAATAGGTCGGCATTCTCCTTGGCACTCTGGGCCAGACTACCGTCGGGTGTGGTAAAAGGTAGTAAACCTTTTTGACTGACCAAAGTTTCCCTCGGCAGCTTTGGCAACCGACAGAATTAACGACTCCCTGAAGCGTAGCCTGCTAGTCGTTCACCAATTCTGCCGACGAAATCGAACTTAGCCCTAACAATTGCTCTTTTGCTGGCCCTCGAGGTGGCATTAAATTTGCGTGTTACCTCAAAGATTTTAGGATCTGAATTCGCACGAGCCTTGGTCCAAGCTCTGTAGGCAGATTCTTTCAGCATCAAAGCTTCTCTGCAGAGGTCGCTTTTTTGCTCCTACATTGATCCAGCGGTAGGGATTGTAATATTCCATATCCTCCAAGATCGCCTCAGCGACTGCTGCAGCGCAGGAATCCAGATCCTCTGAGAGAAAACAAAGCCTGTGTTGCACAGGTGGGGTACTTACACTTACCACACCACAGACGAGTGTTGAGACGCAGGTGCAGGACGCGCTCGAGCTACTAAAGTGGGTAGGGTGGCTAGGACACGTTCCCTTTCCGGAGCTGGCAGTCCCACACATCGTTGACAGGGATGATATTTTGAATATCAGTCTACTGTTTATTCAAATATTGTTTGCATTTTTAGTACCTACCTTTCTCGATAGGTACTCGTATCTAACCTAGTGATGATCCGATCAAAAGTAGTACCATTGCACCTTAGTAGGGGCCACAGGGAATGCTTAAAACTCCATGTCGGTCGGGACCACTTTTCACCGTTGTTACGCTGTTCACCAGTGGAGTAATCCAATACTAACACGAGAGTATATTATGAGCGATGTACATCGGACTTATGAAATTGTTATGCATTTCAGATTGTCCACGATAGTTAATGCTGATCGTATTGTATGCATGGACAAAGGAGTTATTGTAGAACAAGGCACACACGAAGAACTGTTGACAAAAAAAGGTTGAAATTTTTGGTCCACTTGTACATTTGTTAAAATTTCTGTTTGCAAGTTGTTGTACTTACATACGTTTATTTAATTTCAGGTTTTTATCACCGACTTTGGAAGAGTACTGACAATAATAACGAAAATATATGTCCGTCTTCGGCTACTGCAACTTCAAGTGCTTTCCTCGAAAAACAAAATAGTAATGAAAACGCAGCTTGCGGCGGTAAGTGTGTCCATAAGTATAGAATTAGAAATTATATAATCTGTGATTATTCAGATTTATTAATTTTATCTTCTTCTTAAATAAATATATATTGTCCTGTAAAAAAAATTGAAACATAATTACAAACATATTTTTTATAATCTGTGCCATAATGCAACAAAAAATGGAATATATTATAAAAATAAAATTAGGATTTTTTTTTTTAGAATAGAATAGAATTTTATTGATCAATTTAAAAAAAAAAGATTTCACTTGTAAAGAAACAAAAATCACCTGGTCTACATTACTAAATACAATTATTAATGCTTATACTAGACAATTATAATAACATTTTATACGATTCGGCTTAGAATACAATTTAAAGAGGTAAATAACTAATGTAGGCTTACGTGCGAGTCTGATCTAGGTTTATGTCGAACCTGTGTTTCAGACCCTCACTGATCTGAATTTATCTTACGGCTAAGAAACAATAATTTAACAGTATCTAATTAATAGTCTATATTTAGACATAGGTTTTTTATTTATTTATTTATAAGTTTTGTACACACAAACGGGAAACTATAACAATAACAAGGAACATTGTACAAGGCACTACTTATTTCTACAGAAATCTCTTCCAGTAGGCCTGAGAGAGGAGATGTGAAGTGGAATAAGGTAAATAAGTGTGTGCAGGTTAATAAACATACATAAAGATAATAGCATAAATACTTAAATACATACATATAATTAAATATTATGTACATACATACACTATTTAAGTGTAATTAGATTAGTTACATACAAACTTAATGATTATAACTAAGAAAAGAGAAAAAATAAAAAAATAAAAAAATAAAAAAATAAAAAAAATATTTTTTTATTTTTTATTTTTAAGGTTTAAGTTAACATTAAAACATTCAATTAATAATCTCAAGTAACTTTTCCGTGTCCTCGCGGTTTAGGTCTCTCAAGTAATCCACGACCAATATCTTAGCATCTCTATAGTTTAGGTGACTAAGTGTTAGTATCTTATTTATCTTTTTATACAAATAGGGGCCCAAAAAGGTGTGAAATTTCTTCATAAAAGCGTGTCGGGTTAAAGGGGTTTTGCAAACTAAATCCTTCCGTCGCTTGTTCAGATCTGCTCTGGGTGAAGGAAGCTTGGTATGCTGGTGTAATATAATATTTAAAATAAATAATTGCCGAACTGTTAGTACGTCCCATTCACTGTATAGTTGCTGTGTGGGGTACCTAAATGACCGACAAGAGGCCACCTTTAATAGTGCTCGTTGAGAACGTTCTAGCGGGAGAAGGACTGAATTTCCAGCACCACCCCAGGTTGTTATGCAATATGTGATAATTGATTGACCCAAAGCCAGATATACCTGTTTAATTAGTTTAAAATTTGCTATTACTCGCAAATGTTTAAATATGTAAATTAATTTGCGTACTCTTGTACTGAGCGAACTTATTTGTTTACGGAAATTTAGATTTGTGTCAATCGTGACTCCCAGGTATTTTATATCGTCAGTTTTAGTCAATGCAAGACAAAGGCATGGTGAGCAAGCAGTTCTACAGCTGTGTGTGAGTATTCTAGGCCACTAATGTTTTTGTTAGTGTTCCTCATTGCAAATAAAATATATTTTGTCTTATCAGCATTAAGCGTTAGTAGGTTTTTATTGAGCCAATTAGTCACAAAATTAAAGCCTCGTTGTGCACGAGTATATAACTCCACACGTGATTCTGCGGCGAACAAGAGAACTGTGTCGTCAACATAAGATATAATTACACCATTTTGTAGTGTAGAGGAGCAGAGGTCATTAATATAAATTAAAAATATAGAGTACTTCCCAAAACACTCCCCTGTGGTACCCCAAAACCACTGTTAGTCATCACACTGCTTGTGTGCTCGCTAATTTTTACCGATTGCTTGCGATTACTGAGATAATCGGCAAACAACCGAAGTTGTGTTCCTCTTATTCCAAGAGCCTCCATCTTCTGCAGTAGTAAAGTAGCAGAAATACTATCAAAAGCCTTGGCAAGGTCTAGGAAGATCCCCATTGTGTGCATGCCCTTATCTAGGTTGTTAGTAACATATTCTGTTAGTGCATTTACTGCCTGGCTGGTTGACCGAGCGGGCCTGAACCCAAATTGGCACTCTGATAGCAAGCTGTTAGTTTCTAGATAGTTTATTAGTCTACAGTTTATAAGTTTTTCTAGTATTTTCGATAAACCTGTTAAAACAGAGATCGGTCTGTAGTTGTTTACCGAATTTTTATTTCCTGATTTAAATACTGAAGTTACAACTGCTCTCTTAAGTGCATGAGGAAAAATTTCAAGGGTTAGGCACTGTTGAAAAATATGGGTCAAAGGTGGGACTAGTAGCACTTTAAATGTTTTAAGTATTTTGTTGGGGACATTGTCCCAGCCTGTGGCACTTGTATCTTTCAAACCTGTTATAATTCTAGTTATTTCCTCTGAGTCAGTGTCCAATAGAACCAGAGATTTTAAGGAAGTCGTAACAGGGCGGAATTTGAGGTTAGAAGAGCAATCGCTAAATTTTAGTGTGTTTTGAGCTAGATTTTTACCAATGTGAATAAAGTAGTCGTTGATTTCGTCCATAATGTTCGATGGATTCACTCCTGACAGTAACTCGAGTGATTGCTCAGGTGGCTTTGATCTAATAGTATTTGATTTTAAGAATTTCCAGGTTAGTTTACTATTATTGCCTGCCTTTTGTAGTTCTTTCCTTTGAAATTGAGATTTTAATTTTTTAGAAGGTTGTTACAGAAATTTCTATATCTCCTATATGTACAAGCAAGTATCTCATTATCGGGTGCCAGTCTTAACTTTAGGTGTACCCTATCTCTGTGTCTAATGCATCGAACCAGCCCAGGTGTAACCCATGGTTTGATATTATTAAATCTTCTGATTATTACTGATTGCAAACAATTAATAAAGTAATCTAAAGAGTAGTTTGGATTATTAGAGTAGAAAACTGGGTCAAAATTTATGCTACGTATATCATGTTCAAGGTTAGACATATTGACTGTGGATATGTTATGCATGCATTTCTGTCTAGGTAAAGATGTTTGCATTACAAAAAAGATCAAACGATGATCAGTCAGCCACGAGTTGGTTACCAGTGTCTTCGATGGTAGTTGAGATTTTAAGATAAGATGGTCCATGCATGAACCGGATTGGAATGTCATGAGATGATGAGTAGGTAATAGGCCGTGGGATGAACAGATATTAAGATATCGATGTGCATCGTGGTCCTGTTTCTCAGGTATAATGTTGATGTTTATATCCCCCACTATTATGATATTTTTGACAGAGGATAGGCGTTTTAATGTCACATCTAGAGAGTTTAAGAATACTTGTACATTTTGTGAGGGAGGACGATAGATTGCCAGTATCGCCGTGTCGGGTTTCGGTTTGATTATGAGACAGTTACATTCGTCGATTAATGGTTCCTCAGTGGCAATATTCAAATCTCGCCCGTATACACTACCAGACCGGCGTTCTGATTGATATAATTGCTTGACGAGTGTGACAGATAGCCAGACAGGTCGGGTATTACATCAGTGTCATCCGAAAGCCAACATTCAGTTAGAACAATTATATCACAACTTATATCTAGGTCGTGCAATAATACTTCCAATGCGGTCATATTTCTGTTTATGCTACGAATGTTTTGTGTTAATAGAGTCAGTTGTTTCCCCAGAGTTAGAATTTTTTTACAGTCAATCGCATTACAAATGTGTGTGTTCTGACACGGAAAGGCTATCTATGTCATCTACTATTTGATTACAGGTCATAATTCCTAAAATACAATAAAGAGTAAATATAAATAAGGTATAATGTGCCAAGACAATTACTTTTCGGTGACGCTCCTAGGCGCCTTCATAGTCTATAGAGTTAATGAAATTGATCTCAGCTTGTTTACGTGCCGGGCAGTTGTCGTCTCCTGTTTGATGTTCACATTTCCTATTATAACGCTTACATGTAGCACAGTGGGGCGGCGAAGATTTTTTAGTGCATTCTTTATGGGAGTGACCAGTCTCTCCACAGTGGTAACAGGTGGGAGCAGTTTCACGACAGTATTTCGCAGCATGACCATATTGTTGGCAGTTAAAGCATCTGGTCACAAGAGTGAAGTCGCGTACCGGGCACGAAGTCCAATTTATGTAGACACGTCCTTGTGTTGTCAACAAATTCCTAATGTTTGGCGGCACTTCAATGATATAGTTGCAAGTTTGTAGGTTCCTCTTGCCCGACTTATGACTCAACTTGCTAGATTGCAGGAACGACTCTCTAGTGCAATTCGGCAACTTTTCCGACAGGTTCTGCTCATAAATACAGTCAAAAACCTCTTTTTCCGACATTGTGACTAAGACTCCGACAATAGTGATCCTTGGGCGGCGCTTTGACTGCTCTTCCACAGTTAGACCGGAAGACACCAGTTTTGAAGAGAATTTTAGCTTCTCCACATCTCCTCGATTCTCTGTGCTAATAACAACACCTCCGTTCCTCACTTTTCTAAGGCCACGTACATGAAGCTTCATCTCCTCTGGTGAAATGAGCTTCTGTATTAAGGTTTTGGTGTCGTCACTATTTTTACTCTTATCCGTGAGATATATGGCAATCGCGCTCAGGTTCTTTGGGGAGATCAGGTTTGCAGCGCCTTTACCAAGCACATTGGCATATGAAGCTGTTCCTGAGGTGGGTGCGAGTTTCGTCTCAACAACCTGCTTAAATTCGTTGATGGAGTGCTCAATATTTTGTTGACCTTGGAGGCTCGAAACTTTTTCGTGGGCTGAGATCGTCTTTTGTTTTAGCGCCTGGTATAGAACCGCCATCTGAGATGTCCCGTGTGAGATCTTACGGGATATACTTGAGACCCGAAGCTTTTGGTCAGAGTTCATTTTTCCCTCCCCAACTACTGTGTTGATTTCCTGGAGCAAACCCTCAATAGACGTCATCCATTTTTGGATTTCCTCAGTTCGGACCACCTCATTTGGCAGCTCATTTTCCGTGTCCTCTTGAGAAATGGGGCCCACTTGGTGAGGGTGCTGGGTTTGAGTCTGTGGGGGGCTTCGCTGCATTATTTGGCTGCGACTAAAGGGGCTGGCTCCCGGACCGGACATTATTTATCCAGTAATGTATCTAATTAGAGAGCATTTTAGGGCACCAATTGAGATAATTATAATAATAATTATGCAAACAGTACCTGTCTTAAGCACTTCGATCACGACCCACTTTTGTTTTTACTTAGACAGCATTTCACTCACGTCACATATAGGCATTTAAATTGTTAAAATATAAGCATTTTAAAACACACGAGACACGTCCGATCCACTCGAGATCACGGATGGTCACCGAGGATATTCGATACCTCTGGGCTCAAAGGTCGTAAAGGACAAAATGGGACTTTTCAGGAGAAGCAAAAAACAAAAGAAATAAAATATTTTGTACTCTAACTTTTTTGTTTCTTGAGCTATTTTAATAAAACCAAGGAAGAAAGTGCGTAGAATTTATAGTATTTTCTAAGGCAGATTAAATAAAATACCCTAGTGCTGTATTTACCGAGATAGATTTCCTTTACGACCATAAATTTGAAAATAAAAGCCCTTTACACCCGTCAAATTTCCATCCTAAGATTTCACCGAAGGGTGTAAATCTACTTCACTGCGCAATTCTGAAGAAAATAAGGTAATAATCGACTAGTGTAATAATTTTTAGGTCATAAGGATCACTTGCTAACTCATTTTTAAGGGCTACATTATTAAATAAACTTATATTTTTTAATATTAAGCTCGTCAAATTGACGTCGCCACCACCCTGTTGGTAAGCCGTGCTGCATCTAACGATTGGGGGCCAGTCTCACAGTCTGTAAGACTTTCGACAGTGGTTCCGCAAGTTGCCGGCCCTGTGATGTGCCTCTTCACGCTCCTCTTGAAGAACCCGGGATTGTAAGATGAGGGAAAAACGTATGCGGGCAGGTCGTTCCATGTTCTTATAGTTCGACAGATGAACGATCTTTTGAAATGCTTGGTTCAGGCGAAAATTCTCTCCACTGTGTATGAGTGGCATCTCTGCCCCGGCACGCGTTGTTCGGGTTTGGAAAGGAGATGGTAGGATTAGGTTGAATCGAGCTCTTCAGAACATTCACCGTAATACATTCGGTAGAAGGCAGCCAAGGACGCTATGGTTCTTCGTTGCGCTAACGGTTCGAGGCCTCCCGTCACCACAGGACAACCAATTATTCGGATAGCACGTCGCTGCATAGCGTTGACGCTAGTAGGTGTCTTGCGGAGTCATCCCAAATGTGAGAACAGAATTCGACGTAGGGGCGAATCTTCGTCTTGTACAGTAAACATCGCTGATGTGACGTGAAATAGTCTCAGCTTATTCAGGAATTCTAGTTTCCACGAGGCCAGCCCAATACATCTCTCTACGTAGGTTTTGTGATTGAGCTTCCTTTTAGTGGAACCGTAATGTTCCGAAGACAGGGTAGGGATAGGAATGGGGACTTCTTAGCTGTAAACTGTGTGTTTTTCTGGCATTGAACTCGACCAGGTTGTCCGAACCCCATTGGGCAATGCGACCCAGGTTCCGGTGAAGATCCGCCACGAGTTGTCGTCTCTTTCCTTCCACGTCGCCTCGCCCCTCCGCTGGACGGCCAGAATAGCTCCCATGCCGAGTACTATCATCCGAATAACAATGAATGCACCCAAGGGACAGCATGTCATTGATATGCAGAAGAAAGAGAGTTGGGGAAAATACCGATCCCTGTGGTACTCCGGCATATACCTGCAAAAAGCAGGAAGCCTGACCATCACAGAGGACCCGTGTACGTCGCCCGTGCAGGAAGCTGGCCAACCATCGGCACAACTGAGGCGATAGACCATATGCCGGCAGCTTGGAAAGATGCGACGCATGTCATACCCTGTCAAAGGCTTTAGCCATGTCTAGGCCAATAGCCAGAGATTCACCGTGCTTCTCCATAGCCTCACCCCAGGTGTGTGTAATGTACGCTAAGTGGTCACCCTTTGATTGTTTCGGCCTAAAGCCATATTGACAATCGCTAATTAACGAGTGATCCTCCAGATAGCGCATGAGCTGTTTGTTGATAATTAGCGCGAACACTTTGCAGATTACGGTGGTTACGGCTATGGTGCGATAGTTGGCCGGATCCGACCGATCCCCTTTCTTGGGGATCGGCTGAACGTTCGCCTCCTACCAAGCCTTCGACTCTTCTCCCGACGAATAGGAAAGACGATACAGGCGTGTTAGCGTTGGACATAATTCAGCTGCACACTTCTTCAGCACCAATGCCGCACTGCCGGATTACAATATCCGGCAGTGCGGCATCGTGGTTCCACAGTCGGTGATAGTGGGAGGTTTCTTGCCACAGTCATCGACCCGGGAATTAGCCGCAAAGAGATTGGCCAGCATTTCTGATTTCTCTTGGGCCTTGTGAGCCAGTCATCCGTCAAGATAGCGCAGCGGCGCGGCGGCAGCAAGAGCTTGCAAAAGTTGGCCTGCACGGCTTTGGTCAGTTGCCAGTATTCACGTCTGCCCGTCGGATGTTACGTGAGCTCCTGACCAAGCCGCGTGATGCGCTGGGCGTCCACTCTCTTGAAGGCTCTCTTACTGGACCTAGTGGCTCTGTTGTACGCCGCTTTGAGGCGGGCCACTTTCTGGTCGCGCACAGACCGAGCCCTAATCCAGGCGCGGTAAGCCGCCTGTTTTTGTTGAACAGCTACGGTGCACTCACGCCCGAACAAGGGGCGGGCTTTGCGGATGCTGGCGACATCAATGTATGGAATGTAATCTCAATGATGAAGCCCTCGCTGCAAAGCAGCGCTGACTCCACGGGACGGCCGACTGACGCAGGAGGACTTAGGGCAAAATAAACGGATTTCAGGTCATCCGTTGGCGCTGAAGAACGAAGAAATTTCATTATATTTGCGGGTTTTCGCACTCCGTTTACAAAACGATGATGTGTTTTTTAACAAGTTTTCGTCAATAATTACGCCAAGGTATTTAATGCTGTCTGTCCTTTGAATGAATTCACATTTGCAACCTTTCATTTCTTTGCAGTAGTGTAATTTAATACCAAGAGATGTGTAATGGGCCGATCTAGCTGTTTTATGAAAACATACTTATTTAGTTTTACTGGCATTCAGTGTCACTAAATTATAACGCAACCATGTTGACACTTGCCCCAGGCCCAACTCGGCTTTCGTAAATTTTTCAGCCCAACTTGCACCATCAAATATAACAACAGTGTCATCGGCATAGCATATTATATTATCCATATACATTATAAAAAGCGTTGGGCAAAGCACGCTACCCTGTGGGTCTCCAAAGTCGATTGTATCTAGCTCACTTTTAAAGTTACCCACTTTAACACACTGCTACAAGTAGCAGTATGGATGTAAATGATATCAGGACAAGTCCTGATGTCCTTTACATCCATATTTTTGAGGTGACTTATAGGGAGTATAGGACCATTTAAATTTTTTATGTGTTTTACACCCAAAATTTTCTTTATATTTTCCTTTACTACCAAAATAATTTCACTCTAGTAGGTAAGTGTTATTTACTTCCATATTTTCACGGTAAACTTGGCTTAAAGTCTCAGATTATGTGGGTCGTAAAGGCATTTTTTTTGCGAATTTCGTAAAACGAAATATACAGATCGATAGGGAATTAAAAATTGAGTAAAACTGTATCAAAAAGTCATTTTCGCCCAAATGTCCTTTACGACCTTTGAGCCCAGAGGTATCGATATAATGATACTGTTGATTGTTGGCATTTTGTGGAACTTCTTGTAATGCATTATGAAAATAAATCACATATACTATTTTCACAACTATTAAAAAGTTAGATAGTAAGTAATTAGTGTAAGTATAGTTTACCTTTGATAATGCCGTGACGCAAAATCAGCCCGGTTGTAGTGATACTTTTTTTTCAAAAATACTAATTCATAAAACAAAATACCCGAATTTATATAATTAATATGCCAAATTACCCTGGCCATAGGCGATGGGCATTATTGTATAGGGCCTTCGTAATTTCATTAATTGAATTCATTATAATCACATTGTCCGCTCGTATTTGGACATTGTGTATTGTACACAATGTCCCAATACGCATGCGCGATTTACTATACTTATATACATTTGTTAATAAACATTTATAATATCGTTCACCCTTAATGTAACTAAACTGTTGAATTTCAGAATATAAGAGCAAACGTGTGTCTGGAGAATTAGTAGATAAGATAAAGTTGACCGAATTGAACGGTGTTCGGAGCAATGGCAGTACTGAGGAGAAACAGCAGAAGAAGTGCAATGACGATGATGTAAGAGCAACTCTCTCAACTATATTACTGACATTAAATCATCAATCATCAATCAATCAATGCATATAATTAAATCGTAACAGGTCGCTGTCTGTAGGTACATGGAAGATAAATAAGAAAAAATATCGTGTATTCCCGTTCGTCCCCGTGAGGGAGCTTTATGAACGCAATAGAACCCAAAACAATGATATTTAGCATTTTTGTCTGTTTGTCTGTATGTCTGTACGTTTGTGCACGCTAATCTCAGTAACCGCTTGACCGATTGCAATGCGGTTTTCTTTATTGTGTTGAGGTTTAATCCACTTAACATTTAGTGTTTATTTCAAGTCAATCGGTTACTAAATAAAATTTTACAATCGACCGACAAGGCTATTGAGCGGTATCCCTCCGCGGAGATAGTGATTTTGGGGGACTTTAATGGTCACCACATTGACTGGTTGGGTTCCGTGCACACTAACTTTGCAGGGAAAGCTGCTCACGACTTTGCCCTGACCTATGGTTTCTCCCAACTGGTAAAATCTCATACGAGAATACCAGATAGGGAGAACGAGCAGAGTGCATTGCTGGACCTTCTGCTGACTACGCGGCCTGACGGATACACCACATCAGTGGATGCACCACTTGGTTCATCGGACCACTGCCTCGTTCGGTCGCGAGTGCCTCTCGCAAGGCCTGAACCACCTCGGCCCAAGGAGTGGCGATATGTGTGGCACTACAAGTCAGCAGACTGGGATGGACTTCGAGAGTTCTTTGCGTCGTACCCGTGGAGGCGGCTTTGCTTCACTTCAGATGATTTGAACTCCTGCACTGCAGCAGTAGCTGAGGGGATGTTATATTCGTAACCGCTGGATCCCGGCAGGAGCTAGGAAACGACCGTGGTTTAATCGGCTTTGTAGAGAAACTAGGATGTTGAAAGAAACTGCCTACAGAGCTTGGACCACGGCTCGCGCTAACTCAGATCCTAGCATCTCTGAAGTGAAACGCAAACTGAATGCCGCCTCGAGGGCCAGTAAAAGAGCGGTTGCCAGGGCTAAGTTTGATTTCGTCGGCAGAATTGGTCAGCGACTAGCCGGCTACCCTTCTGGAAGTCGTGAATTCTGGTCGCTCGCCAAAGCTGCCGAGGGAAACTTTTGTCGGTCGGGATTACCACCTCTACGTCGACTGGATGGTAGTCTGGCCCAGAGTGCCAAGGAGAAGGCCGACCTTTTGGGTTCTCTCTTCGCCTCCAACTCGACCATGAACGATGGAGGTGCGCTTCCGCCTGGTATCCCTTGGTGTGGCACTTCCATGCCAGAAATTAAATTCAAGCAACGGGACGTCAGGCGGGAGCTTCAATCCCTAGATATTCATAAGTCGAGTGGGCCGGACGGCATTCCCGCGGTGGTACTTAAGCGGTGTGGTCCGGAGTTGTGTCCGGTACTTACACGTCTTTTCACGCTTTCATACTCCATGAAGCAAGTCCCAGCGTCGTGGAAGATCGCGCACGTGCATCCTGTGCCCAAGAAGGGTGACAGGACCGACCCGGCCAGTTATAGGCCTATAGCCGTCACCTCCCTTTTATCTAAGGTGATGGAGCGTGTAATTAATACACAGCTCCTGAGGTACCTCGAGGAACATGACCTGCTCAGTGACCGGCAGTACGGTTTCCGTCACGGTCGCTCGATGGGCGATCTTCTTGTGTACCTCACACACCGCTGGGCGGCGGCTATCGAGAGTAAGGGTGAGGCTCTAGCAGTGAGCCTCGACATCTCGAAAGCCTTTGACCGGGTCTGGCACCGTGGTCTTCTTACGAAATTGCCCTCTTATGGACTGCCCGAGAGTTTATGCGGATGAGTGTCCAGCTTTCTGGCCGGTAGAAGCATCAGGGCCGTCGTTGACGGTAGCTGTTCTGACTGCATGGCCATAAACGCTGGAGTACCACAAGTCTCAGTTTTGTCCCCTACTTTGTTTCTGCTGCATATCAATGACATGTTGTCTATTGACGGCATTCATTGTTGTGCGGACGACAGTACGGGCGACACTTATTACACGGGCCGTCCCGGTATCTCTCGGGTTGCAGTGGAAGAAAGTCGTGAACAACTTGTGTCTGAAGTCGAGGCTACTCTCACTAGAGTGTCCGATTGGGGTCGACAAAATCTTGTCCAATTCAACCCTACCAAGACACAAGTTTGTGTTTTCACCGCAAAAAAGACCCCATTCACTGTGGCACCACAATTTCAGGGCACATCTCTCACCATCTCTGAAAGTATAGGGATGCTTGGTGTTGACATCTCCAGTGATGTGCAGTTCCGCAGTCACTTGGAGGGCAAGGCCAAGCTGGCGTCCAGGAAGCTCGGAGTGCTCAGAAGGGCGCGGCGGTACTTTACTGCGGCGCAAGCACTGCTTCTCTATAAGTCGCAAGTGCGTCCGCATATGGAGTACTGCTGTCACCTCTGGGCGGGGGCACCCGAATACCAGCTTCGTCCATTTGACTCGGTGCAAAGGCGAGCTATGAGAGTTGTCAACCATCCCATACTTGCAGGTGGTGTGGAACCTCTTAGTGACAGGAGAGACTTTACTTCTCTGTCTGTGTTCTACCGCCTGTACAACGGTTTGTGCTCTGAAGAATTGTTTGATATGATGCCTACGGCTACATTCTATGATCGCACCGCTCGCCATAGACAGGGTGTTCATCCTCACACGTTGCGTCCTGTGCGCTTGAGCACGGTGAGATCTAATAGAGGCTTTCTTCCGCGTACACTTAGGTTGTGGAATGATCTTAGTCGGGGACTTAGAAGGTTTTTAAAGAGTCGGCAGCGCGCTTGTGGCGCCTCTGCTGTTGCGAACGTCCATAGGCTGCGGTGACCACCGGTACATCTGGGGGGGCCGTATGCTTGTCTGCCACTCTAGTGGTATATAAAAAAAAAAAGTTATAATAGAATATATTATACTAGCTGACCCGCGCAACTTCGTTTGCGTCACATGAGAGTGAGAAAGAGAGAGGTATGGTATTAATGTTTAGAGTATTATAATGTTTCCCTTTGCATTTACCCCCGTCGTGCTTATTCCTGTCGCGTCGCTTGTATTCATTAGAGCTGAACCGCATATCTTCGTTAGCGTCACATGAGAGTGATAAGGAAAGAGGTGTTAAAGTGATATAATGTTTCCCGTTGCTTTTACTTCCACCCATCCGTTTTTCGGTATGGGTCTCATCGTGTGCGAGTCCGACTCGCACTTGGCCGGTTTTTATCGTTCAGTTGACTGGCTGCCACTGCAGACCAAGTTTACTCCCGTCGCGTGAGCCTTAAAAGATAGGCATATGCTGTTAAGGACTTTTTTTATAACTTTTTAAGAGGAACAAGTTTGTAATACACAATTTTAACGTAACTTTAACTATTTATGCAGCGTCTGCAATGGAAGCTCTCAGAAGAAAGAAACAATCCCCGTTCTCGAAACATTATTCATGACTGCTCCGCTCCTATTCGTCTTAGTGTGATGTTATATCGCCATTAGCCAGCCTCAACAAATGGACTATTAAACTGTAAAATATTTTTTGAAATGCAACCAGTAGTTTCTGAGATCCCAGCACAGACAAACTCTTCAGTTTCATTATATCGTGAGCGAACCTTGAGAGATAGACAAATTAGGTTATTGTGAGCAAACCTTAAAAGATAGACATAATATGCTGTCGCGGATTTTTTTTTAGAACTTTTTAAGAGAAACAATTTCGTAATACGCAGTTTTTACCTAACTGTAACCATTTACGCAGCGTACGCCTCGGAAGCTCTCAGGCGGTAAAAAATATTCCCCGTTTTAAAAACATTCTTGATTTCTGCTCCGCTCCTATACGTCTAAGCGTGATGTTATATAGCCTATAGCCATCCTCAATAAATGGACTATCAAACTGTAAAAGAATTTTTGAAATCCAACCAGTAGTTTCTGAGATCCTAGCGTTCAAACAAACAAACAAACAAACAAAAAAACTCTTTAGCTTTATAATATTAGTATGGATAATCTGTGGTTATAACACTTTTAAGAATCATACATAGACATTTGAATCTAAAAATGGGTAAATCTAAACTGGCGTGTTAGCTTAATCATAAAAAAGCTTAATGATTAAGGCTATTTTAATATAATTCAGTCCGCGCCGAAGCAAACAGGGCAGTTTCACACGCTGCTTGATGAGTCTGATGAAGAAAATTGAATACCTCTCCTTTCGAACACCTGATGTAAACGAAGTTGCGGTTTCAGCTAGTACATAATAAATAATAATAAACATAATAATAAAATCGCAGAACTTTCACTATGGCCAGTCCTTGGATGGGTGACAATCCATGTGACAACTTTGTGACATTTATTTGAGCGTTTCCGTGCTTCGGAAGGCACGTTATGCCGTTGGTCCCGGTTGCCAGTAAAATGGCAGTCGTTAAGCCAAGTTGAAAGCCTTTTTAGGCGCCTTGAAAAAATTAAAAAGCAGGCAGTCTCAACCTGCGCCTGTTCATCTCAACACGGCAATACAGCTCACTACCTATTACGTGGGACAAATTCTAAAAAGGTGAAATGTGGGCATATTATATGCCTCTGTCCACCCCTTCGGGGATAAAGGCGTGACCATATGTTTGCAATAAAGATTGTGGGACATTCTCACGCAACGCCATCCAATCCAAATTAAGGTAATATAATAAACTTGTGCTGTGGGATCCAGAACACTGATAAACATACGTAATAAATACATTTAAATACCTGCTTTCATATGAATATTATTACATATGGGAATAATCATCGAAATTTTGTCTGTGTACCCGTTTCCGCGGGCAAGCCTGAATTGCCAACTACAACCTTAACCGATCCATACGTTAGCTTAGGTAAATTCGGTTAGATAACGTTGTATAAAATAATGTCCTAAAATCATTGAACTAATATTACTTCGTTATAATAGATACTTTAATTGGGCTTCTAATAAATATTTTTATTTATTTTTATTCTATTGATCATCATCTTAACTCCCATAAGATTCTTTTTGTGAGAAATGAAAGCGCGGTAACCGTAAACCAATGGCATTGAATGATTATGAATTGTGACTTTCACTGCAACATGAACTATCCATAGGAGGGTGACAAAGCTGGCACAAGGAGTAGGCTTTGTAATGCTTGACTTTACTTGCTCCACAAGATCGTAAGAATACATATAAACTTTAATTATATAGTATACTTATAATAAAACTTTAGAGGGCCGAAAATCTGTGCATCGAAGATATTGAAAATCTTTTTTCGCACTAGGTACCTACCGAAAAAAAAAAAATCAATATCTTCGATCTACAGATTTATGGTTATAATATCTACGTGTAAAATGTGACTTAAAAAAATTGTCGGTCTGTACTTATCTCAAAACGACATCACGACAAAACTACTAAACCAAAACCTTTTATTACTTAATTATTAGATGATAAAATTATACTTTGTATAATCAGAGTTTAAAATTAAAAAAAGTCTTGATACTTTTGATCCCGATATTCTGCGCGTTTCCTTCCGGAGAGAAGATGAAAGACAAAATGATTTTTTCTGTCGTATTTTTTTTAGAATATAAAGTGAGTGGGTAGGTACTTTGAATATTGTAGGTTTTTTAGATCAAAAATTAGAAACATTTCTCCTCTGCTAAACCTAGAATTGAAATAAATACATACATACATATCGTCACGCTTTTATCCCCGAAGGGGTAAGCAGAGGCTTAGTTTACGTCCATATTTCACCTTATAGTTTTATGTCCCACGTAATAAAAGATGGTGAGCCGATTGCCGTGTCGAAATGGACTCTCTGTTGAAATTTGTTAACGTCTTCAATTTGATTTAACGATTGTCGTTTACTTTCGACTTTTCCTTCTCTGCGCAATGGATTGTTTTGCGAAAGTGTTCCCTCAGTTGCCTCTTACGACACACTCGAGATGAATTAGGGTGGCAACATTTTGTACTCTTTCCTGTCGCCCCATGCGGCGACGGAAAGAAAATAGAAAATAATATCACAACTATATAGGAGAAAATCTAAAAACTGTACGTTTGTAGCTAAATCAGAAACACATCCGTCTTAACCAACAACGTGCGTAGGTACTTAGTCAAATATTACGAGATTTGATTCCTGTATTTTTGACCCGGCTGCACGCACGAAAAATGGTACGTATGCGGCGTTCTCTATCTCTAGGTCTAGAGGGTGGAGCCCCAGGACGATCTCTAGCGCGGCTGTTGGTGTGGTCCTTATCGCGCGGCCGCCAGCCTCTGTACCTTATAAAGTTCTGTTTGATTTGTCTTGTTGTCGGCTTTGCGCCACCATACTATGGCTCCATGTAGGATTCTTGGTAGGATTATGACTTTATAAAAAAATTCGAATCTTAAAATCACCTCACAGGAAGTTCAGTTCACTTCATCAAATCTCGCAGTTTTTGGTTCCGTATATTAATTACTATTTTTTACGGTTTAATTACATACATACATAGCTTTCATCGCTGAAAGGGTAGGCAGAGGCATATTACATGCCCACATTTTACCTTTTTAGAAAATAATTTTCCTACGTAATATGCTGTGAGCCGTATTGCCGTGTTGATATGAACAGGCGCGGTTGTGACTGCCTGCTGTTGAAACATTTCCAACCCGCCCATAAAGGCTGTCAACTTGGCTTAACAACTGCCATTTTACAGGCAATTGGGACCAACCGAAGCACGGAAACGCTCGCAAATAAAATGTCACAAAGTGGTCATGTGATGGTCCCGGGCGCTTTTGTTAACGAGACATTGCAAATGTATAGATTTTAGGTTTTATCCTATATTTGTAGTATAAGAAAATTTTACTTACCATATTTCATAGTTTTAGGTCAACGGGAAGTACCTTATTAATTTTGATTACCTAGAGTGTCGAAATATATACGATTACTAGCTGACCCGCGCAACTTCGTTTGCGTCACATGAGAGTGAGGTATGGTATGCCTCTGTGGCGCAGTCGGTAGTGATACCGCCTGCGGCGCTGGAGGTCGTGGGTTCGATTCCCACCGGAGGCAAATATTTGTGTGACCCATAAATGTTTGTCTCAAGAGTCTGGGTATTTCTATGTATAATATGTATGTATTTAAAAGTATATAAGTACTAATATCCGTGGTCTGATACCCATAACACAAGCAGGTTATTCCTAGCTTACTTTGGGATCAGATAGCGTTGTGTGGGATGTCCGTGAATATTTATATTTATTTGTATTAAAAAAAAAAATATTTCGAGTATTATAATGTTTCCCGTTGCATTTACCCCCGTCGCGCTTATTCTCGTCGCGTCCCGTCGCTTGTATTCATTAGAGCTGAACCGCTTATCTTCGTTTGCGTCACATGAGAGTGAGAAGAAAAGAGATGTTAAAGTGATATAATGTATCCCCTCGCTTTCGTGTGTGTGTGTGTGTGTGTGTGTGTGTGTGTGTGTGTGTGTGTGTGTAGCTCGTGCGAGTCCGACTCGCACTTGGCCGGTTTTTATCGTTCAGTTGACTGGCTGCCACTGCAGACCAAGTTTACTCCCGTCACGTCGCTCATACTTTAAAACTTAATAAGAGTGTTATTGTAAGTGAACCTTAAAGGATAGGCAGATGCAGTCTAGGACTTCTTTTTATAACTTTTTAGGAGAAACAATTTTGTAGTACACAATTTTTACATAACTTTAACTATTTATGCAGCGTCAGCAATGGAAGCTCTCAAAAGAAAGAAATAATCCCCTTTCTCGAAACATTATTAATGGCTGCTCCGCTCCTATTCGTCTTAGCGTGATGTTATACCGCCATTAGCCAGCCTCAATAAATGGACTATTCAACTGTAAAATAATTTTTGAAATGTAACCAGTAGGTTCTGAGATCCTAGCACAAACAAACTCTTCAATTTCATTATATCGTGAGCGAACCTTAAGAGATAGACAAATTAGGTTATTGTGAGCGAACCTTATAAGATAGACATATGCTGTAGCGGACTTTTCTTTAGAACTTATTAAGCGAAACAATTTTGTTCTACACAATTTTCACCTAACTGTAACCATTTACGCAGCGTAAGCCTCGGAAGCTCTCAGACGGTAAAAAATATTCCCCGTTTTCAAAACATTCTTGATTTCTGCTCCGCTTCTATACGTCTAAGCGTGATGTTATATAGCCTATAGCCATCCTCGATAAATGGACTATCAAACTGTAAAAGAATGTTTGAAATCCAACCAGTAGTTACTGAGATCCTAGCGCTCAAACAAACAAACAAACAAACAAACTCTTCAGCTTTATAATATTACTAGCTGACCCGCGCAACTTCGTTTGCGTCACATGAGAGTGAGGTATGGTATTAATATTTCGAGTATTATAATGTTTCCCGTTGCATTTACCCCCGTCGCGCTTATTCTCGTCGTGTCGCGTCGCTTGTATTTACTGGAGCTGAACCGCTTATCTTCGTTTGCGTCACATGAGAGAGAGAAGGAAAGAGATGTTAAAGTGATATAATGTTTCCCGTCGCTTTTACTTCCACCCATTCGTTTTTCGGTATGGAACTCATCATGTGCAAGTCCGACTCGCACTTGGCCGGTTTTTATCGTTCAATTGACTGGCTGCCACTGCAGACCAAGTTTACTCCCGTCACGTCGCTCATACTTTAAAACCTAATAAGAGGGTTATTGTAAGTGAACCTTAAAAGATAGGCATATGCTGTAAAGGACTTTTTTTTATAACTTTTTAAGAGAAACAATTTTGTAGTACACAATTTTTACGTAGCTTTAACTATTTATGCAGCGACAGAAATGGAAACTCTCAAAAGAAAGAAATAATCCCCGTTCTCGAAACATTATTCATGGCTGCTCCGCTCCTATTCGTCTTAGCGTGATGTTATATCGCCATTAGCCAGCGTCAATAAATGGACTATTAAACTGCGAAATATTTTTTTAAATGCATCCAGTAGTTTCTGAGATCCTAGCACAAACAAACTCTTCCGTTTCAGTATATCGTGAGCGAACCTTAAGAGATAGACAAATTAGGTTATTGTGAGCGAACCTTATAAGATAGACTTATGCTGTCGCGGACTTTTTTTTAGAACTTTTTAAGAGAAACAATTTTGTAATACACAATTTTTAGCTAACTGTAACCATTTACGCAGCGTACGCCTCGGAAGCTCTCAGACGGTAAAAAATATTCCCCGTTTTCAAAACATTCTTGATTGCTGCTCCGCTCCTATTTGTCTTAGCGTGATGTTATATAGCCTATAGCCATCCTCGATAAATGTGAAAGAATTTTTGAAATCCAACCAGTAGTTCCTGAGATCCTAGCGTTCAAACAAACAAACAAACAAGCAAACAAACAAACAAGCAAACAAACAAACTTTTCAGCTTTATAATATTAGTATGGATAGTATGGATTGTGCGACATAAACAACCGTAACATTATCCACGCATTCACGAGATAAGTGGTCTTGACAGTCTGATGAAGGGACGGATGGACGGACGGATGAAAAGAAACCCTCGATGAGCGAGTCCGACTCGCACTTGTCCGGCTTTTTATATCTCCTCTCCCTCCCGGCATTACGATGTACTTCCATTACATAACGCATGATTCCATTACTTATGACCAATTATGTTCATTAATGACTTTACAGGAAGCTGGGAAATTGTCCGGATGGCAGATTTTGAAACTAAACGCACCAGAATGGGCTTCTCTCACAATAGGGTCGATAGCGGCACTCATTCAAGGAGCTTGCATTGCGCTGATAGGAACAGTGTTTGGTTACACCAGTGAGGCAAGTCACTCATTATAATTGTAGATACGTATGTCGCTCAATGAGGAAGTCATGGGTTCTCGACAGTCGTGAAAATGATCACCGAGGGTGGCGCAGATTGCGTAATCTAACTGTAGCTGAAGTGATCACAATTTCTGAAGAATAAGTTAAGAGGGTGACTTTAGCGCAGAGTTATTACCATTCTCACAGTTTACGAGACTATTAACAATGGTTCTCAATTTAGCGGCCATTTAATTTGCATCTTCAAGAATCCTGGGTTGTAAGAGGGAGTGTCTTGACATGTGTTATCTGTTTTTTTTCTATACTAGCGGACTCCACGCGGTTTCACCCGCATAGTTCCCGTCCCCGTGGGAATCCGGGAATAAAATATAGCCTATGTTCACCGCAAAGAGTGTAGCTTCCCAACAATGAAAGATTTTTCAAATCAGTCCAGTAGTTCCGGAGCCTATTCGTTATAAACAAACAGACAAAAAAACAAAAAACTTTCCTCTTTATAATATTAGTATAGACTAGCTGATGTCCGCAGCTTCGCCCGCGTAAAATTTGTTACCGTGGGAACTTATTCGCGGGATAAAAAGTAGCCTATGTGTTATTACAGACTGTAATGTATATCTGCACCAAATTTCAGCCCGATCCGTTCAGCGGTTTGAGCGTGAAAGAGTAACAAACATCCTCACTCACACACTTTCGCATTTATAATATTAGTAAGAAGTGTGAAAAAAAAAGTTAATTTTCAAATTCAAGCTTCAAATTAGTTTAAAACCGTTCCCACTTTTGAATTCTCTCACTCAGCTCGCATTGAGCAAAACTGTGCCAATACGATACTTCGATCGTATTGGACCCACCACTGGTTGTAATTTCGAAACCATAAGATGGTTTCGGTCATGCCGACATCCAAAGATAGTTCTTAGCCATGGATGTCAGCATGACTTGGCAACCTTTTATGGGTCGCAAAAAAGGCTGCCAAGTCTTACGGACGTAGGTAGTACCTACATACATACTGTTCCACAGGTGGAACCGTTTCTGGACCCTTCTGGGTTCTAGCCTAAATACCGTACAGACAGTTTATAATAATATTCTCAACTATTTCAGATATTCTTTAAAGACCTAGAACAGAATATGTATTTAGCAAATTTATATTGTGGCCTTTTTCTGTTGATGGCTGTCATTGCCGGTACGTGCATGTTTCTACAAAGCTATGCTTTCACGATGGCTGGACTCAAGTTGACCTCACGGTTAAGAATCCAGTACTTTACATCACTACTGAAGCAGGTAACAAATGAGTACAGAATAATTATAAAGTAGCTATAGTGGATATACTTATCAACGTGGTAAATTGCCTAATACCCAAATCATAACGGCAAGCATTTTTTCTTGTGGCTGGCGCGTTCCACGACAGTAAGTAGAGAGGACGCACGGCATCCTCTCGTACTAACACACTGTGCAGGGGCAACGTCATGATTCTTATTTGTGGCCTTGGTCTCTCTCTGTAGCCTGGGACTAGGAGCCCACCCTTAAGATGATGACAGCTGCCATGTTACCGCGGTCGCCATCCGTTCTGAAGTTGTCGCAAGACCTTAGAAGAGTGGATGGCAACCCTTTTTGTGCGAATAAAGCCCCCGTGCATTTAATAGATTTTAGGAGAAAACACGCAGACTATAACTTGGTCTTGCTAACTATTAATTGAACAAATTTAATTATGGTTCCAGTATCACTGCATTAGCATATTATATTTTAGGAAATCGCCTTCTATGACAAACCAGCTAACACGGTTGGAGCGCTGTGCTCTCGCCTCAGCAGCGACACGGCGGACGTGCAGAACGCTACCGGGCTGAAGGTCGGCATCTTGGTGCAAGGCATCAGCTCCTTGCTCACCGGAATCTGCATCAGTTCATTGTTCGACTGGAGATTAACTTTAGTTACATCTTCATTCATGCCTCTAGTGAGTGAAACCTTTTTTGATATTATACTTTCAACAAAAACACTAACATTATGCCAATCGCAGTGACTTTGTTTTTAGGGTTCCGTACCTCACTTTGTTGTCCGTCCGTCCGTCCACCTGTCTGTAAAAAAATTATCTAGTGAACGTGTTAAGGACCATTATTGTGGTATTAATTTCAACTCGATACCCTAACACTTCACGTCACGTCGTCAAGGTCTCTTGTGGCTATTTAAAAATATAAATTTCTAAGTTAACGCAGTAAAAATGTACGGCTGCTTAAATATGTCGTCAATACGTGTAGGTATTTCGACACTCTTCAATCAAAATTCATAGAGTACTTCCCGTTATCCTAGAACCATGTAATTTGGCATGTAATATCCTCCTAGATGTCAAATACAGGCAAAAATCTAAAATCTGAATATTTGTAAGGACGTTTGAAGTAAAGTAAAGATCAAAAATTAGGAAACAACATAAACAGCAGAAACTTTTTTCCATGTTAACATGGAGATTTGATTTTTTTACACCTTTTAGAAATCATAAAACTTCATTATGTGGTATTAATTAAATTGGTGGAGGGAAACACGTGTGCGGGCAGGTCGTTCCAGGATTTTATAGTTCGTCAGAGGAACGATCTTTTGAAAAGCTCTGTTCTGGCGAAGATTTTCTCCACTGTGTATGAGTGGCATCTCTGCCCGGCACGCGTTGTTCGGGATCGGAAAGGAGAGGGTGAGATCAGGTTGAAGAGCACTTCAGAATATTCGCCGTGGTACATTCGGTAGAAAGCGGCCAAGGACGCTATGGTTCTTCGCTGCGCCAAAGGTTCGAGGCCTCCCGTCACCTCAGGACAACCAATTATTCGGATAGCACGTCTTTGCATAACGTCAAGCGCATCTAGTGAGAACCTCGCGGAGTTATCCCAAAGGTGAGAACTTTTACTTGGTCGAAGTTTTTAACGACATAAACAGCCGTAACTTTTTCTGCGCCAAATTAGAGGTTAAATTTATTACAGCTCCAAGAGACTATAGACTTTAACATTGATATTAATTTCAACTCGATTCCTTCATGCATTCACGAGATAAAGGGGCTTGACAGGAAGATGGAGCGACGGACGGGCAATCGGACGGATGGTTAGACGGACAGATGAATTAAACAAAAAACCCTACCCTCGGTGGTTCCGTACCCTCGGTGGGCGAGTCCGTAACGTCTGTCCGGTTTTTTGTTTAGTTACGGAAAAGAAACAGCACGACGATGAATTTAATTCACATTTTGAAATATAATCTCCAGTATGTGGGCTGCACCTGGCTAGAGAGCCGCTTGTCTCAAAAGTCGCAAGTGGACGAACGAGCTGCGCTGGAGTCAGTCGCCAGCCTAGTCACAGAGGCATTTATCAGCGTCAGAACTGTGCAAAGCTTGGGTAAGCTCATGTTACGTCAAACTCTGAACATAAAATATACTTAACATGTTGAACACCATACTGCCCACCCACCGGTGAGCCTAGCGTACGTTTTCGTTTGAGCCATGCCAAAATAATGAAATCGTAATTTTTACAACTTCA